>CAWUFW010012645.1:0-528014 GCA_963921515.1 Calotriton arnoldi | reverse complement strand
ACCACTCCCATCATGCTATTGCCTCCACCCCCTTCCCAGCATGCCCATACTTTCTTCCTTTTGAGTGTACTTCAATGTGTGTGGGTGTGACAGCAATGGCAAGATGGCTGACAGTGGTGTCCTGCTGTTGGTTGGTGGCCAGTTCCGAGCATGGCCTTGTGCTCCCCACAACAGAGCAGCAGTGTCAGACATCTTTGATGGGGCTTTCCACTCTCTGTGAGGTGTGCATGCTTCAGTGTGAGCTTGCTGGGCCATGTGGGGGGGGATGTTGAGCCGTGAATACCACTCCCATCATGCTATTGCCTCCACCCCCCTTCCCAGCTTGCCCATACTTCCTTCCTTCTGACTCTGCTTCCATGTGGGGTAGTGTGCCTGTGCTGAATGGATGGCTGACAGTGTTGTCCTGGTGTTTGTTTGGCTACAAGTCCCATGTATGTCACTGTGCTTCCCACAGCATGACCCAGGGTGGTGGTTCTTTGTGGGATAAATATTTTTAGTGTGAGGCAATGCATTTTCCCAGGTGAGTTGTGTGTAGTTTGGGTTAGGGGTGTGTGTGGGAAGAGCTGCTGGTAACTATGGTCATAGCTGTCAGTCCTCCTTCCCACCAAGCCAGATATCCCACCACGGAACGTGCTTCCATTGCAGGGAGTGCAAGTTGTCTTTCAGGATGTCATACAGTGGTGTCCTGCTGTTGGTTGGTGCACAGTTCCCAGCAGGGCCTTGTGATCCCCACAGCAGTAGCCAGTGTCAGCCATCTTGTCAGTTGTTTTCCACTCCCTGTGATGTGAGCATGGTTCAGAGTGGTGTTGATGGGCGTATTGTGATGGTGGGCAATATCTGTGACTACGACTCCCATGATGCTATTGGCTACACTGACTTGACCAGCATACACAGAATTCCTTCCTTTCTGTGAGATTGCCCGTGTGGTGGTGTTATAGTGGTGGCTACATATCTGACAGTGTTTGTTGGTTATATTTGTGCCACTGCCTAGCTTTATTTGTTGTAGGGTTTGTACATGTCATGACACAGTTACATATCACTATGAGATGGCATGTATTGTGTTTATCTGACTGACATACACATCTTGGGATGATTCTGTTTTTGTTGCTGTGTATTTGCTAAGGGTGCATGGTTTGACTATCCCCTTGACAGTGATGTGTGTGTATTGTCACACGATATTGGGTATATTGGTTGTGTACTCATCAGGCTCTGGGATGTCTTCTAGTCCATAGACGCTCACTGGTGGTAGGATGGCCCGCACCTTCTCCTCCCAGGGCCTGAGGTATAGTGGTTTGGCAGGAGGGCCACTGCCGGTGTGTTGGCTCAAGATGTAATCCTTCTTCAGTAGGTACCTGACCCTCCTGCGCACATCATACCACCTGTTCTGGATGTCTTCCTTTGTGCGCAAACATGGTGATTGTGCGTTCACCCTGTCAGCGATCCTCGCCCACATCTTGGTTTTCTGCGACATGGGGGTCTGTTGGACCAGTGTACCAAACAGCTGTGGCTCTACCCTGAGGATCTCATCTACCAGGACTTCCAATTCACTATCTAGGAACTTTGGATTCTTCTTGGGGGGCATGGTGATGGGTGGTGGTGGTGAGTGATGTGTGTGTTGGTGTGCAAGTGAGGGTGTGTGAGTGTGTGTTTTGCTGGGTGTATGTGAGGGTGCTATTTGTTGAGGTGCTGATGGTGTGTGGCTTGTGTGATGGATGAGCTGTGAGTGTGTGTGTGGTTGCTGTCTGTTGGTGTTCTGTGCTGGCAGGTCATTTGAATTTGCAAAGGATCATGGTAGGGATTTGTGTCCTTTATATTGGTCGAGTTGTGGGTGTGTCTTTGTTCCCTGTTCCCCCAGTATTTATTGGCCTTGTAATTGCTTGTTTGGCCTTTTTTTTTTGTGTTTTTCCCTTTGTACTTTTTGTGCAGGTAGGAGACGTTCTTCTGACCGAGTCAGACCCTGCAGTTGTCTCGTGCGAGCTTCTCCGAGTCGTTCACGCTGTGTTTGTGCTGTTTCCTGTGCTGCGTACGCGTCGGTCGCGCTGTATTGGGTTGCTTCGGCTCGCTGTTTTGTATGCGTGTCGGTCGTACAGCTTGAGCTCCGTGCGACTCGGTCGTGTTTTCCACGCGTTGCATCGTACTTGGCGGGTCGGAGTTCGCGGGTACATTTCGTTCGGGATTCTTCCTGGTGCGTGTCGGTCGGTTCGATTCGGGTGCTTTTCCGGCCGGATAGCTGTTTTCCGCGCGGTTCGGTCGTTCGGCTTGTGTTCCGTACGAGTCGGTCGGATTTTGCACGCTTTTCATCGTACTTTGCGGGTCGGGCTGCACCGGTCCGTGTCGGTTGGAATTAATTCCGGCTCTGAGTCGGTCGGTACGTTTTCCTGCCCGATTCGGAATCGGCCCCTTAAGGGGTGAAATTTACTATTCACACTCCAATCCAACCATATTGGGGAAGGTGTTGGACACTAAAGGAGTGATATATACTATCCCCACTCAAATCTATAATAAGTTGATGAAGGTGTTAGACACTAAACGGCTGACAGTTACTATTCCGACTCCAACCTAAACCAACTTGGGGAAGGTGTTGGACACTAAAGTGGTGACATTTATTATTCCCACTCCAATCTAAAACAATCTGTGGAAAGCATTGAACTCAAAGGGGTGACATTTACTATTCCCACCCCTATCTAACCATATTGGGGAACGGTGTTGGACACTAAAAAGCTGACATTTAATAATCCTATTCCAATCTAAGGCTATTTGGAGAAGGTGTTGGATGCTAAAGAGATGGCAGTTGCAATATCCACTTCATTATAATCATTTCAAACAAGGTAATACAATTTAGGCAATTAAAATACACAATTAATGCTCCATAGTCATACATAGTTTTTAAACTATAAAATTAAATAGTTTTTATGATAAAACCAACTAATTTAAACTACAAATCTATACATACAAATTAAAATATTAACATTGAAAAAATATTTTTATTACTATTAATAGTTAAACTTTTTGTGAATTTTTATACCATTCGTAAACTATAAAGTGAATATTTAGTTTGATTTTATATTTTTAAAATGTAAATGATATTTTTTAAATAAAACAAATAAATAACAATTTCAACAGTTTAAAATATATTTTCGAAAACATTATCAAAATACAAACATTTGCATAAAATATTTACAAAATATTTATTTTATAAAATGTGTGCTACATGTTGTAAATTTGATTTTATGCATTAATATATATTTTAATTTAAATGCAAATAAAATAAAAATTATATAAACATAAAGTACTTTCACAAATTCTATTTTATTAAATTGCATATCTTCAAAATTATTAATATGCATTTTAATTTAAATTATATATTTGTAAAAAATCTCCACACCATTATCCCCTAAAAACGCAATATCCCACTACTAAAAAAAGTATTAAACAATTATTTATATACATTACTACAAATAAATATACAAATTGCAACAATGTAATAGCTAAACAATTATCTACATAAAAACACAAATCAAAAAAATATAAACAGATACAATAAAACACAGTATATTAGAATACCAAAGTATAATATTTTAACAATAATTTTAAGAACAACACCAAATTGATATTTTTTCCTTTGCTATTCCTGTTGATGTTATTTTTGATGTACCTATATTCTTGACACAATATTTCTGTATCACAATACTTTTTTTCCCGAAATATTGTTCAAACAGAACTAGATGAATGCGGAAAAATTTTGCTTACCTAGAAATAGTTTGCATTTTTTCAGCTATCATAGATCAATACTTTGGAGAGGGTAATGGGTTTCCTAAGATCTACCAGAACAAACACTAGGGGCCCGATTACCAGCTTGCCGGATGAGATTCTTTGTCACAGTCCGCTGTAATACAATTTCCATAGAATATAAATGAACATGTAATGCAGCAGACAGGATATCTGTCACGTTTGTGAACGAGTATCCCATCTGCCAAAATCGCAATCAGGCCCTAGGTTTTGCTCTTTCAAACTGCACTCCTGTGGAGTAGGTTTTAGTCCCTTCTCAAAATAATGCTGAGAATTACCTTGAGCACAGACTGCCAGCTTGCCTATCCAATTGTGAAAACCTTCAGATCCTGAAATAAATGAGGGTCTTTCCAAATGTCATGAGTGAATGGTGGTTTTCACCTTTAGTTTGTCATGGTGCACAAACCTATCTGTTGAACAGCTGCCAAAGATGCTTCATAGCAGCCCTGTTTACCTCTGTGAGAAAGTGGATTATTAGTTCGGGTGAATGGTAGTCCACCACAAGTAATAATGTTACGATTCTAATTAGGTTCAGTAAAGGTTTCAGTAATTCAAATCTGAGTTTAACTCTTGGTAGCTATGGTGTAGAGCAGACAGGCTTAATGTAAGCAAATGTGTAAAGCATTTAGAAAAAAAACTGTTAAAAAGCTGAAAACAACACACAATAAAAATCCTGCTCCAATTTATAAAAATACAGAATATTTTAATGAACAAAATCAAACCAAAACAACATAAATTCAAGAAGGGAAACCAGAGAAATTAATTGTTAACATTTTAAATAATAAATAGTGGCAAAAAGCGCAAAGTGTCTGTCACTGGCTCCTCATTGCGCTAGACAGGGACAAGGGTAAGGTTTAAGTCTGACCACGATGGAGCACAAGATGAATATACAGCTTGGATTGGTCCCGGTTGGACAGAAAGGTTCACACTTAGAACATTTTCAATAAGGTAGAATTCTCAGCGGGGCAATGCTGAAGGCTGGATCTGGAAAAGTGCTCATCAATGACTGGTTGATGAAGGACAAGGTTTTGTTGAAGCTGTTAAAGAAGTTGGGAAAAGCTCATAGCAGAAAAAGTCCAGAGTTCACACCTAGGAAGTTGCCCAATCGGCCTTATTGCACTCGATGTTGGGCCCGGTGAAGCTTTCTGCCTTTGGACTTCTTCTGGAAGTCAGATTTCCTCAGCGGGACAAGGCTGTAGGGTGTAGTTAAAGGGGGTTGGACATCGTTGATTGCCGGCGAGCTTCTGAAACACTGAATCAGATTTACTGCAGTGTAGAAGAACATAGCGGGAGATGTGGTGAAGTCAGGTCCACCAGAGATGCACTCTCAGTGGATCAGCTGGCACATTGGCCCTAGTCCCACAACAGTTCTTCAGGTAGAAATGTAGCAACAAAGTTTATGAGATCAAGGTTTCTAGGTATAGGCAGGAGGAGTACACTCGGACACCACACAAGGTTTCCAGGACCTTAAGTAATGCAAATAAAAGTCACAAGCAGGGTCCAGGGCGAATCGAAATTAAACTAATCAGTTGGGTGCTTTCAGGAAAGTGCGCTTCTTGCAGCTTTTGTGTCCCTGTACATAAACAGGAGATCAGCTAACTTAACCTTAGAGTCCACTTCCTTGTCCTGGGTACCATTTGGATCATGTGCAGCCCTTAGGGTTCTCCTAAAGTTTCAACAACAGGTGCAGTCCTTCTTCTGACTTCCACAGATCAAGTAATGTTCTGAAAAGGATGCTCATGGGTGCCACATGTATGACTGGCACTAGCCTGTGTGTGGGGGTGGCTTTTGGCCCCTCCCTAACAAATTGGGAAAATGTGCCCGTTGTTAACCCTACCCACTTTTTCAGCAGCTGGTGTGTGCCCTACTGCAATCAATCCCACAGTTCCCCTCTTCTCCTTAAACCAAGATAGCAGAAACTTTCTTTCTTTGTGCAGAGCTTCTGTGCCCGCCGTAATGGTGCGGTCAGGGAAATGAGCAACCTCTCCTCTATTGTCACTCAAAAGCAGGTGAGGGGCAGCTCCTCTACCATTGGGATTGGTGTCGGGCTAGCAAAAAGGACAAAAGAGGAGGCAGGACCAGATGTTAGCTACATCTGCCTGTGACAGTGTAGGCATCTTTTAAAATAATTTAGTTGCTTCACACTGCCCAGATGGTCATCCTGTCAGAAAAAGGAGAATACCTCCCCACACCGAAAGGCCTTTGTCTCAGCTCTGGGAGCAAGTTTTCACCTTATCAAGGTGCTATTCAGCTCATGAATTACAATTGGAAGCTCATGCAAATGGGCTTCAAGAGGCTTTGGACAGGTTAAAGGTGACTTTTTAAAAGTACATTTTGTAAAATATGTATTACACATCCAACTTTCCCAATGAATTGAGTTTGTAATAATTCCAAGAATTTACTTTTTAGCTGAAATCAAGGCTGAGATATCATTATTTAATTTCAATATTAACTCCCAATGATTTCCTACTGAACAGGTAACCCTACAACTGTAAGGACATATTTTACATTAAACTCCTACTTTAAAATACTATCGACCCAGCCTTATTGGGCATTACGGCATACTTAGGGTTGACTTATTAATATTTAAAAGGAGGGGTTAAGAGTGCCAAGTTGAGTTATTTTGACAGTTTTTATTTGCAGTTGAAACCGCTCCAGCCAGATTACTGGCTGCAGACCTGCAGTCCTGTGTTGCAGTTTCAAGTTAGTGGTGGCACAGTAAGGGCTCCATCCAACTAGTGACATTTAACCTACAGGCCATGGGCACATTTTGTACATATACCAGGGATGTAGATGCAAATTAAATGTGACAATTAGTAATAAAGGCAATTTTGAAATGTCTTGGCGCCTCGTTAGCAGAGCCTCAGGGCACAGATTAAAAAAAACTAGTATCATGAGCACAAAATAAATGGGGCCACATGCCAAAAAGAAACATTTTCCTACAACCTCATACTGGCTTCATGAAATCCATGTTACCGAAGTTGCAGTTTCTGGGGAAGTACCGAACAGTGTGGATTGGATTTTTGGAATAGTTTATGTCTATGTTATGACCCATACAATGCAAAATAGATTATCTTCCTTCTCTAATGCAACCAATGATTTGTTTTTATTGTCCCCAATATCAGGCCTTCTTTTTGCCTGGGCCACATTCAACACATTATTCTTTATTGCAGTACAATTTGTTTGGTCTGCTTCGGTTTAGGGATCATGACTGTTTGAATACACCTCTCCATTGGATACAGAGGTCGTGATATGCACTGGTTTGTGGCTGAGATCATGCAAATCTTTTTCAGGAATCACGGAACCATAGACATTTAAGAAATTATGTGTTATATATTATTTGTCGACCTTCTAAAATATTTTCAGAAAACGAAATTTTCCAAGATCGTGAGGCAGCCTCTGTTAAAACATTTCTGATGATAGAAAATTGACATAGAGTGCAGTGCATTGTGCTTATAAGTAATCCCTGTAGAATCTCAAAATGCTTTCTCGTATGTGGAAGAGGGATGCAGAACATTGCATTTGCTTTGCTGTAAAATACCATTCACAAATGGCATATTTACAACTCCTCTTCAGGGATGAACTAATGATAATGCTGCATCCCTTTTCCCACGTGGGAGTTCACCAGTCATTTTGAACCACATAATATTGAAATTATCTCCTGAAAATTGAATTACCTTGGTCCAATAGACTTATTCTATTCAGCTGGTACAGCACTTCAGCTTCCAAAATTGATAGATTTGCTTATTTAACCTGTAAACCGTATTAGCTGAAAATACGATTCCTACTATCAGTGTGTTATTTTTCTCTCATACTTGCAGTTTTTCAGGCACAGGGCTACTAATTAATTTGCCCGGAAACACAAAATATACAGTCAAATGCTTATGCAGAGATGAGAACCTAGGTTCCTAGGTTGCAGTGTCAGCAGCTTAACCTCTAGAAATTCTAGCTAGCATTATGCTTTCCTTAGAACCCAGAAGACTTTTCAAACTCCTACAGAAATGTGATTGATTTCCCAACAGTTTGAATGAAATCAAATACACACTTGTGAGAATTTAGCCTCAGGTTTACAAATAAATTGTGTAGCGCAGTGCAGCAAGCGAAGTTGCTTTGATTTCTAACGTGAATGGGAAGGATCAGATAACACAACGTGTGTATTTGTAAAGCGCACGATCACACAAGGGTGTTTTGGCGCTGAATAACAAATGTTTATTGTTACCCAACTCAATGGAACTCACATTATCGACCTCAGAAGGATGAAAGTCTGAGTGGACCCACCAGGATTAGAACCTGTGACAATAAGGTCAAACACAGGCCCCTACAGTGAAGAGATTAGCCCACTAAGCCACCACACCTAGCATATCTGCACACTATCTACAAAGATGATGCACTATTCTGCTTGCTCATTGTGATGCAGCACTTTTGGCTGCCATGCCCCAACGCAGACACCCTTGCACCATTTTGCAAGAGTCTCTAAATTTAGTCAGCATAATTTTTGTGTAGGAAGGGGGTCCCTTCCTTCACAAACTCTATGCTGACATTTTTCTCTTTATATCTGTGCTGCAGAATGCAGCACACCTGCAAAGAGGAAAAACTGAGGAAAAATAAAAAAGTTTCTCCTCGTTATTCCAGCTTAGGAAAGGTGAAAGCTTTTGGTGCACATCTATGTCTACAAATCTTTGTAGATATGGATTTGTAAGCATACCCAAAATATTGAATTAAAAATATCATGTGATGTAAATGTTGTGTCAAAAATATTATGATTACCGTAATATAGTGGAAAATATTTCAGATAAGAATATAATTTTTTTGGTATGTAATATTGTTTTTATGATTATTGTTTACTTTAAAATAGTTATAATAATCTCTTTTTATAAATGTAATATCCTATAGGTAGTATGTTAATTTTAACTGCTTGCATTGTTAGTATAATTGTTAGTATTTTTATCTGCTAGATTCTTGAAAGATAGTTTTGTTGCATGAACATGAAGTACCTTGAAAAAACAAGAGACAAGAGGCGTTTGGCAAAACAGGAACAGTTTGTTTAATTAAACAATGCGTTTAGAAAAAAGAGAGAGGGACCCTATAACACCAAAAGGGTAGTGTACCAATAGACCAAAGTCAAAAAACAATCCCTTTGGGAGCAAATGTTTAAACACACAAACTACACTTTACATACACCGCCAGTGCTACTCACTCAAACAGGGTGGACCATACTCCAAGGTGCAGATAACATGAACCAAGAAAATCAAATCAGTACAAAAAAACCTTTATATCGTACTTATTCCCGAGATTTATTAAAATAATGTATATACATATAATATAAAATTACAAACAGAGGGGGCAGAAAACAGATTACTTTCTCGGACACCTCCGGCTCCAGTAGCGAGGAAGAGTGTGAGAATAGGGATGAGACTAACAACAGAAATAATCCCAAAGAATATGGGGCTTTTTTAGAGACACGTCCCCGGAGAGGTCAGGGATACAACAGGAACTCAGGGAGAGGACAGCAGAATCGAGGTCCCTCCCTTCCACCTCAAGAGTACATTCGGACATGCAAACAAAGCTATTGGCGCTAGATGTAGCCCCTGTAATAAATTTATCAGATGTTGTGCTTAGTGAAACAGAAATTAGGGTACTAGGAAAAGGTTTTAGCTTTGTTCCCTTTACTAAGGTGAATACATTTGAACTTGAGAAGGATCTACGGGCCTTCTTTCGCAAAATCCGTTTGAATAGGTTTTTTGAAAATCGACCACCTAGGGATGTGGTCAATCATTCTGGCTTGAAACCCAAATCTGTCTTTACTCCCTCTCTAGGAATGGTAGGAAAAAACCTAGAGGTGTTTGAAAAAGCAGTAGAAAGTGATATACAAAGAATTTTGAATGAGAGTAACCAATTTTTTCCTTATAATACCAGTAAAGAGGAAAGAGAAGCCATTAATGCCCTGAAAAATAATGTTAGTTTGACAATTAAACCAGCAGATAAGGGTGGGGTAGTAGTAGTTTTTAATACCTCTGACTATAATGAGAGGATGACTAGGATGTTAAATGTGGCCGAGCATTATGAATCTGCCCAGAGTAGTTCCCTTACTAGGTTATCTAGAGACTGCTTACGATTATTGACCGAAGCGAAAGACAGTGATTTAATATGCGAAGAAGAATTCAAGTTTTTAAATAATCTAGAACCCAAGATTCCTGCATTATATGGCCTACCTAAGGTGCATAAAAATCCTGATAATCCTCCCATGAGACCTATAGTCAGCAGCATAGATTCACTTTTAGAACCACTTAGTAAATACGTGGACTGCTTTTTACGCCCGTTGGTGAGCAATCTTAAATCTTATGTTAAGGATTCTGCACATATCATCTCTTTGTTGGAGGGAAAACCGTTTTGTGGAGAGACTCAGTGTCTGGTAACTCTTGACATTGAGTCTCTCTACACAAATATCCCCCAAAATGATACCATAGAAATGGTGCGTGAATTGTTGAGGGAGGTTGACCTGGAAGGGGTCAACAAAAACTTCATTGTTGATTGTGTGAAAATGATCTTAAAAAATAATATCTTTCTTTTTGGTGATCAACTTTTTAAGCAAAAGAAAGGGACCAGTATGGGGGCTACTTGCGCCCCAAGTCTGGCTTGCCTCTACGTTGGAGAATTTGAAAAGAGACATATATTTAATGATCTTGCTCCCTTCTTCGAGAATGTAGCGGGTTGGTACCGCTACATCGATGATATATTCTTCATCTGGAACGGTGATTTTGATCTTCTTGATGAATTTCTGATTTGGCTTAACTTGGGAGACCCGAATCTAAAATTTACATCTCAGATTAGCAAAACCAGTGTGGATTTTCTGGACATTACGATCAAATGTGTCAATGATATTCTAGAAGTAGAGTTGTTTACGAAGCCGATGGACAAGAATACTCTTTTACACTACTCTAGTTACCACCCTAAGTCCCAGAAGGACAATACCCCTTTAGCCAATTTCTCCGTCTTCGGAGAAATTGTTCTAATTTGGTGGATTTTTATAAACACTCTGAAATCCTCAAGAAAAAGTTCAAAGATAGGGGATATCCGAAAAAATTGATCTCCCACTCTTATAAAAGAGCAAGGTTCTACAACAGAGAGGCTATGTTTGAGAAAGATGAACAAGATAAGAATAACAAAAACAAAAATAAATTGGTGTTTGTAAGCAAATACTCAAATGTGAGCAACAAAATTAAGAATGTTGTGAATAAGAATTGGCACATTCTCAACTATGAAGAAGATCACATATTGGAGAAACCTCTTTTTGCGTATAAACGCAATAAGAATCTCAGAAATGAGTTGGTACATACGTACAGTGAGGACCGCAGAGAGACCCAAAGCACTCTTGACAATACCAGAGCCATTGGTAATGTAAAATGTGGCACATGTAATATATGTGCTTTGTGTATACAATCAAAAGATCTAGAATTCAATGGAATACATATAAGATCAAAAAGCCTTAACAATTGTAAAAGCAAATGTGTGATATACCTGCTGCTTTGCCCATGTGGCTTTGGCTACGTAGGTGAAACTAGCAGAGAACTACGGGTGAGGATTCAGGAGCATAGATCAGCCATCAAAACAAGAAAGGAGAATGCCCCATTAGTATCCCACTTCATTGAAATGGGACATAAGGAGAATGATTTAAGATGGTTTATATTGGAAAAAGTAACCGTTGGGAGACGAGGTGGCAACCTTGAGAATAAAAGAAAATCTCGGGAACAATGGTATATCTCTTTTCTTAACACTAGGCGTAAGGGCCTGGATTTTAAAGAAGAATGGGAACGTTTGATGGGCCCTTTTTAGCCTGGTAGCCCTGTAGATATTTGCTATAGGGGTGCTCTTGTTTGTTCATCATTATAGGTTGCCATAAACACATTGGATTTTTTTCATAATCGCGCCTATAGAGGATACTGTCGTTTGATTTATTTTTAAATCAACTTTACCAGTATGTTTATTTTTACCTTGGACCGGCAATTTGACACTTGGTCTGTTAGTATAAAGCCAACCGGTCATGCAAATATGAGGCCGCAAGTCAAGCCGGCTTTTTAGGATATTTATCCTGATCTATAGTACTGATGTGGTTTCCCATCTCAAGATGGCGCCACTGTATCTCTGTTCAGTATGTGCCATATTCACCCTGACAGTGAGTGTATATCGGCATAGTTCTGATTTTGGGGTCTTTTCGCAAATCCTCTTTAGAAGTATGCCAGGTAAACAGCGTTATAACAATCTGTAAGTTTTTCTTTTTTTTATGAAACATAACGATACGATAGGTGTTTTTATTCATGGACACTCACTCTAAGATGGCACCTCCAGTAAATCACTGATACCACGTGATTTTTTTATCACAGCTGCGAGAGATGGGATAATTAATCATAAAGTCGCAGGCTTTTTCCAGTTTAAATAGAGATGTGTTCACATTATTGAAGATACGCGTGTACGGAGGCAGATTACCCCGTTCGGAACCCCTGATACAAGGAACGCGTTTGTTATCTACAGGTAAGCTGGGAGGGCTGTTTAGGTGGTAGTGTGTTCTCGTATCCTCCACAGTAGGGTTTAGTTTGTAAATTAAAAAAATGGGGAATAGAGACTTGTTCGAGTCTCTGGTGTGCTAGCAACTTATTTGGGCTGTGCATCAGTAGAAGAAGTTACGCACTTCATTACTTCCTTTGCAAGCATTACACATTGGGCATTTCTTGCAAGGGGATTTCAGCTATGGTGAACTATATTTCACCTTTATTTCATTTTATTTTACTCTGTTTATATTTGTTCTAGCTGTACGGTGTGGAGTGAGAATTTGTCTTCCCTCCTCTGGATCTGAAAACAAGACGACAACTTTCTGAAAACTATTTTTTAACAAAAGGTACCATTCAGGAGGTTCTGTTTTATGATATGACCCCTATAGAAGAAGAACACGTAAATACTAATCATTTCGTGTTTTTTATTGTCCACGTAGATTGGCAGTATATATCTCCTGCCTTCGCTCAGCACACATTAGGAAGGATATCTTTTCTCGCAAAGGTGCTGATTTGCTATTGATAGTAGCGAGAGGAAACTCTTTATCTCTTAATAAGGTAAAAGTTTAGGCAATATTTAGTAATAAAACATTTTGATAAATAGAATCAGTTGGCGAACTGGATTGTGTTTGACTATATTCTTTCATTTTCCATATAGTTGTGGATGGTGAGGATTCTATTTTGTGCCTCTCTTACATACCTGAGTTTGGGAGTACGTTAATTAGGAGGTAAAAAGGTATTTTTTCTTTGTTGGCCCATTAAATGAGTAAGTGGATTAGCTGAGATTGGGGTTTTATGATAGACCCATTTGGACATTCATGCCATTGGTGTGGAATGTTATCTCTAGGCCTTAGAATGCATTTGCGAAGCTTAACATAGACTGCATTTCTAAAAAAAAAATTCCCATACTAGGAAATTAGTATACTCTGAGAGATTAATGTTTCTTGATGTCTAATTCCTGTATGAATGAAATATGTGTGCAATATGTGTCAGGTTAAGGAATTGGCCTTTGGTTGAATGGAGTGGATGATTGAGAGCTACTTGAGGGTGTGTACCTGCTGAGAGTGTTGGTGTGATCTTTTTGAATCAAATCAGTCCAAAATGGTTTTTGAAACACATACATATGTGTTCTATTTTGTATATTTCTCTATAATTATTGTAATGAGGTGGGAAGAATTATTGCTTTCCTGAAGAAGGTGGGGGAGATATAAGATTGGACCCACCGAAACGCGTTGATGCTCTGTTTTTGAACACATCACGGATCAATGACTATTGCAACACTTCATGATTAACATTTGACAGGAATTTGCTGTTCTAGTTGTGTGCATTTAAATTTTATTGATTGGTTGTTTGACTTTCGTGATGTCTTCCTGATTAGAAAATATTTTTCTTGCAGCCATTTGTGTCCCACTTGCTGTTGTGGTTTTTAACCTGTATTGATTTTTTGTGATTTGTTTTTAAACTGAATGACATATCTGGATATTAAATTTGTCTTTGAAATGTATGATTTTTAAAACTTTGTAATTTTATATTATATGTATATACATTATTTTAATAAATCTCGGGAATAAGTACGATATAAAGGTTTTTTTGTACTGATTTGATTCTCTTGGTTCATGTTATCTGCACCTTGGAGTATGGTCCACCCTGTTTGAGTGAGTAGCACTGGCGGTGTATGTAAAGTGTAGTTTGTGTGTTTAAACAATTGCTCCCAAAGGGATTGTTTTTTGACTTTAATTAAACAATGCGGCCAGGAGTACAGTCACTGGCATAGGGTCCGAGGACTGCCTCAATTTACAATCGGTCTAACATAGACTTTTATACAGTTCATTGAATTCAATAAGATCCCTTCAGTGATCCTTATTTTGGTAACAAATGTGTACCTCTTTCTTTGGAGCCATAGGTTAAGGTATTGGATGAGGAATCCAGGTGGGCCTCAACCTTGCATGCACACAATGCGGCCAGTGGATAACACGTCCAGATGTCCGGCATGGGGAGCGCATGACCACTGAATGTACTGTGTGTGCTGTGTTTTGATTAGCTAAGTGTTCTAACTTCATGTGCCATCTGACTTTAGGGTAAGCCTGGGCGGTGAACTACGCTACGCTCGCGAAACTTGCGTAGTTTCGGCAACTTCGCGATTCGCGTAGAACGCGAAGTTACCGGGCACTACGCAATTTGCGGCGTAGCGTAGCTGTTTTCCTTCTTCGCGCGCTCAATATACGTTCTCGCGTGCGCGGTAACGACCTACCGTGATTCTGCGTTCGCCGACGCGACTTCCTATCCGTTCGCGGGCGCCACGAGATTTGGAATCCAGCCGCACGATCCCGCGAGAGTGTGCGAACGCGAACACGTCATTCGGACGCGCGATCTGACTTCCGGCGGCAGTGTTGGTAAGATCGCGATCCCGAACACGAAGAAACTACAATCTGGCGAAGAATATCTCTCGAGCACCATAAATCCTTCTCGAAAATGATGATTTTGCTCTAAAAAACTCCTCAGATTGTGATTTGGCTGTAGTTTTTGGTGCAAGGAGTCCTTTTTCTTTTTTTACTTTTTTTTTCCAAGAGGAAGGAAGTGCCCCTGATTCTCAAACTTCCTGTTCCTGTCCAGCAAGCTCCTCCCAGTGCTTTGTCCATGTGCAGTTCATTTTCATTTGGATTTGGAGCTGGAAGGATCACTTTTTGTGTCTGTCTGCTGCATCATGTCATTGGATTGGATTTGAGGACTTTTGGATTTGAGATTTTACAAGTAAGTTGGAGAATTGGTGTACTTGTTTGTTTGATTGGGTCTTGTTTGTACCTACATTTTTGTGGGGATTTCCATAGTTTTTAAACTTTATTGTTGTGGCTCTAGTTTCAGTGGGGGCCTAGTTGTTTTTATTTGATTGGAATTTCAGCCAGTAGGCCCAGACTAGAGCCAGAGGTACCCATGGGTGCATGTTTCTGTGGTGTCTGTTGAATTTAAACATCATGTAGGGCATGCATGGATGTCATTGGACTGAATTGTTAAATGTGGTTTTTGGGGTGTATTTCACTTTTTGGGTGTAATATATATACCTTTGTTGGATGTGTGTGTGTGCTTGTTGTGTAACTTTCCAACCTTTTGTAGCCCTGTGGATTTTCGTTTTTGCATTTTTGTATTAAAGCTGTGTTGTTTAGCACCGCAGGCCTCCTTTGTCTGGTCATTATTATAGGCCTGCTTGAGTTCATTGTTTTCCATGGCCTGTTGTGACTGTGAGTGACAACGTGGCTTGGGGCCATTTTGTGGTGGTAGTTTAGTAGTGTGCTGCTTTTTCCATATAGGCCTGCATGTCTTTTCTTTGTTCCCCTTGGCTTATGCTTGTTGTGTGAACTTGTGGGTGGCCTGGCCATGTGGTGGCGGCCATTTTGTGGGACCAGCCACTGTGCTTTTGCCATAGGCCTCCAAGCTTGCGGCCTAGTCTGCCAGTAGGCCCAGAGGTAGTCATCCTCATGGGTGCATAAAAACTGTTTCTGTGTTGTCTGTTGGATTGTTGTAAGTGTAACATCATTTTGGCCATGGATGGCATTGGATTGAATTGCAAAATGTGAGTTTTGTCGTGGTATTTCAGTTTTTGGGTGTGTGTTACATCAATAGGCCTTTTCAGCCACTAGGTAACCCTGTGCGTTCAGCTCGCGGACTTTCGGCACCTCCGCACTGTGCGACAACGCGGACTTACACTTTTTCTCTTCTTCGCGCGCTCAATATACGTTTCCGCGCGCGCGATAACGACTTTTTGTGACGATCGCGATGCCGAACACGCAGAATTGACAATCTGGCGAAGAATATCTCTCGAGCGCATAAAACCTTCTCGAAAATGATGATTTAGTTCATTTTGCACAAAAAACTCCTCAGGTTGTCATTTAGATGTAGTTTGGTGAGCAAGGAGTCACTTTTTTTTTGTTTTACAATTTTTTCACGAGGAAGGAAGTTGCCCAGAGTCTCCAACTGCCTGGTCCTGTCCGTTGTCTTCACTTTGTTGTTATTTCGGGTGGCCTGGCCATGTGGGTGGCGGCCATTTTGTAAAGCCAGGCATTGTGCTTTTGCCATAGGCCTGCATTGTCTGTCTTGTGTTCCTTTTCTTGTTGTTGTGGCTGGCCTGGCCATGTGGTGGCGGCCATTTTGTGGGACCAGCCACTGTGCTTTTGCCATAGGCCTCCAAGCTTGCGGCCTAGTCTGCCAGTAGGCCCAGAGGTAGTCATCCTCATGGGTGCATAAAAACTGTTTCTGTGTTGTCTGTTGGATTGTTGTAAGTGTAACATCATTTTGGCCATGGATGGCATTGGATTGAATTGCAAAATGTGGGTTTTGTCGTGGTCTTTCATTTTTTGGGTGTGTGTTACATCAATAGGCCTTTTCAGCCTCTAGGTAACCCTGTGCGTTCAGCTCGCGGACTTTCGGCACCTCCGCACTGTGCGACAACGCGGACTTACACTTTTTCTCTTCTTCGCGCGCTCAATATACGTTTCCGCGCGCGCGATAACGACTTTTTGTGACGATCGCGATGCCGAACACGCAGAATTGACAAACTGGTGAAGAATATCTCTCGAGCAGTATAAAACCTTCTCGAAAATGATGATTTAGTTCATTTTGCACCAAAAACTCCTCAGGTTGTCATTTAGATGTAGTTTGGTGAGCAAGGAGTCACTTTGTTTTTGTTTTACAATTTTTTTCACGAGGAAGGAAGTTGTTGGGTGGCCTGGCCATGTGGTGGCGGCCATTTTGTGGGACCAGCCACTGTGCTTTTGCCATAGGCCTCCAAGCTTGCGGCCTAGTCTGCCAGTAAAGTAGGCCCAGAGGTAGTCATCAAGGGTGCATAACAACTGTTTCTGTGTTGTCTGTTGAATTTTGCCATCATTTAGGCCATGGATGTCATTGGATTGAATTGCAAAATGTGGGGTTTTTTGGGAGGGTCTATTTCACTTTTTGGGTGTGTTAAATAAATGCCTTTTTTGCGTGTGTAATTATAATTATGTGTTGTTGTTGTAGTGGCTGTCTAACTTTCCAAACTGTTTTTAGCCATGTGGATTTTAGTTTTTGCATTAAAGCTGTGTGTGTTTTATCAGGCATCCTTTGTCTGCCCATATATAGTAGGCCTGCTTGAGTTCATTGTTTGCCGTGCCTTGTGCCTGTGAGTCACCATGTTGCTGGGGCCCATTTTGTGGTGGTAGTTAGTAGTGTGCTGTTTTTGCCACATAGGCCTGCGTGTCACTCTTTCCATTGTTCCTCTTGTCTTACTGCTTCCAAATCCATCCCCATTGCCAGCTGCAGCTCCCTGATGCTGCATACATCCCACGTGATGCACAAATTTAGGCCAAACATGCTCCACTACATTTTAGTTTTTGTTCTTTACTATTCTTATTCTTCCAGAGTGTACACACTACACAGTAGCCATGAAAGCCCTGGCCTTGTTGTCAAAGTCTCATAAATGGCTACACTGTGTGTTGTTGTTCACTGAGTTTCTAAAATTTAATAATTGAGGCCACCACCACACACTAAGTTCTATATTATATTTGTTTGATTTGTGCTATCGTCGTTTGACTGATGTTGTTCTGGCTTTTTTGCTTTTAGGGGCACAAAGACTGAGGAGGAGGTGTGTCATCATTGTCCGTTGCACTGCCAGACAGACATCCTGCTGCTGTACACAACGTGACGTGTGACCTGACCAGACATCTCTGCAACTGAGTGCTGCTGACATCTGAAGAAGAAGATGAGCCCACTACATCACAACGTGCTGGAATTGCTTGGAAAAGCCTTGAAGCAGAGTGCTGTTCACAGTATCCACCTGACAATAGACATGTGGACCAGTTGCCAAGCCACAGATTACATGTGCATCACTGTACACTGGATCTCTTTTGCGGGGGTTAGAGAACAGATATCTGCTGGTGTTGACGCTGCTGAGATTTTTCATGCCACTCGCAAACATGCAACTGTAGCCATGTTTGCCATGGAGAAAGCTCATACTGCTGCAAATATTTTGGAAGAGTTTAACAGCAAGGTCTTTGAGTGGCTGTGCCCAAGAGGGCTTAACATTGGTTTTGTTGCCACGGACAATGGCAGTAATGTAGTTAGGGCCATGGAAGATGGTCGCTATTTCAGGGTCCCGTGTTTGGCACACTGCATTAACATTGTTGTTCAAGACTTTTTGAAAAATGAATCCAAAGTCAGCAACTTACTGGCCACCTGCAGAAGAATATGCACACATTTCAGCCATTCTTTTAAAGCCCGGAAGCAGCTGAGGGTCATTCAATGTGAGCATAAAATGCCAGTCAAAGCGCTCATCCAGGAGGTGCCAACACGTTGGAACTCAACTTATTATATGCTTGATCGTCTGTTTGAACTGTACATACCACTCAATGCTTATGTCATGCAAAGATTAGGGGAACCTACTGTGAGAGGCATGACCGTTGAGATGGGTCAATGGGACCTCATTAAATGCCTGACTGAGATGCTACTTCCTTTTGAGATATTCACACGTGAAGTCAGCAGGGAGGACTGTACTATGGGCCAAGCTATCCCATTGTTGCACATGCTAGAGCAACAGCTGAAGGAGGTGTCTGAAACGTACGCAGGTGTGGATAACAAACAAGACGCATATCATTTGGCGGAGACCTTAGCCGCTCGCTTATCTGAAAATACAAGGATTCAAAATAAAATTTTGTCACAACCTCATTACATTAGTGCCACAATTTTGGATCCACGGTACAAAGTATTTCTGAACAGCAAGGCAGTAATTCCTTTTTCGGAAGTGGATGTTGCCAACTACAAAACTTTGATAGCTAAGGAAGCCACTATTTTCGAAAACGAACGGCTGTTAATTGCAGGCCCCCACCCCAGGCCATAATAACAAGTACTAGAGGGCATCCAGAGTCAAGTTCTACTTCGGAGCCTGAGGGCAGTGCGTTTGCCTCTCAGCAGTCACCTACACCAACAATAACATCAACAACAGCAAGAACAGGATCATCCACAGTACAATCTGCAACTGATTGGTTTCTACGGCAGGGGTATGGTAAGTCCAGTGCTGATGCAAAGGCAAAAGAGGCCGAGCACATCGGAGCACCCCTGAACATTGAGCGGACGGTCCAGGCCTATCTGGATGACCCAACAGAGGTCTTCATGGATCGAAACCCATTGGTGTATTGGTATGGGAAAAGAAGCCAATGGACAGTGCTCAGCAGGCTGGCGATAAAGTATCTGGCTTCCACTGTCGCAAGTGTCTCTTCAGAGCGTGTTTTCAGTGCTGCTGGTGCCATTGTAACTTCGAAAAGGACCAGTCTCTCGGCCAAAAGCGTGGAGAGGTTAACCATGATCAAAATGAATCAGCACTTTATACCACCGGATTACAAAATACGTGAATCACAGCAGGAAGAGGAGAGCGACTTGGATGACGTAAATAGTGCGTTACATGACCTACTTCTGTGCGAACCACCAGAGTTTGAGGACGAGCTCCTCTTCCCTGACAACTAGGCTTTCAAATTGTTACTTTCTTCCTTCCTTTATGTGTCTGTGTATCTGTCTTTCTGGTTCAAATCAAATCACAACAAATCCATCACCACCGTCTTCTCTTTTTATTTCACTATTGGAGTTGCACGTCTGTGCATTTAACTGTCCACTCTTCAGAGTCCTGCTTCATCTTCCTGTCTCGCCCTAGTACATTTCCATCAAGCCAGACATTGGAGTACAAGAAATGTTGCCTTTAACATTAACAGTCCCTCCATAAGAAGTGAAACGTGACTATAGCTATCCTCCGTTTTGTTTCCGAGCCGAAACTCATCATCACTGTCCGAAGGCTACAGCCTCGGCAGGCATCCAAAGCTCCTCACTGTCAGAACTTGGGCAGGCATCCAAAAGTAAACTCATCACTGTCCGAAGGCTACAGCCTCGGCAGACATCCAAAGCTCCTCACTGTCAGGACAGAAGGTACTTGGCAGAGAAAGACAAGACTCTTCGAAGAAACTTGCTGACATTTGTGCAAACTCAATTGACCAGCAATGAGCGCTACCCAGGCCGCGGCCCATCATCACAGTGCTGACCATGTGAAGCAACTTAAACAGTGACAAAGTGCCACAGATGAATAAGACGGAAACCGAAACAGCGACTAACACTCGAAATGAATGTGGACTGGAGTAATGATGAGGCTACTGCCCCGTAAAAAAAAAAACCACACACCTGTCAGAACTAGACATCTGATGATCTGACAGCCAAAGAGAAGAGCAAGACAGGTAATGATGGAATGCATTGGATGCTTGCTGACTGAGCGATTGCTGTTGTTTGTTGTGTTGATGTTGTGTTGTGCATGAAGTCGAACTCTACTCTACTATTTAATCTACAAAGTGACTGAAGTGACACTCAATGTTTCCCTTCTTGTTGTTTAATAACCAGATTGTACTCCTACTACTGCAGGTGCAGGCCAATATCTGTTGCAATTTTTTAATATGGAATATGGACTTAATCAGAGTCACTACAGACTGAGTTGGAGTTGGACAACACGTACCACAACATGATGATGACCAATCTATCTTTGCACGCAGTCAGTCAGTTGGATCGGAGATGATTCAAGGAATAACTGCGTTTCATGAAGTGGCATAAGGTAAACATAAACACAACAATTCAACAAGAAAGTAAACACAGCAGACCTACATGTCCATGTAGTGGTGGAGTCGAGTCAGTGTAGTTATGTGACAGACAGCGGCGCATTGATTTTGTCACTTAATTTTGAAAATGCAAAGTTGCTGTTTATATGCCTTTTGTCTGGCTCTGTCAAAAATTAAGGTAAATGGAGGTTGGGTCACAGGCTGGTGCTGTGGTGGGCCTGTTCTGTCCTGTTGTTGTTGTAGCTTAATGCTGTAAACGGAATATACACGATATATCCAAGCCGCCTCAGTCTGAAAGTGTTCTCTCTTCTCTTCTTGGACTCCACCGTAATTGATGCTTTTTTATATTCATTGATTTTTCAATACCCCTTTTGTTTTTCCATCTAGACGTTACAGGCCGGCCTTTACCCTGTGCTATACTGGGAGAATCAACTCACATTTACCTTACCAATCCGCATCAGGAAGGCAACCAAGATTGATGTGCGGAGCGTCCATGGAAGATAGGACCAAGAGGAAGGACGAGATTCAACTCCACAATTTGACCAGGATAATACAGTAACTTTAGTATCATTCATCTTTTAATTAATTGGAATCCTTTTTTCTCTTCAATCATTACGACTGTGTGTTGTTGTTGTTTGTTTGCTAATTGATCCCTACAACTATTTTTTACTTTTCTTTGCTATCTTTAAAAGCAAGCCCAGTACAACATGGAATTTGGGTCTCTGTCTGAGGGCATATATTACAGGCAAGGCAAATTGCATAGAATATACTGCTGCCCTGTACTGTCTTGTCTAGTAGGAGTTAGTAAGTACTACTCATTAACCATCAAGTTATCTTCATCATGCATGCATTGCCTTTTTCTCCCTTTATAGTTTTTTTGGAGAAGATCATGGTCGTCTGCCAAGATTGCGCTTTGCTTTTGTTGTCCATGCGTACTGTTTTCTTTCTCAAACCTTTCCCCAAACTCCCCTTCCCATCCATTCATCAAACCCTAACCCTCTTCCCCCGGGCTGTGATTTATATTGAGGTGTGATGTGACTACATAAAATGTACACCAATTGATCACACGCTTGCTGGGGCAGATGTGGTAAAAGCAACACTAATTAAATTTCAAGGCAGGGCGAGGAGCTTCTTCTGCTTGCCCACCCATGCTCAGTCTATGTGCAAGCCGTCACCGGCTAATAGTACATCATAATTAATTGCCAGCATTGATTGGATTCATCATCAAACTCCTACCACACAGCAGTAAAGGTTACGAATTACTATTGTGTTAAGTTAAGTGACTCACTCGACACAACTACAGTTTGTAACTTCTTGTACTAGGCTGTCCCCGCCAACATTATGTTTTATTTGACTTTAGCAGTTGCCAATGCAATATTGTTTGTTTGGCAGTCTTCTTCTGTACTGTATTTCACTTTGTTCTACTACTCCTCCCACAGTCGCTTTCAGGCAAGTGACTGTCTCTTTTTTATTTTTTTAGCAAATGCTGCTGGCAGTGTCTACTCTACTACTACCACCACAACCATGGCATCTTCTCCATTCTCTTGGGAAACCATGCAGCCATCGCTGTGCCAAACGTAATCATCATCAATCACAGGTAAGATAAGTTTGGTGGGAGGTATAATGGACTAGGAGGAGAGACTGACAGTACTAGTAGGACAAATCACTCAGTGAGGGGTACCGCATCTATCTGTTTGTGTTACATCATCGGCAGATTATTTAAATCAAACACTGGCTGCGGCCCTGCAGCAGCAATGAAAGAAACCATGTGACGTTAATTTGTAAAACAGTAACCCCCCACAAAACATTAACATTGTATGTTGAAGTATAAATATAATTTATTACCCTAACAAAAATAAACTATCCCACACCTGACCCACCCCTCTCCCTAACCCCAACCAATGTCCAAAACGAAAAAAGTCCAAAGAATGTCCAAAGTCCAAACCCCAACGCCCAATTCCCACCCACCAACAAAACGAATAAAAAAGGGGCAATGCAACAGGGTCATATTCGGCGGGCTTTAAGGTGTTTGTCCACCAGAATTTTAACCCGCTCCTCGAGTTGCTCCTCTAGCCGTGCCACCCGGAGGAGAATCTTGCGTCGAAATGCCCTGCAGTGGCATCCAGGGTGGGGGACAGCAGTGCTGGTTGCAATAGATTTGCGGCGGGCGGCTGCCAGACTGCGGCGCTGTACCACTGGAGGTCTGGCCTGGCTGGGGCCCGGGGCATCGGACGAGGCTGCTGCTGCTGCCACCTCCTCCTCCTCCGCCTGAGCCACCAGCCGCTGGTACTCGGCACAGATGGCCTCCAGTTTCCGGTGCCGGGCCCTGGCTGCCAACTCCTTCCGGGATGGTTTGCCTTGGGAAGGAGTACTATCTATATCAAGAAAGAAAAAGAATATTGTTGTAAGCAGTACTCTTAGCAAAACAGTAACACAAAATTAATTCAACACATAATGGCACAGTAGCACTAGCAAGAAGCACAGTACATAACATTTCTGGTATAATAATCTATCTATCCTCCCACTTCCTCGGCCTGTAACATTTGTGGGAGTTTCAGGCATTATACTAGCACTATGGACTCCAGTACACCAATCTTCTTCTTATCTCTACTAGTTTAGCGAAATGACATAACCTGGTTGTAGCCGGCATGCCAGCTCGGTCATCTATGCTTGCACCCAAGACAAACATACGAGTCATCATGACGCAGACTCACGTTAGTTTGATTTACTACTGTATGCAGGTGGGGAAGCTCGTATTTATTTTTCTATTACGGGTGGCACTGGCCATACTCTCTCTGTTACATGAAGCAGGGCAATTGGTCAATTTCACTTTAACAGTGCCCTGGCTACTACAAAAAGGCAGATTATATATCTGATCCAATGATCATTGCTTTTATGGGACGACGACATAAGGTCAGTAGCGGTCGGTGGTGGGACTCGGGGAGTGCTGCCGGGCGGTGACGTAGGGAGGGGCAGGGTGGGGGGTAGTAAACTATGGATTACGGCTAATTACAGGTAAGTAAACATATAAAGAAATAAAAGTAATTTTGTTGCGCCCACTGCATCGCTTTTGGCGGTGCAGCGCGCACAATGAAATTCGCTTTATTTATTTTTATGTTTACAGTAAACTTACCTGTATTTGGCCGCGTAATACATTGTTTACTGCTACCACCCACCCTGCCCCTACCCACATCGGCTTTGCTACTGTGGCGCGGTTTCTTTTACATTCCCTTAAAACTAAAACTGTGCATCCCGTGACAGTCTCCACCTATGCTGTCTATGATGAATACATACATGCATCCATCCATTCTAAGTAAATGTCAATCATTCTTCTTAATCTCTCCACAAACCTTACTTTGTTTCGCCAACAACAACCCATGCGTCCACTCACTACGTTGCTTGCCTTGGCTTAGAGTTTCACCCAAACACCGCTGATGATTCTTGCTATCCACAGTATCCACCCATACTGTGTCGCCCACCAGGCATCCGTTCTTCTTTCACCTTCCACCCATCCTTCAACAACACATGCATCTGATTCCTATCAGCCACCTATATCCATGCTTCCAACGTATCCTTCTCTGTCAGTCATCAATCATATTAAATCTCGCCCGTCCTTCCTCCTTCCACCCTTCTTTCCCTTTTTATTCAACACATCCATCAAGGTCATCTGATCTGACTTTTAGTCTCCTCCATAAAACTTTCACAGCTGATTTGGAGTCAGATAGAAGAGGCCATTGGTTAATCAAGTCACGCTGGTAATGCTATTGCTACTGCATTGCTAATGCTAAGTAAAGGGTGTCTTCTCTTCTTCAACCGTTGTATAATGTTCACTACAACTTCATACCTAATAAGTCTCAACAACAGTACAGTGAGTGAAGTCACTCAACACCCTTCCAGCTAGTGCAATGTCAATACGTAATGAATATAACTTACCATCGCCCGCCACTGCTGCTGGCTCACCCCTGTAGCTCCTGCAGGTGCCGCATCTCCTTCCCCCTCCGGAATGGCCGAATCGCCGCTGGCCCCGCCGGCACTGGTGGTCGCTACTACGCCTAGATAAAAACATGACACATTTTTAGATGCCTGTGTACACCTCCCCTATTTATATTTCTTCTTTTTCACTAGCAAGATTGAAAAAAAAAGTTAATACATACATATTATTATACATCACATTCAGTAGTCCAAATCGGGTACTAGAGTCAGTAGACACTAGTAGTGTTATGGTCCCTAGGGTCATTATTTGTTATACTATACTCTACGCAAAGTTAGCCTGAGCCATGCAACCATTTTTTGCTTCATGTCTTTTGCGCATGTTACCTCGCAGCTTGTTGTGCAGTAACAGTAAGACGCCTTTTTTAGCCCACATGAGCACATACAGCTGCTGTCTGAGCGTTGCGTACAAGAGGTCGAAAAACAAGCCACTTTGTTATGGAGTTCGGTTAGTCCGTATTGCTTAGCCATAAGTAACATGTTACACTTTTTTGGCAGGACTGACAAATGCTTGCATTATACTATCTAACGCGCACCATTTTTCTCAGGCAGAAGATTTCCTTCTACGAACCAGAGATTTGCAGAGCTTATGAATGATGCATGTAACCAGTAATTCTACGTTTTACGGTGAGGAGTCTCACAGAATTCTCACAGATCTTTTGTCTATCATCAATCATCATGCACTTGTTGTAACAATGTTTATTGTTTTAATCTTATGCATTTAGCTGTTGGAGCTGGCTGGAGTACACTGAATTTTATAGAACAACATACAGAGCTTGTTAGTTGAAAATAAACCTTTTAAACTTAAACATAGACTCTGTGGTATTTGGTGTGGTGGTGGTGGAGGTGGTGGACTTACACGAGTAAGTGAGCTAAAGGGTGTTATATTATGTTCTGGGTTGTGTAATCTCATTGAGTATCTTCGGGTGGGGGTTCAGGGACCTAATGAGAGTGAGACACTACACTATAGCTAGTCGTTCAGGGGATTGTGGGTTCACTTCTGACTGAGGTGTGAGGAACGTCCAAGTTCCAAACTCCCATCACCAACATCCTATTTCCTTGTGCATAGTTCTGCATGGGGCTGTACAGAATCCACACATCAGTAGTAGTATGTACTATATCCTATCAAAAATAGTCAAATATCTGGTTGGGTATTTTGTTTGTGGTAATTGTCAAAGCCTCAAGATTAAGAAGCCTAGAAGAGGACAACCGAAAGGACTGGACTCAGCTATTGGTAAATCGGAGTTTTATTCAAAACCGTACAATAAAGAGTGGCAATGCAAACTGGGCAAGCTTAGCGACAGACTAATAGTAGTAGTACAGACATTCATAGCAGAGGCAGTTAGAACTTAGAGGCAGGGATAACCAGAATTTAGAAACAGATAGTCAAGTCAAGATCAAAGAATCTTTTGTAAAAAATAGAATTAGGGAGTGGAACCATAATTAATAGTTCTGGAAAAATAAGGTGCAGTAAAAGTTAGGGCAATATAAATGTTAATATTAACCACTGGAGGACTTACTGGGACCAGCAGCAGGGCCCTCGGTAGAGGAGCGGTCCTCTGGTGGTTGTCCCGCCGACTCAGACCCCGTCTTCTTGCCCCTGGGTGCTGCAGATCAGTGATCATGTAAGATATAATAAAGAAAGACACAAACATTCATGATTGCTGTGAAACAAATAAATTATCTAAAAAAACGCTCAAAACGTTTTAGGAACCAAAAATTGCAATAAAATTGACCTATCTAATCCGATCGACTACTGGCTTGCGGGATTCACGGTCACGGACAGTCTACTTATTTGGGAACACTAATTCAGTGTTTCATTCGGATTGATTCAAATAAAATCCAGAACACTAACTAAGCCTAAGTACCACCTGACCTAGCCCACCTATTCCAGGCGGGCCAATTGTTCATTAAGTCTGCATTTCCATTTTTTTATTGCCCTCATAAATGCATATATGAGAAGGAGGACACATGCATAAATTGGTGCATAATGCATACACCAAATTGTTGGTTGGTTAAGTCTGATGTGTTCTGCAGCTGAGTGACACTGCCAAGCTTACCACTCACTAAACAAACTACAAAAGGTTCTACTAGTAAGGACTGGGGTAAGCAGCACTCAGTGACAGAGGATGCGTCACGCAGAGCGCTCAAAAATTATCAACTAATAACTAAACCTACTAACAAACTATCAATCCATCCACCACTATTTGACAGGAGGACAAAGGAAGGACTAGAGTCTCTCTAGAAATAGCATTACCTAACTGAAGTTCTCTAAAGTAAACTCTTACATAATAATAAGGGCAAGCGAGCGCAAAGTTGCAAACAAGTAAGAGTAGCGGCCAGCACCTGTGTCCTACAATCACAGAAGATTTTGAAACGTAAATTACCTGCAATGTAAGCAGCAGTATTCTTGTTATTTGTAAAAAATGTATACACAAATCACAATACTTATACTACTATATATATTAGCTACTCACCAAGCCCCACGACCTCGACACCTAGCAGGTCCAACAGGTCCTGCTCCCGGTCGAGGATGTCTGACCACCGGTGGGCCAGCTGGTTATGGGTGCGCCGGACCCCTGAGCAGCGAAACACTGCCCGGCGCACCTTCGCCCACCGGCGGTGACGCTCCTGGGTCGGGTACCCGGAGTCTGGCCTGCCGCCTGCTGCCAAGGTCAAGGGGAGGTGGCGCTGAAGAAAAAAAACAAGGGCGGCCACCTCCGCCTCAGTAAAAAGCTGGCGGGCTTGCACCCCTGCAGGGCGCAGTCTGCCGCAAGGCAGGCGGCGGCTCTTGGGCGCACGCGCCTTGCCCTTCGAGCCGTCACTGCTGCCCTTCACCATGGTTCTGGGGTGGGACTGGGAGGAGGCGGAAAAGAAAAGTTAGAAGGGAAAAATAAAGTTAGGGGAAGAAGTAGGAGCTTAAAGAAGAAAGTTATATAAAACAGTCGAAAAGTAAAAAAAACTGTAAAAAGTAGAAAAAAATGCAAAATATAGACTTAGGCAGAGAGAGAGATAGATAAGAAATAAAGAAAAATTGAAAAACAGTGTAAAAAACTAAGGATTGCAAAGATTGAGGGAGGATAGAAAAGCAGGCCCAGAACCATAGCATAGAGTGAAAAACAAGATGGCCGCGCCCATCGCGACCGCGTGGATAAGTTCGCGCGATATTTCTCCCCGAGCACGCAAAAAGCGTCGCGAACACGTACGACGCGTTCCCGAACATGAAATGCGCATCGCGAGCACGCTATACGCGACCCGGAACAGGAAATAAGGCATCGCGAACGGGCGGGACAAGTGAAAAACAAGATGGCCGCGCCCATAGGCGACCGCATGGGTAAGTTCGCGCCCCCGAGCTTGCAAACAGCGTCCCGAACACGCACAACGCGTTCCCGAGGAAGAAAAACGCATCGCGAACGGGCGCGACAAGCAGCTACGCACGCTCGCGAAGCTATACGTAGCGCGCGTAGCGCTCCGACGTCTTCGCGTAGCTTCGCGTAGCGCGACTACGCGAACTACGCCCAGGGTTACTTTAGGGTGTTTTGGGAATGCGTGCACCCCTCTGGCCATGTTGTGTGCTTTACTGGGGCCAATCTCCCTGGACCATTATGGTGTCACTATGCCTATCTGTGGGATCAATCTGGGATTTCCTGTTTGTGCGTTTGTCTGCTGACTACGTCCCACCCCACCTATGATCTGTCAATCAGTGACCTCGGGCCTGGGTCTCAGGGTCTGTCTAACTACCTACTTCTGAGGCGCCGATTCCGATGTCGGACGGACTCAGGTCCGCCCGACATCGTCCAGGAGCCGTAACCAACCGACCTGCTGTCGTCGGTTACGGCCCTGCAAGTACGATGCGACCGAACCCTGTTCGGTCGCACTCGTATACTTCACAATGGGAGCATGCATTCCGAGCGGAATGCATGCTTGCATAGTGAAAAGCAGGGGTGCAGTTCATCCCTGCACCCTGTAGCCGGCACCCCAAGGTGCCTGCCACCGGGTGCAGGGATCAACAGAGGGGCACCATAGGTGCCCCCAGGCCGCCATTCGGCGGCCTCGCACCCATGGGGGCCCTACTGGGGGACCCCAAAGACAGTTACCGACTGCCTTTTCGTGCCGGAAAGACCGGCACGAAAAGGCAGTGAACTCTGCCATCGTACTCCCTCGGTTGTGAAGAGGCGGCCGGGGGAGTACTGAAGGATTTCCGGACGGCGGTCGGGCTCTCCGAGCCCGTCGTAAGCCATCCGGAAATCCGAAGTCGGATTCTTTCCGACCGAGCCCATCGGAATGGCTCGGTCGGAAAGGAATCCGGCCGGCACGTTCCGATTCGGTCAGAAGGGCTCCGACCATCGTTCGGTGCCCTTCCGGCCGAAATCGGAATCGGCCCCTGAGTCGGAGAGACGTAGAGTTCAAAACGGGCGAATTTGCCAATAAAGATGCAATTTCGTTTTGAAACATTAATATATCGTTGTTAATTTATCATGTGGCAGTGTGTTGTAGAGAAATGGGATGGGAACCAATACGTTAATTTTAATGGCAACTATTTTAATGTTAATTTAATATTTAATTGTTTATAAATTGTTTAATTGTTAATTGATGTTTTATTTGTTTAATTATATTTTAGTATATTTTAACAATTTTATTTCAAATTTTAATTATGTTAATAGTTTATATTTAGCAGCTGGTTTATGGGTTTCAAGGGGAACAGGGTGCATAGTTAATTACATTATAATTAATAATTTAATACATTTTTAAATTGTAAATCTTTCAATTGTTTAATTATTTAATTGTTTTATTTATTTATTTTAATTTATAAATTATGATTTATATATTATTTTGTATACTTTTGTTAGTACTATTTTAGTAGCAGCATGTTGGATTTCTAGTCAGGTGTACGGTAGAAAGGTTTTAAAATATATATTTTTTTAAATAATTATCACTGGTAATTAATTATGTATTGATAATTAACTATGTATATTTTTAATTGTGCAATTATTATATAAATAGTTTGATTTACTCATTAATTTATATGTTTACATGTTTCTTTGTTATTTTTCAATGATATTATCATAGTAAAATATATATATATTTTTTTTCTTGTGTTGTGTTTTTTGCTTGTATGGAGAAAAGCTAATTTAGTTTTAATTAATGTAATTATTTTGATAATATTAAATTTAACAGCTCTGAAGTCCAGCATTTTCCCTACTGTTGCTTAGACTGGAGTGAGAATGCTAAATGTAACCCCCACGGATTCAAGCACTTCCATACTGCTGTGTAATTTGGAGTAGAAATAGTATATCAAACCCCTCTGAAATGCAGTAGCTTCCCTAATGTTGGTTAGAGAAGATTTATATTATTTTTAATATTGTTTAATTTTATTTGTTTTTTAAACTGCTTTGCTTTTTGTCAGTTTATATCATTTTTACATTTTTTTTCAAATATTTGTTGGATCTATTAAAGTATTTTCATCGATGATATTTTTATATAAAGTTTGTTTAATTAACTTTTTTCTGTTAATACTATTATAGTATTTTTTTTAACCTGTTAAAATATTGTTATTGTGTATTTTTTCATGAACATATTTGTGTGCCTTAGCCTTACCCAGTGTTGTCATCAATGTTATTTTAGATGTCATCAGTGATGTTATCAATGATGTCATAGAATATATTATGAGTGATGTAATATATGAGGCCATAAACAATGCATATCTATATTCTACTACCATACTCAAGTCTGCACACCCCCTGCGACTCACAGAAAATGCTGTGTGTGGTATGAGGTTGCCCACAGGGTCTGGTCGATACATTGCCAACCCTTCACAGACAATCATGCCCTATTCCTTTTCCTTTTTAAATGGTTTTCTGATCTAGTGGCACGGGCCCCTATGCTCCTCTGTTACTCTTGCAGGAATGAAAGAGTTGCATCAGCTCTTGTGAGAGTCCCGCGGGATCACACCAACCCAATTTTATTTATATATTTACCCAAAGGAGGTCCAGAGGGACAGGGTACCCCTAACCTCCCCCTTATACCTTCTTTTTTATTTTAATTCTCAGGACAAAGGGACAAAGCCCCTGTGTCCTTAAATGGTAGCCATAGCATTTCTCTTCATATTGCTCTCTTGGCCAATCAGATCGCTCTAATATTTTAGTTAGTGCACCCACGGGACACCTGTAAGTGTCCTGTGAGCCCAACCATTCATATATCTATAAATTCGGACCATAATTTCTCAAAAACTCGTGATGTCAAATATATTGTGGGAGATAATATTGCAGTTAAGAATATAGGGGCTGATTACAGGTATGGCGGTTACACAGCCAGCCGGCAGCTGCGACGGTCAGGAGACCAACATCAAGCTGGCTGTATCCCAACCACCACATTACAACATTACCACAGGGCTGGTGGTGTTTCAGCAGCACAGCCAAGGTGGCGGCATGCTTCGGCTCTAGGAGAGAGCCTGGAGCTAATGCCAGCAGCACTGCTGTACCTTCAGCAAGTCGGGCACACTGTTGCCTATACGCCATGTCATTCATGTGAAACAGTGCCCACACTGACATGAGTGGCATAGGGGAGCACACCATGGGCCCTGGCCACAAGGCACATGGGCTTATTTGCCCTGGGGCCCTTATCTGAGGCCCTTAACCTGCCTTTCTGCCAACCTTTTGATGGCGGTGTCTCGGCCATGTAAAGGTCGGCAGACAGGCAGGTCGTAATACACATGGTGGTGCTGATGCCGCCACCGCCCCAATTGACCGCCCCTGTGCCCACCGCCACGGGTGCTCAGATCTTGGTGGAAGCGGCAGTCTGGATGCGGTCTCCCTGCCCGCATCGTAATCTAATGGTCGGACTGCCAGGTATGTGGGTGGGTTGACTGCCGTGAAGCAACAGCAGTTCCTGGACAGTTAGGGTCATAATCAGGCCCATAGTTTTTTTACTATTTTTTATATTGTAAAAAATATAGCTGAAACTTTGCTGTAATATATATATATATATATATATATATATATATATATTTTTAAGTGTATTTTTTGTATGTTAATTTTGTGTAAATAAATTATATTTTTCCTCTGCCTCACATACAAAGAGTCCTTTTACCAATCTCTATCCCCGAAATAGAAAATATGGGCCTCAATTTTGAGGCCTCTTGCGCCACCAGAACGTCACTTTTTGTGACGTTCCGTGGTGCAGGAGCCTGCTCCATATTTACGAGGCAGCACTAAGCCACTTTTCTGTTCTTAATTCTGCATCGTAAATATTGTTCCCTTTAAAGCTGTTTTCTGCGTTAAAGAGGCGTGCAATGGGTGTTGCTGGGGGCGTTCTCAGCAACATCCATGGCTTTTTGACACAGCCCCAGATTTACGAGAAATCGTAAATCTGAGGCAGTGCCAAAAACATACGCCGAGGAGAAATTAAGATATTTTTCCTCGGCTTATGTTTTTGGCGCTTAGGACTTAGTTTCATGGTGCCCTTCCCCATGTCCACGGCATTGTTTGTATGGGCCCCTTAAGTATTGATGGGGCCACCTGGCCTACTCTTCTTGGCTTAAAGTTCCCCTGAATTTGGTTGCGCTGAATTTGGCTGAGACACGTGCATTATATGAACAAGTTGTTCTTTTATATAGTCGCTTAATACAATTTGTTTCACATGCCTTTCTGGCTGGTCCTGCTGGGCTGGAGCACCTGCTCAGGCACAACAAACAGCAGGACTTGTTATTAGTCCAGTGATTGTTAATTCGATATGAGCAAATATCCACCTAACCGTGAGGACATTCTATTTTGGATTGCCCAGAAAATTGATCAACTTGATGTTGTATTTCCCCTTGCGGGTCCACAGTAAAAACTTAGGGGCATATTCTCAAGGAACTATCGCCGAGTTAACGGCACTTTATCTCAGCCAAAGCTGTGATAAATTCATCGCCCCATTCACAAGCTGGTGCAAACAGCCGATATCACCAGTTAACCTGCGATAGCAGCCGCAAGAAACATCGCCACAGATGACCCCGGCAACTAACGCTAATGATATGCAGAGTAGGCGTTCCCGTGCAAAAATCCGCGACAACACCACAACGCAACATTCTCAACGACCAGCCAGATCCGCGATAAGAACACAAAACATGCGATAAGGCGCGTTAGCACCAGGAAATTAACACCTGCTATGACCTGGTGCAAAGTCAGATGACAACCTGCACCAGAAAAGGGAGCCCAGCCCACAGCCACATCTGAAGAACAACAGATGCCATGGAGCAACTCATCATGCAGCTCGGAGCCCCAACAGGGCCACAACACACACCGCCACCACACCCAGGTCCGCCACCCCCCACACCCTCCCCCAGACCACCACGGAGGCAGCACAGACAAAGACAGCAGACCTTCAGGAAACGCACCAGCCTCACAGACTTGACACCAGAGAATGTCATTGCCCACTACAGACTCAAAAGGTCAACCATCCTCCGCCTCCTGACCATCATTGCCCACAGGCTGACGGTACCAACACAGCGGACCACCAACATCCCACCTCAGACAAAGCGAATGGCCGTGCTGCACCTGTTGGCCTCTGGGACATTCCAACCAACAACTGCCAGAGTCGGAGGAGTCTCACAGCCAGCCCTATCCAAGTTCCTCACACCTGTCCTGGATGCCATCACCAGCTTGGTACCCCAGTACCTATACTTCCCCCACACTGCGCAGGAACAACTGGAGACCAAGCAAGGCTTCTACGCCATAGCAGGCTTCCCGCACGTGTTGGGGGCAATTGACTGCACGCATGTCCTACTTGTGCCCCCTGCCGACACTGCACACAATTACCGCAACAGAAAGCACACACATTCCATCAATGTGCAGGCAATAGTCGACCACCGGGGACTCTTCACCAATGTCGTCGCAAACTACCCAGGCAGTGTGCATGATTCATACATCTTCCGACAGTCCATCATCAACCAGCGCTTCCAGGATGGCACCTACGGAAATGCAGTGCTCGTTGGTAAGTACCAAACGAACACACCACACACCTCAAATCCACAATCATGCAACTCACAACCCTGGGGATGCACACGTTACAAACACACATACAACATGCCCACCCACCAGACACGACTGCACAACGTACTGCGGAAACCTGGGCTAGCCATGTACATGAGCCATCACCTGCATGGCACCTCAGCCACACAATAGCAGTATGTGGGGAGAGGTTGGAAGCAGGCATGTGCGAAGGAGGCAAGTGACCCATGAATGAGAATACACACAATGCCAAGTGTGGCGTGGAAGTGCTGGACAGATGCAGTATGCAGACCACAGACATATCCATGTCGACATATACTGCTGGTGGTGGTAGTGTTGTGGACAATGGACGCAACCATGTCACCCCAGCCAGTGGGGAAGGTCTCGGAAATGTAGCCTGTGACGTCCCCCCCTGCAAGCGTGTGCGGAGTGGGCTGGCCCGGCATACGCCAGGCCAGCGTAGGTGTGTGAATAAAAAGCATGTAGCTCTGGGCGTGGTTCTCTTCCGGAATGCCCAACATGTCTGCCAGGGCGGCGCCTCCCACCCCGCCATGAGGCCGACGCCATCGCCGAGAGCGGTGTCGCCGCGATCCTATGTGTCCGCCGCAGCCCGGGCTGCTGGACCCCGAGCCAGTCCCGCCCGGCCGTGCGCATCCAGGCCTCACTGCTCACCTGCCGACACCGGCGTGTCCCCAAGAGGCCCCACCACATGCCTGCGCTCACACCAAGCCAGAGGCCCTCGAGCTTGGCAGCCTCCTCAGACCACCACTGCCTCCGCGGGCAAGGCTGGCAGTACTCCTCTGTCGTTGACGTACTCCACCGGCCTACACAGCGGACAAGTAGGCCACACATTTGGAACTGAGTCTTGATTACACAATGGCAGAGTACACATGTTAATGCAGAGTCTAAATCGGTATACTCCCTTCGCGGTGGTGCCACCAACTCTGTGCATAGCATTCCGACCACACGTGTCTGTGGGCCCTTGCTGAGCGCTGCCTCCGGCCTACACTGCGGTCGAGTAGGACACACAATTGGAACTGGGTCGGAATTTGTCAATTGTAGACTTCATGTCATTGTACAGGCCTCATCGCAGACTGCATCCCCTTCCGGCTCTGGTGCCACTGACTCTGTGCCACGGGAGTCATGGACACTCTCTGGTGGAACTCTGGTGGCGTCAGAGTCTATGGCCTTGGGGTCGACTCTATCATCATGTAGCTGATACTGACATCGTGGGGAAAAGGAGACTGCAGCATTCAACTCCTCCATATTGCCTGTTCCTGCTTGCTTCTGCCCTCTGCATCATGCCATGGATGGACACCTTCCACTGTCCCCCGTAACACTCTGCGACACTCTCCTTGGACATCAATGTACGCCCGCACAGCTCACCTGGCCCTACCTCAGTGCATCGCAAGTCACCGTCCCGTGGCGGTGTGCCTGTGCCGGCCGCTGTGCATCCAGGGCCACTGACTCTGTGCAGCTGAAGTCTTGGAACCTTGCTGTTTGAGCTTTGAACTTCTGATTGTCTGATCACTGTTGTAGTTGTTGCCAGCACCAACCAACCCCTGAGGGGTGGCGTACACTACCCAACTCCCATCCAGCACAGGCGTCACTGGACGTGTGGCCCTGGCAATAAAAGGTGCCGGGCGCACGTGCCCGTAGCCAGTTCCACAGATGATCTCAGTGTGTCCGTGTGGTCAATATGGATGCATGTGGGCCCCGGGCTATACCACATTACGTTGTGCCATGTACAGCAGGTGCAACCTAGTCACCTCAGGCAGTGGGGTATCCCTGGGACATATGGCTGTGTCAGACCCCCCTGTGAGTGTGAGGGAGTGGACCTGCGTACGGCAGTACGGCGTAGGGGTGTTGTCATTCCACAGGTGGCTCTGGGCGATGTTAAGTTTAGGCCTTGCCAGGGAAGTAACTAATGCGTGTGTCTCAGGTGTAGTGTCGGCGCCACACGTCATGCAAAATTCAATGTTGCCATGTAGCATGCGCCAGGAGTACGTGCTCGGCCGAGGGGTAGATGAGGGTGCGCAGGCCCACTGGGGGTCAGGGATAAGACATGCCAACTGTTGTGTGTGTTGCTATTTCCGCAGCATAAGCCAAAGGTCTACCCTCTGCCGCATGGCGAGTTCAGCCAGGCATGAACTCTACTTCTGTGTCTGCCCTGTCTTTACCATTGCCCTACACACACGTGTCCGTCCACCTTCAGCGCAGGGCATCACTGTGTCGTCATCAGGCTTGTGGACATGCGCAGACAGGCATGACAATAGTGTGCCGTAGGGATGCAAGTGATGCAACCGCGCTGCGCACTCTGGTGAATATGCTCGGGGGAGGGAGAAGCGGCATTGAGGCTACGTATTCCATATTGATGCCGATCATTTGCAACAAGCAGTACATGTCATGCAGGAATCACGAAGTCACACATATCACACACCAATGAACCAGTGAGCCTGCCAACACATCATGCCGAACCAACTATTGACTCATGTCTCTCTGCACTGTCACAGGTGAACAAGGATATGCACTCTGTGCTTGAATGATGACACCCCTCCGAGCCCCGAACACACAGGTCCAGAGGCAGTACAATGCGGCCCACAAACGCACCAGGGGCATCGTGGAACGCACATTTGGCGTGTTGAAGTCACGTTTCAGGTGCCTGGACGTCACAGGTGGAAGGCTCCTGTACAGCCCAGGCATTGTGTGCAAGATGATCGTTGCATGTTGTGTGTTGCACAACATATGTGGACGCCGTAGGGCACCATGGATACATGTGCCAGATGCACCGGACGATGATGGGGATGAGGCAGGTGGACCACAGCCCACTGCAGCCGCAGCAGGAATAGCCCGTAGGAACACCATCATTGACAATTTCTTCACATGATCACATCACATTGTAGCAGTCCTTGGCAGTATTGGGACAGTACATAATGACCGCAGGCAAAGAATGTGCAAGTAAATGCATTCGAAGAACACTATCCCTGAGTGCATGTCTCTCATCTGTACAGGCACATCACTCAGACAAGTGTGAGTGCGACATGTATTGCTGACATTTTTGTGATTTGTTCATGTGTGGTGGTTGTGTCACCTCTGTGCAGAGAGGCTGTTTAGGGTGTCACGTGTTGGAAATGCCAGTTCTGTTTGTCGCAGTTAGTAGGGAATCCCACTCTTCGGTGTTTCACATGTGTCCAGATTCATTCCATTTTGGCTGCCATTTGTGTCCTGCAGGTGACAACAGGGCGCCTTTTGGGCTCAGATATGTACCACCATGATGCAGGGATGCCCCCTGTGACTCAGGTCCCACAACATGGGCAACATGTACGTATGAGGGAGTCACTGCCCCTACATTCGTCCACGCTCTCGTGATTTGTTGGTCATGGTCATGACACGTCTGTGTGCAGGGGGGGTTGCTTGTCCCTCTGCAATGTGAGGGGGACATGCAGTTTCACTGTGTGTTACATGCATGTTTCGGCATTTGCGCAGTTTACATGCGGGCTGCATGCCAATGTACATTGTGTCTGTGGGGAGATGCCTATTTGTTGCGGGACGATGCTCATTTGTTCTACGTCACGGATGTGGGGTTGTGCTCATACATTGTCATCTCCCCGTTTTGTTTTCTCTGCTTTTATTGTGCATTTCCACACAGGACTTGTGGGTATTGCAGGCCTCTCACTGGTTATCGCTGGTTTTTGTATCGCGATTGGCCTCATCGCTACTATTTTCGCGTTCGTGTTTCGCGTTTTTTCTGCATTGCGTTAGTTTTAACACGTTCATTTGACGCGTTATCTTGTGTCTATCGCATGGTGCCGTCATGTTGTGAATACCACGTTAACAGGGAGGTGTTTTCCCGCGATGGACTGCGATGTGAAGGGTTGCGTTAAGCTACACTTGCGGTAGTTATCACACGTTCTTGTGAATATGCCCCTAAGAGTTTAACAATGTGCTTAAATGATGCTCTGGTTCCTCCTTTAGCTGACTGCAACACCTGGGGGACTATGTTTGCCACAGTGTATACTCTCAGTTATACTACTCCCTCGATGGGCCTTCTGCCGAACATCATGAAACAAATACAGAATAAACATGGGGGTGGGTCCTGCCCTGGATTTGGGGATAAAACTGGTTGGAAATTTTCCGGTTGTCTCCAAAATTATTCTTTCTAATGTAAAAGGTGAAGCAGCTTCTTAGGCTATACACCAGCGACTTGTCACGGTAGCTTTTGCAGACTTGAGCGCTAGTTGCCTATTATAATTCACAGGTGTATAGGTCCCTAGGACACAATAGTTTGGGGACCAGACCTTCTGTTTCCACACTTTTAAAATGAGCTTCGGACAAAGATGCTCAACCTGCCCGTGATTTTCCAAAGAAACATGGGATAAATCTAAACAACCACAACAAAAAGGTAGACCTCATGGCGGTACACCGCCCCTGGAATACTCTGAGTTACATTACTATTTCTGTGACCATTCTAAAATTAAAACTCCTGATCGCTTTTAGGTTCCTGATACTAGTTCTCCTCGTTCAATTCAGGACTCATCTGATCAACATTGTGACAGAGATGGACGATTTGATCGTAGACAAGGAGAGTATGTGCAACCTAAATGGGACACACAATGTACTTTTGATGTGAAAATCAAGAAGGAGGATAAACCAACTCCTTATAAGCCCCCATTCCAGAAAAATAAAGTTGCAGCCTTAACAACAAAATATGCCCCAGACGGCGAGAACCCTTATCCTGGATGGGAGTTAGGTGGTGACTCTCCTCGACAGCGTAGCAGAAGTCACCATAGAGCGCAAGACACTCCGCCATCTTCTGGAGGTGAGAGCAACTGAAACTTTTGTCACAGTAGAAACTGCAGACACCCGTGTTACACCCCATGACAGACTCTATCACTTAGATATTCAGATTTAAGATGGCATTAAACGCACCATTACAGCTATCTTTGGGGACAATTTGACTTCTTCTTATGACATTCTTTTGGCAGAGGTAGATTGGTCACCTCATTTTATTCTTGCTTGTCCCCAAGGTGAGGATTTAACCCTCACTTAATTTTCGCATCTGGTTCCTAATTAATAATATTGTTCGTAAAAAATTTAAAACCACAGTTGATATTTCCAATGATTTTTTAGTCACAATTTGGCTCTAGAGAGCCCTATATTGGTCCGCGTTTACCGCGCTTGGCTCTGAGCGGCGATACATCCGTTTATCTATGGGGTAAATAAATTGCCCCAGCATTTTTCAGCTCGAATTGTATCAATTCTTCAAGAAATTGACCCTAAGGCTTTGTTCTATGTTGAAGACATCTACTTAACAGATGATGCATTGAATCTTCATTTATCTAGGGTAGACTGCATAATTTTGCGGTTTGCTGAACTTGGTTACAAGTTTAATTTTTCAAAATCTCACATTGCTTTCCTCAGTGTTCTTTTCCTTGGTTGTGAGTTAACCAATGAGGGTATGAGCTTAGCCGCTCACTTTTTAGAGAAATGTGCACAATTGCATCCCCTAAATATGCTCAAAAAGCTGCAATCCTTGCTTGCTATTCCAGACTATGCTCAACGTATTCAATCGCATTATGCTTTGATACGTCTGGATTTTTCGGCAACCTGCCGGATGCCCGAACACATTGAGATTCTCAGATCTTCACAATCTGATTTGCTTGAAACGCGACTCTTACATACACGTCTTAATACAACTAATTTGGTCATCCGGGTTCTATTGGTTTTAGTAGGTCACATTTAATGAAAGAGAAACAGTTCCTATTGCAATGTCTCATTTATATTCCCAGGCGGAAATGCATTTTGCATCCGTTGAAAAAATACTAACAGCAATCCAGATAACCGTCCTCAAAGAAAGTCCTTTGGCTCAAGGTGAACGAATTATTCTCGTTTCTCCTGTGCCCGCCTTAGAGGCGGTCACGAAAGCTAGTGTTCCTAATTCAAAAGCCCTTCATCCCCGTTGGATTCAATGGGCTACATCCTTAGTTGATGTCGACTTTATCTTCGACCCTTCTTTACAGACAAAGGAATTCTTACAGTATAAGCATGTTTATCCTGTTCCTTCTCATCTTCTTCCGCTTGAGAAATACAAGTGCATCATCTATGCAATGGTTCAGCGCAACCTGCTATAGGTTGTAAACAGCAATACTCCGTGGCATGTGCTATCGTTCTAGGTACTATGTCAGATGGCATTTTTCAACCTACTGTTACATAGACTCGGTCTCTTGGAGACTGAACCGTGCAGTTAGCTGAACTGAAGGCTTTGCTTCTTCCCTTAGAGCATACAGCTCCTGAATTCCCCACACTCATTGTGTGTGATTCCTTTTACTGTGTACAATCATTTAATGATAATTTGCATTTTTGGCTACAACATGACTTCAAGGACTCGAAAAGCAGCACAATCAAGCAGAAAATGCTTTGGGTTAAGGTGACAGATTTTAAAGATAAATTGCCGCATACACATTGGGTCATCCACGTGTGGGAGCACATGCAGTAGGGAATTCTCTGGCTGATGAGGCAGCCAAATCTCCAGTAGCCACATGTAAGCAGCAGTAATGCATTGAAAAACACATGTTGATAATGACATCTTGGCTGCCGTCCATGCTTTTCCAGGCGGCATTACTTTACCTAACGGTTTTCCTTCTAAATATTCATATTCCCTGAATGAGCATTAGGTTCCTTTTGCAACTATACCTGTGTTTGGTGATCGCACGATACCTAACCTTGACTGCAGACACTGTTTAATAGTTGCCGCACATGAAGGTGTCGTCTCCGCACATGCAGGAGTGGCTGCCACTATTTCCCTTTTGCAACAACATTATTAGTGGAAAGTATGTTTTATGTTGTGACATCTTAAAAGTTTCTACTGTGTGTCGTCCACCTCAGATGCATTTTTTTATTTCCAATCAGCCCTTTGGCTGTGTTTATCTTGATCATTGAGGTCCTTTAATTTCAACTTTCAAGTTGATTTTGGTTGCAGTTGATTCTTGCTCCAGGTTCCTATGGGTTTGGCCACAGTGCTCGGCTGATGCTCGAACCGTTATTAAAGTTTTGCAAGTCTTCATCAGGACTTATGGCTGTTGCTCATTCCACTCGGACCAAGGTCCGGTTTTGCCGCTAAGGCATACTGTGATTCGATGAAGTCCTTAAGTGTGGATGTGCATTTTTCTTCTCCGTATAGGCCTGAGGCAAATTCTTTTGTGGAGAGAATGAACTGTGACTTTTTTTATGTCGTAATTTTTTAATGGTTATTAAAACACATTAGTGCAACATACGCACAATATGGCAGATGATGAGAAATACAACATATTTGTTGCATCAGTGGGTGGCCTGGGGAAGGAATGGGAGGGGTTAGAAATAGGTAGGGGGTAACGGAAGGGTGGGTGCAACAATTAAGGAAGACATATCATCAGCAAAAACAGTGCTGTAGATCAAACAACTTGATGCTGGGCACTGGACCCAATACTATGGGTATCAGATAGGGTGCAGTGATTAAACCCCCCTGCCAAGAGCGAAGGTAGGGGTCATGAATCGTGGATACCCGGAACGAGGCAGGAAGGGTTTGCGAGTCTGAAAGAACCTCCGTGTGGCGGAGGGAGAAGGAGGGAAAGAAGGGAAATGTGGAGGTGCGGTGGGTCCATTGTTCAGGCCCTGGTGGGAAGGGCATCGTGAGTCTTGAGCATCGGCAGTAGGGATAGAGCAAGGAGGCAGGGTGCACTGTGGTTGGAAGAGTGGTTCTTTGGGTCGGGATGGGGGAATGTCAGGTGTCATTGGAGGAACAATATGGGCAGTGTCCCTGGGGGAAGATTGGTTTGTGGGGTCGCGAATGTGCGGTGGCGGCTGCCCATGCTGAGTAGGGACGATGTGGGCCTGCCTACATGTCTGGTGGGGCGGTGAGGGAGAGGGGGTGGTGAGGGGAAAGGGAAAGTACATCATTGGAGGGGAGGGAGGGGTGATGAGACGAGGGGAGGGTGGAGGTGGAGGTAGAGGTGAGGGGGTGAAAGGAGGGCAGGCAGGGAAGGAAGAGGTGAGTGTGGGTGGAGGGAGGGTGGGTGGGAGAGGGAAGGGGAAGGGGGGTGAAGGTGCCCTGGAATGGGTGGGAAGGTGGGGGAATGAACTTTGACACAAAGCAATCCTTAATGGCTAGAGTATTAGGTACAGGGCATGGATGGTTGAATCATCTCTATGGGGCTCAACAGTCATTAAATAATCTCCCTGAAAATTCTCTGGGTTGGCGGACACCTTACAAAATGCTCTTTGGCATTAAGTTGCATGTTCCAAACCTTGAAGGTCCAGATGTTGTGGTGGGAGCCACAACCTTCGATGTAGATGATCACTGTACTGTCTTACAGGTTCTATGAAAGTGCCATAATACCCTGGCTGACACATATTTGCCTGGGTCTTTCTCTTTGGGGTATATTCACAAGAACATGTGCTAAACATCTCCAAAAAATGTTAACGCAACTTTACACATCGCAGCCCATCGCTGGAAAATAACCCCGTGTTAACGTGGAATTCACAACACGGCGGTACCATACGATAGTCTCCCGAAAACACGGACAATGTCCGCGATACAACCACCTCGACGGAGATAAAAACACAAACCCCAACACCAAAAAACATACGATGAGCCCATTCGCGAGGAGGAAAGCAGCGATAAGCAGCGCAAGGCCCGTGGCACATATACGGCATGCGGGAATAAGCACAACAAAAGAAAGACAAACCAAACAGAAAACAGCGAAGCACAATGGAGGCAGTCGGAGCGAGCACACAACCCCACAAGCACCATTGGCAACAAAACATTAGACATGGCAGGCCATCGTGGACAAGGTGAATGCAGCCGGAGAGCGGAGGCGGACAATGGCAGAAAACCAGAACAGCTGGAATGATGCGAAACGCACAAACAAGCACAAACACGCCAACAACCAAAAGGCAGGAATGCACACCTGGGAGTCGAGCGCCACACCAGGAGCTGGATGACATGGAGGAAATGGTGTCCACCACATCAGTCTGGAGATGGTGGCAGGAGTCGGGGACCGGAAACTGCTCAAAATCAACAGACACAACAGCAACAGGGAGAGGAACGACCAGGGACTTGGGGGACAGGGGAGATGGGCACAATGGCACACATGCACAATTAAGCAATATCACACCACTGAACAAGCACAGAAGTAAAAACCACACTGCCTGAAAGGGAGAAGGGTGAGCCAAATCAGAGCTGAAGGGCCATCTCACACACAATGCAGCACACACACATAGGAAGCAGAGCACCCCAACATCCAACACAATGTGGTACAAACACCAACATCTGCACAATCGAACACAGGACACAAGTGCACCCGCACATGTGTCCATACGCATGGCCATACGCATCTGGCAAAGCACGAAACAGGGACATGATAATGCAGAAGTACCAACTCACAGCTCGGATGGGGCAGCAATGCATGTAAGACAGGGACCCAGATAGGCCGTGACACACACATTGGCATACAAATAAACACTCAACACAGTTGGAGACAAGTGAACGTGCGGAAAATGTATCAACAATTGCGTGTCAGTACGGCCAAGGGAAGTGCCACGACATGCAGACCAATGCAGCAGCATGTCTGAATGAGGAACGTTGGAAAGTGCCCATGTCCACCCCGGGGGAGTCCATCACCAACTCAAGTCATTGCCAACCTGCATATGTTGTCCGCGCATGGATCAGGAGTCCAGGCCAATGCAGCCATGTCCACTGTCTCCTAGGGACATGTGACCAGATCCCCAACATGCAACCAGGCGTCAGGACACGTTCAATGGGTCACATGGAGTCCTGGCTGCAGGTACCTTGTCACTCGTCCCTGAACGTGAGTGCAGCAGCATAGGCCAACATTTCCAATGCGAGATCGTTGTCCACCACATCTGACATGTCGGCGACGTAACCCATCTGCTGTCCCGGACAGATGTGCTCACTCCAACCCCTGGCCCCAATATGCACGAAAGCCCAATCAGGGAGCGGCTCAATGTGGTCACTGCACACGACGACTCCTGCAATCTCCCAGGTCCAGTTCCCAGCATGCATGCCAAACATCCATGCATGCCATAAACGGGCATCACGGTGACACCACTGGTCGTGATCCAACAGGGGGAGCACACACACGTCGAAATCCAGGTCAGCTACGGTAACGTTGGAGAGGCAGACATCCATGGACCACTCGAATATGCACGAGCGACAGTGCAACACAGGCTGAACGCAGGTGACGTTGGCAATGCGGAAGCTCAGCCTGTAACTGATCCGCAGCACTGCCAATGGCAGTGCCCCCAGTACATGCAGCAGACATGCACGGTACAGGTCCACATGACTGGAGTAGAGCATGTGTCCGGGATGGCCTGCCATTGCATCAGTGGCTCTGCTTGAAGCGGCACTGTGAGGACCTGCGCCAGTCCTGTGGATGAAACACCACAGCTCGGAGCAATGAGCAGTGTCTGTGTGCAACGGGTGCAGGCCTGGGGTGTGGTGGGAGTACAAGTGAAGGCCATTTCACGCACACAAACCACGACCAAGGACTTCTGCGTGTGGGATGTGTACACATTGGCCTCACGTCTCGCAGTGCGTAGTGTGGGAGTCGCCTGGAAATGCTATCCTATCTGTCAGGGGGTGCTGGGCACATGCAAGTCACATCTAGGAGCTGCAGATATGCTACCGCCCGATAGTGCAGACAAAGGACCATTCATCCCTACAGTAACTTCACCATCTGCATGCATACAGGTGATGCACAGAGGCCTATCGTGGATGGGGTGGGATGTCTGCGACCCAGGGAATCATGGATAACATGCCTAGCATGTGGCACATGCGCAGCATCACTGTGTGTCACGTTGCCTCACAGCTGCTCCTCCCTCCCATGAGCCTCCACACATGTGTGCGCTGCGCGGTTGTATCACGTGCACCCCTACGTCATACCATTGTCACGCCTGTCCGCGCATGTCCAGCGGCATGCCAACAACACCTGTAAGCTGGCCGTTGAGGGTGTGCAGCCACGTGAGTATAGGCCAATGGTCTGAACAGGGCGGACACAGGTGTACAGTCCATGGCTGGCTGTGACCGCGCCGCGATTGGGGCCAGACACCTGACTCATGCAGCCGCAGGACTGATACACATAACACTTGGCATGCATGTGCCAAGACCCCGAGCGAGCTTGCGCTCCTACATTTCCCCGTACGTGCGGGCCCGCCCTCCGGGTGCATGCTACATTGCAACATCGACTACTGTGGCCCTGGTGGCGACAACACCCCAACACAAGGACACACTTACCTCACTTCCTGTTCAAGGCCAGACCAGAGCCACGCCCTGATCCCCCTGCCAAATCAGCACACCCCTGCGCTGACCTGACGTACGCCGGACCAGCACACGCCGCTTGTGCATCCAGGGGGGGGCGGGCGAAGCTACATGTCCAAGGTCTCAGCCACTGCTGAGGTGACATGGTATCCTCCGCTGAAGATAGCACACTGATGTTGCAGGGCTCCGGCCCATCATGCTGACATAATGACCACACGGACACACTTACTTAGATGTTGAGAATGGTCACGGGCACGTGCACCCAGCCACTTTTATTAGCAGGCTCACATGTCGAGTGACACCTGTGTTGGGTGTGTGTGGGGTGTGTGTACACCAGCCGTCATGGAGTGCCTGGTGCAGTCAAAAAACGACAACAGTGTACATCGTAAAGGACACAACCATTCAACCGTAAAGGACCCATGACCTGAGCTGCACAGAGTTAGTGGCCCCGGATGCACAGCGTCCTGCACGGGCCTACCGCCACGGGCCGCTGACTTGCGGTGCACTGTGGCAGGGTCACGAGAGCAGAGCAGGTTCCCACAGATGACTAGGGGGGTTGTCACGGAGTGTCTCGGTGGACAGTGGAAGGTGTACCCCCAGGGCATGATGTCGAGGGCAGAACCACGCTGAAACAGTCACCATGGTGGAGATGAATGGAGCAAACACATGTCGGACACCAAGTCCGTCCCAGCCAGATGATAATGCAGACAACCCCTAGGCCATGGACTCAGACGCCACCAAAGTTCAACCAGAGAGTGCCCATGAGTCATTGCGCACAGAGTTAGTGGCACCAGTGCTGATAGGGGATGCCGCCTGCGATGAGGTGTGTCCAATGGTGTGGACTTCTCCATATCTTACCCAGGACACAGTTCCACATGTGTGGCCTACTGGACCGCAGTGTAGGCCTGAGGCAGCTGCCAGCAGGGGCCATTCACCGAGTGTCGCTGGCTTAGGTTGGATGGTCCCACCGGCCTGCGTAGTTCAGGTTCAGTGGCACCACAGGACGCAGACTTGCATTGCACAGGGTTAGTGGCACCAGGTCAGTTGTTGCTAGTGTTTGGTCACCTCCGTAACGAGGATCCGGCTTTCATCCGGACTGAACCGCATCTTCCTCTTACTCCTCTCCGTGCGTTCACTGGTATGGACTCTGCCATCCATGAATCACGACTGGGTGCTGGATGTGGGGCCTCATGGACCCCGGTGTAGGCCGGGGGCAGCGGTCAGCTCGGGCCCACAGACACATGTTGTGTGCTTGTGATGCATTCGTTTGCTTCACTGATAGCAGGGAGTTTAGTGATATCACCGCTGCAGTAGACATCTGGTCACTGCCATTCATGACTCAGGACACAGTTCCACATGTGGGACCCACTGGGCCGCTGTGTAGGCATGTGCCCTCATCCACGTGGAGCCGGCTTGCGTTGAACAGGGTTAGTGGCACCACGTGTCGCCGGCTTGCGTTGAACAGGGTTAGTGGCACCACGTGTCGCCGGCTTGCGTTGAATAGGGTTAGGTGCACCACGTGTCGCCGGCTTGCGTTGAACAGGGTTAGTGGCACCACGTGTCGCCGGCCTGCGATATGGAATTATGCCTCACTGATCGAAGAGAGTCTGGTGCTGTGGCCGCTGCCACGGACTTGGGGTCACTGCCATTCATGACTCAGGACACAGTTCCACATGTGGGACCCACTGGGCCAAGGAATACGCTGGTGAAGTATGTAAATGTAAAAGGAGTACTGTGGGCCTGCACCGTGGAGGCCAGCGATGGTCTGCGGAGGCTGCAAAGGTCAGGGGCCTGAGGCCTGGAACTTGCACCGGCACGTGGTGGGCCCTCTTTGTCACACGCCGGTGTCGGCAGGTGAGCGGAGCCTCGTTGGTGCGCTGGGGCAGGCATGACGGTTCTGGGGCCCAGCGGCACGGGGTGCAGCAGGCGCACAGGGACGCAGGCCCCGCCGCGCTCGGTTCAGGACTCGTGGCGGGCTGAGAGGCGCCGCCCTGGCAGACGCGATGTCCATTCCGAATGAGAACCACGCCCAGTGCGACAGGCTTTTTGTTCACACCTCTACGCAGGCCTGGCGTACGCAGGTCCAACCCACTCCGCCCGCACATGCAGGGGGGGACATAACGTGCGACATTTCCACGTTCTGCCCCACAGCCTGTGGGGACATGGTAGCGTCCACTGGCCACTAAACTCCATGCACCAGCAGTTGATCTCCACATGGCCATTTCCGTGATTTGCACGCAGTGGTCTGTCTGGCATCTCCACGCCACATCTGGCATTGGGTAGGTTCACATTCCTTAGTCACTTGCCACTCTCACACATGCCTGCTCCATGCCTCTCCTCACATCCTGCTATTGTGTGTCTGTGGTGCCATGCCGTGGCTGGGTTGTGGGCATGGCAAGGCCAAGTTCCTAATGGAGTCGTGTTGTTGTGTCTGGTCGGTTGGCATGTTGTGTGGCATGTTGAATGTAGTTGTGCTGCGTGCCCATTGCCAGTGTCGTGAGTTGCATGACTGTGGGCTGGAGGTGTGTGGTGTGTTCATTTGGTACTTACCAACGAGCACTGCATTGCCATGGGTGCCATCCTGGGAGTGCTGGGTGATGATGGACTGTCGGGAAATGTGAGAATCAGGCACTCTGCCTGGGGAGTTGGCCACGACATTGTTGGGGGGTCCCGGGCGGTCCACTTTTGCCTGCACATTCATGGGATGCGTGTGCTTTCCGTTGTGGTAGTTGTGTGCAGTGTCGGCAGGGGGCACGAGGGGTACATGTGTGCAGTTGGCCCTGACACGTGAGGGAATCCAGCTATGGCTTAGGGGCCTTGTTTGGTCTCCAGCTTCTCCTCCACAGTGTGGGTGAAGTGGAGGGGCTGGGGTACTAGGCTGATGTTGGCATCCAGGACAGGTGTGATGACCTTGGATGGGGCTGGCTGTGTGACTCCTCCGACTCTGACAGTTGTGGGTTGGAAGGTACCAGAGGCCGACATGTGCTGCGCAGCCGGCAGCTTTGTCTGCGGAGGGATGTTGGTTGTCCGCTGGGTTGGTACCGTCAGCAGGTTGGGGATGTGGGTCAGGATGCGGGGGTTGGTTGTTCTTTTGGGCCTGTAGTGGGCAATGTCCTCCTCTGGCGTTGGGTCTGGGCGGCAGGTGTGTTTCAGGTGGGTCCGCTGTCTTTGTGTATGCTGCCACTGTGGTGTTCCTGGGGGGGCGGGACGGGTCTTGGGGCTGGTGGCGGGCCTGGGGGTGGTGGCGGTGGGTGTTGTGTGCCTCATGGGTCTCGGAGCTGCATGATCATTGACTCCATGGCATCTGTGGGTCTTCCGATGTGGCTCTGTGCTGGGCTCCCTTTCGTACTGCAGGTAGTCGTCCTGCTTAACACCAGCAGAAGGAAGGTGTTAAATCCCTGCTGCTACCGCGGCTTATCGCCTGTTTTTGGTTCTCATCGCAGATCTGGCAGTTCGTTGTGAAAGTGGTGTTGTGGTGTTTTCGTGTGTTTTTGCACGAGAACGCCTACTCTGCATCTCATTAGGGTTAGTTGGTGGTGTCCACCGTGGAGATAATTTTTGGGGCAGTTATCTCGGGAATACTGGCGATGTCTGCAGTTTGCACCCGCTTGTGAATGGGGTGTTAAATCTATCTCCACTTTTGATGAGTTAAGTTAGAGATAAATCGGAGATAAGTCCTTGTGAATATCCCCCTATGACTCCAGACACTCAGGGGGATATGTACAAGGAAGTGGCGGAGTGAGGCGTTGGCCGTCATGGCTTAACGCCTCACTCCGCCACTTCTGAAACGCAAGGCTGCAACAAATTTACAAAGATATGGTGCAGCCTTGGGTGTCTGCGTGCAGGGGAGGATTGTTAATATGTAGGAAGGTCCCCCTTCCTGCACATAAACAATCCTGAAATGCCATTCTGTCAATTTCATGTGTGCTGCTTAATGCAGCACACATGTAAGTCACAAAATTGCATTTTTTTAAATATTGTTTAAGTACAGGAAGGGGGACCTTCCTGTACATAAACAATCCATGGCATTTTGCTTTTTCCATGTGTGCTGCCTTGTGCATTTCTCCTCGTTTTTCCAACTTAAGACCAGGTTTTACCTGGCCTTAATTTTGGCGCTTCCTCCTATGTGCGCTGCCCTTGTACACAGGGGGCAGCATCAAAATCAATGGGGGTTGCGGTGGAACGCCCACTGCAACACCCACTGCCCAGCCCTTTCACGCTAACCATAGCGTGAAAGGGCGCCTTATTTACAAGGCACCGATAAGCCACGTTAAGTGGCTTAACGCTGCCTTGTAAATAAGGCTAAGCCCCTATTGCCACCACAACATTGATAAAAGTGACGCAGTGGTGGCGATAGGGGCTTGTACATATGCCCCTCAGATTCAAGGTACCTGGTTGGCTTCCCAAAGTTGTGGACCTGGTTCTAAAAAAAGTGACCCTTAAGAAAGAATTTGGCCCAACGTACCATGCAACTGTTCCAGTCCTTGGTGTGCAGGGTACATGAATTGTGATTTTGCCCCCACTTCCAGGTCATAAAAAATATCGCTTTGTTTCCATTGAACATGTCAAGCTACAAGATATGGCCGATTCTCAATAGAATGCCCAGAAGTGGTCCTTATCAAGACTTTCCTTTGTAGCCCGTGAGTACCACCGTTGCTGCTTCTCCCGGGCTGCTGGTGGGGAGGTCAAGACTTCTGTCAATTTGGTTCCTGTTTCTACTTCTTCATCTTCTACAATGAATGTTGTTTATACTGATCCGCTGTTGGATACTCCTTCTGAGTTGCATTTTGTGAATCCCACTGCTGAATCGAAGCCACCTCTTTTCCATTTGAAGTCCTCAAGTGTACTAAATGGATCAAGAGCATTTCTCATCTGATAGTTCATCCGTGTCTTCGGTTCTGCATCCACATCCAGAGCAAATTTGGGTTTTCATTTCTTGTTTTAAACGCACTTATCTAGTCCCTATTTGGATATACATTTGGATCATCTTTACTTTGGTTCTGTTATTCAGGTGCATTGGATTTGTGGCTGTCTTTTTTCTTCTGATCAATGGCCATTACCTCCCAGAACATTCTGCTACAGAACTGGTTGACGGGGTGCTGGCTCCCCAATCCTCTTCACATAAAATTAAAAGAAACTTGTCCCTTGTCAATATTTCAGCTGTTCCATTGATTGATGGAATTGTTTGGGATAAACTTCTGTTCGATATATGTGGTCCTACAGAGACCCTGCAGATTCCATATGTGTTCAAAGTTTCCATGGGTGATGTAATTGTACTGGGGTTACAGTCAGATGATTGGGATGTTGATACTGTGAATTCAATGCTTTCTGAATTGCAATATTATACTGTGATTGCATCAGAAGATTCATATTTTAATTCCACAAATTACGCGGAGATGTTCTGCTACCACGATTATGGACATACTTTTTTGCATAGGACAGCGTCCCCATAATAATCATATACAGTCAGAACCATGTCCAACTCTGCAACAAGGAAATTCAAAAACACAGGCAGATAAATACACTTATTTAACAAGGTATGACCTTTCAGACCCCACATCAAACTTTTTTAAAATGGTTCCATCCCAGTCGAGAAAGTATATGCTTAGTCAGACTAATATATGCAGCTAAATTTGTCTAACAATTGGCCCTTAAGGGTTATAACTAATGGAAAGACAATATTGATCTAAAATCTATTCAAGGGACAAAACCTGGCAGGTCCAAAGTACAGAAACTCTATTTCGAGCCTGTCTGATTCCCTCACAAATTATTTTTCTAAATGAAACGGTCAAACAAACTACCTGTCTGGGATTGGCTAGAATTAAAGATCTGAATGGCCAGACAATTCTTTCAATTTCTGTTTTCATAATTGGCAATCTTATACAAATTATAAAGAAGACCAGTTATATTGTTTGATACAAAATGGCACATTTTACTCGTCATTAGCAACCCCTGGTGGGTGATTATTGTGGCTGGTAGACACTAACGGTTGTCATGCTAGTTTTCCTAATTCCACCTCCAGTTTTAAATCCAGTAGACCAGTTCCACGGTACTTACAGTCAACCCATTCGAACACTATTACCACCTATTCAGTGGGTAAATTATGACTGCAATGGTTAGAACATTCTACACTGTTTGCAGTGAAACAACATCTTTTTCTTCTATCCAAGGACTTGAATCTATCTGATTTTTTTTTAGCTCCCAAGTCCCCACGTTCTAAAAGACTCCTATTTGCAGCCTATACTGAAATATGAAATTTTCATAAATTGAAGCTGCTATGAGCTTGGACAAATTGATCAAGGTAATTTGGATAAAGAACTTGTTGTAGCAGACAAGAGTATTAATATGCTATCATCTCGTATTTATAATTTGAACAGCACTGTGTTATCTGTTATTGATATTGGACAGAATGATATGTTGCCTTTGTATCATGGTCAGAGTCAGCTCAGATCCATAATGCAGTTTAGTTGGACACTTCAAACACTCAAAAATGGATGCGTTCCTTGGCATTATCTGAATTGCACTGCGTTGCTTTTGCCTTTCAATTTAACACACACACAATAATCAATGGCTATAAACGACGCAACATATACCATGTTACATTTAGAGAAATTAGCAAAAATATCATTTACTGTAGCCAAAATGCCTTCAGCAGTATGGTTAATACACAGAGTCATCTCCTTGCTCATATCAACATTTCAGTTTACAGCTTGCATGAAACATTTTCCAATAAGTATATATGAATCCCTTGGAAGCAGCTACATCCATGAGTTATGGTCCCTGTCGTTTGACTATTGCTGTGAACGTACTGATAGAGATGTTTTTCTTACCGGAGAGGAGTGACTCCAGTGCCAGTCTTTCACTTGTTTGTCAACATGTTAAAATCCACGGCTCCTAATTTGACGTGTTTCCTAAAAGGAACTCCAGTTCCTGCAATTCTTTTCCTTCATTATTCTACTTTTTAATGGAATCCATCTCATGCTTAATAATCAAGACTGTTGTGGTATGCGGGCAAGAGTCCCTTATATTGTGTCAGTTTCCAAGTTAGTCACTTGCAGCAACAACAAACTGTTTCCACCTCCACATGAAGTGGTAGATAGCTCATTCTGGCCTTCCATTTTGACTTTGAAGGCAGTTTTCAACAAGCTAAGCAGACTCAAAACATTATTGTTTCAACGAGAAGTGGCTCTTACATCTGCCTGCGAGACCTTCGAATTGCAGGTGGCCAGAACAACTGTAGAAATACAGTCACTGTTAAATACAAATCTTCCCCTACATTTCAGAGAACTGATACATCAAATATTTAATGCCTCTGATACTGCAGGTGTAGAATATTTTTTTTAAACTTGTAGGCTCTGGACTCAGCACTTCTTTGCAAACTAATTTTGGAGTAATAACGGCTTTTAAATACTCTATTTTTTCCAGCGTGTTCAGTGGGTTCCTGGTACTGCTGTTCCTCATTTGTGATACCAAAGGGGATGATGGACGGAGCGTTAGAGCAAATCAAACACTCACCCCCAGTCAACTGATCTGGGTTTAATCCATCATCATTCTTTAGCTCACTCCACCACCCCAGTTCAGACATGGCCATATGCAAATCAGTCTGACCCTGTACCTCATGGGAACAGTCCAGCCCGAACTGCCAAGCCATGTCTTCCCTGGACCGGAAACAAGCATCCTGGGACCGGTTTCGGGTTCAAAACCCTCATCAGCCAGGCTATCTTGAATCCAGTGGCAAAGTGAGCAAGGGACCCACGTCTGGGTATACCCTGCCAACTTAGGGCGAACAAAGCGATACCAAAGGGGATGATGGACGGAGCGTTAGAGCAAATCAAACACTCACCCCCAGTCAACTGATCTGGGTTTAATCCATCATCATTCTTTAGCTCACTCCACCACCCCAGTTCAGACATGGCCATATGCAAATCACTCTGACCCTGTGCCTCATGGGAACAGTCCAGCCCGAACTGCCAAGCCATGTCTTCCCTGGACCGGAAACATGCATCCTGGGACCGGTTTCGGGTTCAAAACCCTCATCAGCCAGGCTCTCTTGAATCCAGTGGCAAAGTGAGCAAGGGACCCACGTCTGGGTATACCCTGCCAACTTAGGGCGAACAAACCGATACCAAAGGGGATGATGGACGGAGCGTTAGAGCAAATCAAACACTCACCCCCAGTCAACTGATCTGGATTTAATCCATCATCATTCTTTAGCTCACTCCACCACCCCAGTTCAGACATGGCCATATGCAAATCAGTCTGACCCTGTGCCTCATGGGAACAGTCCAGCCCGAACTGCCAAGCCATGTCTTCCCTGGACCGGAAACAAGCATCCTGGGACCGGTTTCGGGTTCAAAACCCTCATCAGCCAGGCTATCTTGAATCCAGTGGCAAAGTGAGCAAGGGACCCACGTCTGGGTATACCCTGCCAACTTAGGGCAAACAAAGCGATACCAAAGGGGATGATGGACGGAGCGTTAGAGCAAATCAAACACTCACCCCCAGTCAACTGATCTGGGTTTAATCCATCATCATTCTTTAGCTCACTCCACCACCCCAGTTCAGGCATGGCCATATGCAAATCAGTCTGACCCTGTGCCTCATGGGAACAGTCCAGCCCGAACTGCCAAGCCATGTCTTCCCTGGACCGGAAACAAGCATCCTGGGACCGGTTTTGTGATCAAAACCCTCATCAGCCAGGCTATCTTGAATCCAGTGGCAAAGTGAGCAAGGGACCCACGTCTGGGTATACCCTGCCAACTTAGGGCGAACAAAGCGATACCAAAGGGGATGATGGACGGAGCGTTAGAGCAAATCAAACACTTACCCCCAGTCAACTGATCTGGGTTTAATCCATCATCATTCTTTAGCTCACTCCACCACCCCAGTTCAGACACGGCCATATGCAAATCAGTCTGACCCTGTGCCTCATGGGAACAGTCCAGCCCGAACTGCCAAGCCATGTCTTCCCTGGACCGGAAACAAGCATCCTGGGACCGGTTTCGGGTTCAAAACCCTCATCAGCCAGGCTATCTTGAATCCAGTGGCAAAGTGAGCAAGGGACCCACGTCTGGGTATACCCTGCCAACTTAGGGCGAACAAAGCGATACCAAAGGGGATGATGGACGGAGCGTTAGAGCAAATCAAACACTCACCCCCAGTCAACTGATCTGTGTGGCATTCTCATCCTGTTACTGCTGTTCCGTAATGGATATTCCTTCTGCTGCAGCCCCAGACCTGGTATTGCTCCAGCACTACCATGAGCGCATGTTTCAGCTCTTTGGCATGATGCTGTTGCAGGCGTTGTATGTGGGTTGGTGTTTAAAAACCCTCCACCGTGCTTACTTTACCTGTGTACAACCTGTATTTCACTGCATCTGGCTCCTCTTTCAATGGGTACTGGACATATGTCTTGCTCTACAGGCCCCACTGCCTTGGATCTCGGACTGCTGATGAGTCCCTTAGTGCCGTGGCCTGTTATCAGGACTGTTCCATGGGTGTGCGACTTGTACAAAATCCAAGTCTGGAGCAAATGGCCAACTGGAGTTCCTATGCATCAGCACAGCGCTTACTAGATCAAAGTTTTGTTGGAGTTCACTCAGCTTGCCCGGTGATACTACCTGCATCTGTTGGAGCTGAGGATTATGTATGTTCATTGGAACTTATGAACTGGGCAGCAGACCTGCCCATCTATGTGGAGTTGGACCCCATCATGGAGTCCTTTGCCTCTACCATGGCCGCTTATATACTGGATTCCTCCGACAATCACTAATAGGCTATATGTGTTTTTAAATTGTCTTTTATTGGCCCGTGAAATTGATTGATTTCTGTCATCTCTTTACGTGCTTCCTTCTTGACCAAAAGGAGGGTGTCATATGTTCTATACAGGGCCCATTGGAGTTTTTCCTATGTTAGCCCAGCTGTGCTTGACTCAGGCTGCATTAGCTTTGCACACGTTACTATATAAACACTTTTGCTTGTGTGCCACTTTATATTTTCGCTGCAGTTTTATTCTCATTCTGTTCTTTCCTGGGACTCAGTCTGAACAGCAGACAATGTCAAATAACAATTTCCCTTGTTATTTTGCTCTGGTCAGGCACTCACACCTAGACACAACATAGAAACAAAAGGTATACACAATGAAATATGCATTTAAAAAATGCATCATAACACTAACGGGGCAGGCACTGAAATCATGGAACAATGCCTGTATGATCACATTTTGAAAGTCAAATAAACCCCTTGAGCTGCCAGGATGCTAATGCCCTAACTCATTTTTTGTACAGGTCATAAAGTATATGCTAGAATCAAAGCTGCTAGGCTAAATAGCAACATTATCAAACTGGTATCTCCTTCACAACATGGTACAATCATATATGCTCATTTGGCCACTGCTCTGATTGATTGGGATGTCATATTACAACATCTTCTGGCCCTAATAGATCTAGATTTGGTAAAGGCCTTTGACAAGGTGGAGAGACTATTTCAGTGGGGAGTCATTTTACTCATTAGGTTTGCATTGCAATTTATTAAGGCAATCAAAGTGGTTTATCAATGCCCAGTAGCCTAAATATCCATTAATGGGTCACAATCCTAAAAAAATCTCTATTTCATGTGGCACACTGTTAGACTTGGCATCTTTTGGCGTGTTTCCCCTGAGTTTTTGCTTTCTGACCTCTCGGTTTTGACTCTGTTTTTGCTGGCTTAGTGTCTCTGCACACTTTCTCACTGCTGATCAGTGTTAAAGTGCAAGTGCTCTTGTTGTAAACTGTGTTATGGATTGGTGTTTCCATGATTGGCATATTTGATTTACTTGTCAGTCCCTAGGTCCCTAGTAAAGTGCACTGAGTGTGCCAGGGCATGTAAATCAAATGCTGTTAGTGGGCTGCAGCACTGGATTGTGCCACCCACACAAACAGTTTGTAAATGTAACTCTGGCCTGCCATTGCAGAGCCTGTGGGCAATCTGGGACTGCCATGTCGACTTGGCAAGTGTACCCACTTGCCAGGCCCTTACCTTCCCTTTTCTTGCATGTCAGTCGCCCCTAAGGTAGGCCCAAGGTAGCCCTGTGAGCAGGGTGCAGTGTATGTGAAAGGCAGGACATGCCCTGGTGTGTGTGGCATGTCCTGATAGTGAATTACTGCCAATTTCGTTTTTCACTATTGCAAGGCTACCTGTTCCCATAGGACAGAATGGGAAGTTTGTTTATAACATCTTGTAAACATAACTGGCCCTAGGAACAAGATAGAAAAATAAAGTTTAGTGAAGGTTATTTTTACATTCTGTGTTTGAAAATACCGCTTTTAGAAAGTAGGTATTTTCTTGCCTAACCATCCAGTGTGCCTCTGCTAGGTTTGTGTATTGCATGTCTGGCATTTGGATGACAGGAGCTGGAGAGGGGCAGCGGCTCCAAAAGTCTGATGGGTCAGGGCTGGGCTGAATAGACCTGGGTTGCATTTAGAGCAGTGGGAGGAGATTTCCTTGCACCTGAATGGGCCTGGTCTGCCTTGCACAATACCGTCTACACCCCCTGCCAGGAAGCTGCACCAGTGAGGACATAACTGGTTTTGGCTGGGTACAGACACTCTCTGCCTGCAGAGAACAAAGGATTTGGTAGTATAAATATTGGGGCCCAAACCCCCGAACTTTAGAACTCTTTTTGACCAAGAAGACTGCCAAGAAGAAGAGCTGGAGAAGCTGTGAGGAGGAACTACCACTTTGCTGAGTGCTTTGCTGTGTTGGCCTGCAGTGGCTGCTTCTGTCTTGGGCGGTGAAAGGACTGGACTGAACTTTCTGCAACTTCTTTCTTTGAGTATCTCGAAGGGCTTGAGGTAGAGCTTGCCCCCTGTTCAAGAAGTCTCAGGAACAGCAAAGACTTCAAGTTCTTCTGCCCTCAGCACTGGCGACTGTGTGTTTTGTGCTGCAACAGGAGAAAAAGCAACCCAACACCATCTATGACACCGCTGCTGACGCCGCTGCTGACTCCGTGTCCTGAAGGCACCGCAGAGGGCACTGCCGCAACGCCGCACCAAGACTCGGGTCTCAGCGACGATGCCTGCTGACACCGCCACTGAGCCGCTGCTCACACCACGACCTGTGGGCACCACGCTCCGCACCGCCTCGCTTTACGACGCCGCCTTGGTATCCCCGACGCCACCGCTCCACGCCAAAATCGACGCCGCTGCCTTGCACCGTGGTTCGACGGCACTACTCGTGAGGTTACACGATGCACTGCCCTCATCCCTCACTGCAGCATTGGCCTACCGACGCCGGCGCCATCAACTCCAGTTCGTCAGCCGACGACAGCGCTTCAGCAACAACAACACCACTGCTTGCACCATGACCTACCAGCACCGCGACGAGCAACGCATCGCTTCGCACCGCGACCCTGGTCTCACCAACGATGCCATCTGACGCCGCCACCGAGCCCCTGCTCGCACCGCTGTTATGTTTCGTATAGAGGCCCTAATATAGACACGTTCATATATGCCATATATGGTCATAATCGTATATGCCCTATTATGGTCATAATCGTATATACCCTATTATGATTGTAATCTCCTATGCCCTAATATAGGCATGATCTTTCACCTACATTAGTTCCCTACAGTAAAGGGTTGAACGTTATCTAGTCTGTGGTTAGAACACTGCAGGGTTTTTCCCGAACACAGGCCTACAATGTACTCATAAATTATGCATGAGCATTCACCAGCTACATCTCCCGCATAATATGTATGTACAAAGTTCACCCCTGACGTCTTCCTCATGTCTAACAAAGACCAATACAAACCATACTGAGGGACAAGACACTTTAGGGTATAAATACACCACATCTTGCCACGGTAAGATAGAGGGAACCGAGACTTCCATGCTGACACACTGACTAGAGACGCTGAGGCTCCTGCATGCAGTCGCTCCAGCTGACAGCGGTCTAACACAGCCCTTGCGGATTGTCCAACTCGAGACCAGGATGGGGTCCCACACTCTCTCTATTCAGGTAATGGGGTTTAACTAAATCCTAGAAGGATTCTTGGCTCTTAGGCTTTTAGACCTGCACACATGCTAGGTACACTTTGGTACATCTAGTTAGGCATCGTAGGAGTACGCGCATTTTTATAATGCATTTTATATATTCATGTATGTAACCATTATTATTGCAATATGGTAGAACTGTACTATCCTTTCACTTTTATCATACTGCTGATCAGTAGCGGCCCGTGGTGGGAGTGCTGCCGGGCGGTGATGTGGGGCGGGGGAGGGGCAGGGTGGGGGGTAGTAAAGTACGGAATACAGCCGATTAGAGGTAAGTAAACATATAAATAAATAAAACGAATTTCGTTGCGCACGCTGCATCGCATTTGGCAAACAAAAACAAAAACCTCAGTTCAAAAAGAAGGAGGTAGCAGGTCTTAAGATCAGACATGCCCAGAATTCTGAAGACACAGCTTCTGAACGGGGAATGGGCTCTGACGATGCTAGACAGCGCAGCAGAAGTAACAATAGCTCGCCAGAACCTGAAGGAATTTCTGGTGACAGCGGAGTTGAGTGAGTATATCACGGTGGAAACACCTGATACTCGGGTAAGTGTCCCACATAAGTTACATGAGATAACACTCCGGATGGAGGGGACAAGCCCAGGAAAGTTAAAGGTCTATTTTGGAAAAATCTGTCATCTGGATATGACATCCTATTAGCAGAGCAAGATTGGCCGCCAGCATTTGTCATGGAGTGCCCTAAGGGAGAAAAGGTAATTTTTCCAGCATTTTCCGACCTCATTCCCATACATTTAAAACATGCATATGCGCAGGAGTGGGCGGTTGCCCTAGCTCCAGCATTGTACAAAAATCATGCTGGTTGGGATGAGGATTCAACCCACCACGTGATCCCATTAAAAGTTTCACCAAATGCTCAAAGGCAATATCCTATAAAGCAAGAAGCTAAAAAACAAGTCAGGGAGATTCTAGATCAACTAGAATACCAGGGTGTGATAGAAAATTTCACCTCACCAATGAACAATCCTTTGTTCCCCGTATCAAAACCTGACAACACATATCGTTTAGTTTTACATTACAGACATTTAAACACCTGCACAAAGACATTTGCAGTTCAAAATGCACACAGTGCCGCATTAATGAATATCATTGTGCGCAAAAAATACAAAACTACACTTGATATCTCAAATGGATTTTTCTGCCAAAATATAGCGCCTGAAAGCATGTATTTGAACGCATTCTCAGCGCTAGGGTCACAACGGCAATTTTGTCGACTCCCCCAAGGGTATAAGAATAGCCCGGGGTTGTTTTCAGCAAGGGTAACTGAGTTACTCCAAAATGTGGATGAAAAAGCATTGTCCTATGTGGATGATATTTATCTGACGGACGATGACTTACCGACGCACTTGACCAGGGTGAGCACCATTATTATGGGATTCACCTCTGAGGGCTATAAATTTAATTTCAAAAAATCAAAAATTGCCCATCTCAATGTCCTGTTTTTAGGGTATGAGCTGTCAAGTGAAGGAAAAAGCCCAGCAGCTAACTTTTTAGAAAAGTGTGCGCTGCTCCAACCTCCAAAATCATTAAAGAATTTTAAATCAATTCTGGGATTCCTAAATTTTGGTCGAACATACATTTTGGATTACGCAGAAAGAGTAAAACCTTTCTACGACTTAATAAAACCTGATTTTTCAGTCAGACAATGGACACAGGAACATACAAATATCCTACGTTCACTACAAGAAGACATGATAGCTTCAAAACATTTACAGACACGCGTAAACGTACGCAACTTAGTGATCCGAGTAATAGCGGGTCAATGCGGGTACACTTATTTAACTTTCAATGAAGGCGAAACGGTACCAATCGCATACAAATCACACCTGTACACAAACGCAGAGATGCATTTCACTTCAACAGAAAAAATCCTGACAGCAGTGCAGACCGCTGTAGCAAGAGAAAGAGCTCTGGCTCAGGGAAAGCGCATAATAGTCGTGACCCCAGTACCAGCCATAGAGGCTGTTACAAAGGCTAGCATTCCAAATGCGAAAGCCTTACATCCCAGAGGGATACAATGGGCTAATTCTCTTACTGCAACGGATGTTGAATGCAGATTTGATCCAAGTTTAAAAACACAAGCATTTCTGCAATATGAACAAGAATATCCTCTACCAAATGAGATTTTGCCTCTAGATCAGTATGAATACATTATTTACACTGACGGATCTGCTCAACCGGCCATAGGGAGTAAGCAAGCTTACAGCGCAGCGTGTGCAATCGTTAAAGGTCGCATGTGAGATGGAAAGTTCCATCCAAGTTGCACTAAAACGCAATCTCTAGGAGACTGCACGGCTCAGTTGGCAGAATTAAAAGCACTAATACTGGCACTCGTAAATACGGAACACGAATTCCCCACACTAATTGTGTGTGATTCCTTTTACTGTGTACAGTCGTACAATGAATATTTACATCATTGGGAACAAAACGGGTTTAAAGACGCAAAAGGTGGCACAATTAATCATAAAATGCTATGGGAACAGGTAGTGGAGTTGAAAAACGAACTACCAAGGGCTCACGAGATACATACACTGAGTCATCAGCGTGATGGCGTTCACGTTGAAGGGAATTCATTGGCTGATGAAGCCGCAAAGGGGGCTGTACGCACAGCGTCCGTAGCTGCAACCACTCGTTCAAAAACGAGAATAGACAGCAAGATTTTGGTAGCTGTCAATGCTTCACGCAAAGGCAGCACAGCAGTACCTAAAAAATTTCCACTCAAGTATTCCTACAAGTTAGATGCACACAACATTCCATATGCTCAGATTCCTGGAGTGGGGGATAGAGTAATACCAAATATGGATCGTAGGCAAGGCTTAATTCTAGCAGCACACAAGGGTTTGGGCTCTGCGCATACAGGCGTTACAGCGACTATTTCTTTACTGAAACAGCGCTACTGGTGGCCTGGGTTAACAAAGCAGACCAAAGACTATGTCTTAAAGTGCGACATCTGCCAGCAGATGAAAGGCTCCAATGTAGCACGCCCAACGCAGACACCATTGTTAAAATCAGACAATTCTCTCGCATGTGTGTATTTGGACCACTGCGGACCCCTACAATCTGATGGGGCCAAGAAATATATCATGGTTGCAGTGGATTCCTGCTCTAGATTCCTATGGGTCTGGCCTCGGCTGACGCTCAAACTGTTATAACAGATTTGCGAGTCTTTATCGGCACATATGCAGTTGGCACGTTACATTCTGACCGTGGCCCGGCGTTTAGCTCTCGGGCTTACAAAGAGGCCATGGAAGGAATGGGCGTAGCATTGCGGTACTCCTCTCCGTACCATCCTGAGGGAAATTCGGTTGTGGAGAGGAAAAACCGGGACTTAAAGCAGTCTTTAACAGCTAGGGTATTAGGCAAGGGCGGTAGTTGGGTCAGTCACCTTTATGGGGTCCAAAGAGCAATTAACAACCAGCCAAGAAGCTCTCTAGGGGTTGTCACTCCTTACGAGGTCCTATTTGGGACAAGAATGTGGGTACCTGATCTTGATTGTGAAGGCACAGTGGCGGATGAAAAACAATTTGATATCCATGATCGTTTGGCTGTTTTACAGGATCTAAATGAATCCAGGACACAACAAAGCAACGTCCACTTAAAACAGACCGCCACTGAGGAAGTCAAGGCAGTAACGGCAAGACCTGCCTGTATCCCAAAAGTTGGGGATCTGGTCATAGAGAGGATTGCAGACAAGAAAGAATTCGGACCATCCTACAGAACAGCTGTACCGGTCCTAGCAAAACAAGGCACAAGAACTGTACTTCTGCCGCCTCTTGCCGGGAAAAAGGAGAAAAACATTTTTCTCAATCGACTTAATCAAACCACACTATGCGGCCGATACTAAACAGTAGGCCTCGTGGACTCCACAGTAGCAGACGCCCTCCTCTCGCTACAATCCAAGAAGTTCAAACAGAAAGACTCATCACGTTTGAAGAGCCACCTGTACAGAATGAAGGACTTAGCAACAATGCTATGGAACTCGTTCCACTTCAAGAAGAAGTTCAACTTCAAGAAGAAAATCAACTTAACAACCAAGTTGCAATCAGACCGACTACAGACGTCTACGTCAACATGCCTCCTCAAGAGCAAAATCCGATTTCAACAAATCCTGATGCGCTTCCAACAATTGATCGAACTGCTTCTGGCTACTTCATGAACTTTGATACGTTTTCACTGGATCCAAGCGAGCCGGAAACGACGCCAGCCAGAAAATCACACAAACAAAGACTCATTGACTTTCTGAACTTTTTTAGAAAGACTTACCTGGTGTCACCTTGGATAGAACTATGGTATATCACTGGGATTCTATTTTTCATCTTCTGGCTAGGTTTAATTATAAGTTTTAGTATGCTTATTAATGGACGATATCTCCCGCAGAGCTCTACAGCCCAAAGAGTCAATTTGATTTTAAAGCCACACCAGTCTTCACATCGTGAACCAAGAGACTTGTCTTCAGTGAACATCACAGCAGTTTCTATACCGGACGGTATAGTATGGGACAAGATTGATTTCGATATATTCGGTCCGACTGAACGTTTAAAGCTTAAACATGTATTTAAAATTTCTTTAAGTGATATCATTACCTCCAGTACATTTTCTGATGATTTGGACACTGAAACTGTAAATAATATGATGTCTGAGTTAGAAAAAACTGCAGCATTTCTGAACAATGAAATGTTAGAAGGTACTTCAGACTATGATACATTGTACTGTTACCAACATTATGGTCATCATTTCTTGCACAAATCCAAAACACCTAGAAATGTATTTGAATACCACCAGTGGGAACACTGCCCAACACCTCCAAAAGGTAGTTCGCAAACGTTTGCACCGAAATTCGCATACTTTTCAGGGTTTAATACATCTGACCCGAAGTCATTTTATTACAAAGTGGCAACAACATCAGCACAGAAAATTATGTTGACTAACACCAAACAGATTTACTCTGCTTCCTTTATGGCCCAGTTGTCTACACAGGGTTTCGACCTATGGAAGGACACTATAGATTTAAACCCAATCTGGGGTTCTAGGGACTGGCAGGTCCAGGGAACTGAAGCACTTTTTAGAGCATGCCTCATTCCACAGCAGATGATATTTCTAAATGACACTGTGCAACAAACATTCTGTCTTGGACTGGCCAAGAACAAGGAAATGAACACACCTGGGTTTCCAGCACCATCACAGATGGGTGGGGGGCAGAATTCAACTACACATGGGGTAGGATTAGATGACATTCTCCAGTACAACAGGTCAGATCCCAATTGGACAGAATGGCTGATTTGGCCCATTGACACGAACACATGTCAACAGAGATTCCTAGGTATAACCGAGGGGTTGAGTATCAGTAGGCCAGATACACGCTAGGTACAAAGACAACACCCAGGGGTAGTGACATCCTATAGTGTTGGGAAGATGTGCCTTGATTGGCTAGAGACCTCAACACTCACAGAAGTAAAACATCACTTGACCTTACTCACACCTGATGTGGACCTTAGGGATTTCTTGTCAGGCCGAAGGAAAACACGTCAGAAACGTTTCATATATGCTGGCATTTATGCCTATTATAATGAAAACTGGAAAATATCCCAACAGGAGGCCGCAGAAAGAATACGGGAAATAGACCGTATTAACCTAGAGAAGGCATTAGCTGTAGTGGATAATGGGTTAATGACTTTAACCTCCAGGATTTACTCCTTAGGCAACATTGTGTCTTCGGCAATCGACATATTAGAACAAGATCTGGCCTTGTTATAATATGGGCAATGCCAATTACGTTCAAATATGATGTTAAGCTGGACGCTGCAAACTTTGCTTGCAGGCTATGTGCCCTGGCATTTTATAAACACCAAATCTCTGTTTTCAGAATACAATTTAACTGATAAACAGACAGAAATGGCACAAAGGGGAGCCAAATATACAATGCTGCGTATTGGGAAACTGGAAAGGTTACCATTCACTGTAGCCGAATTACCATCAACTGAATGGCTAATTCATGGCCAAATCACTCTGCCGGTCACTACGTTTCAGTTTCAATATTGCCTTGAGCAGAGGCAGGCAGGCAAATATGAAAAAATGGGTAAGGCTTACATTAAGGAAACTTGGGAGTTACCATATAGATATCGATGCCGGAATGGGGATCGAGAAGTGAATCTGAGTGGTACAAACTGCAAGAACGCTTTGAGCGGTTCTCTCATGTGTCAGGATATTTCTCTGCACGGAGCATGTAGTGGTTCGGTAGCGAATTTATCGTGTCACATGTCAGGGACCCCAGCGGCCATGATCATGCCGGTTTTCCAGCTGCTCTCAAATGGGAGTTACTTGATGCTAAACGATCAAGGTTGCTGTGGGATGCTTCAGGAGGCGCTGTTATGGCCTTCGTTGAATGTTTCCTTTATACAATTTGATAGTTTGAGCAGACTGAAAGCCATGCTTTTACAGCAATCCGTGCCCTTAACCTCCGCTCGAGAAACCTTTGAACTTCAAGTTGCAAGGACTTCGACTGAGATACAGGCGCTTATACGTACGAACTGCCCCTTTCATTTCGCAGAAATGGTGGGTCGTATCTTTAACATGTCTGATACGAGCGGTATTGTACACCTATTTAAGACCATAGGGTCAGGACTATTAAGCACCTTTCAGACAGTCCTCGGAGTAATCCCAAATTTTAAACACTACGTATTGGGAAGCGTCTTTGGAGGTCTCCCGCTTATTCTGTTCCTAATTGCAGGAGTCCTGATTGTAATCTTACTGCTACGCAATGGATGACCCAATTTCCGAGGAAATGGCGAACATACTCATGGAGCGGAAATACCGTGAACGCATGGTGCAGCGTCTGGGTATACCTTGCCTAAGAGAACTGAACGCCTCTTGGTTTCTATCGTTTAGACCAGTCTGGGTGGACTGCATCTTACCTGTTCTTCGATGCCTGTTTTGCGGAGAAGAATGCGCGTTGGATTTCTGTCTAACATTTCCATCAGATACGCCTCCGGACATGGATGCTATGCTGGACCCCCTAAAGGCCCATGCTCTGCGTTGTCCCCAGCGTCGTCCAATTCTGATGAACGCATTCCTTGAGAATCCACAGGTGCCGTTTGCTCCTGCTGGGTTAGGTGCCTCCTCCACAGGCACCCAGGTAACAACTGCCGCACAAGCTGCTGCAGCACCGACTGTTGGCAATGCTGAATTCCATCTATGTGTGATTGACGTTCTGTGTGAGGTGTTGGATTTGTCGTCTGCAGTAGCTAACAGCGATAATGCTGTATCTCCAAGCCGGGACACTTAATCTTGAATTGGCTCATAGTGTCCTGGGAAAGAATTCGGCTTTTCCACTTTGTTTCATAAATAAACGAACTAAAATTGGAACATTTCCTAAATTGACACTTTCACTTGAGAAAAGAATGGCCTTCTTCTGCTTGTAGTAATGCAACTTTTATAAATGAGACAGAATTGACTTTTTCAAGTGGCAACAAAAGAATAGCTGATTTGTAACATTTTTAAACATTTTTTAAATATGTTTTTAAAACAATGTTTTTAGCTGTTTTTAAGAAAAAAATGTAAATTGTCCAGATTTTAAGTATGGTCATTGTCATCGAATTCGAAAGTGGAGTGGGTGTTATGTTTCGTATAGAGGCCCTAATATAGACACGTTCATATATGCCGTATATGGTCATAATCGTATATGCCCTATTATGGTCATAATCGTATATGCCCTATTATGGTCATAATCTCCTATGCCCTAATATAGGCATGATCTTTCATCTACATTAGTTCCCTACAGTACACAACGAACTCTGAGGGTTGAACGTTATCTAGTCTGTGGTTAGAACACTGCAGGGTTTTTCCCGAACACAGGCCTACAATGTACTCATAAATTATGCATGAGCATTCACCAGCCTCATCTCCCGCATAATATGTATGTACAAAGTTCACCCCTGACTTCTTCCTCATGTCTAACAAAGACCAATACAAACCATACTGAGGGACAAGACACTTTAGGGTATAAATACACCACATCTTGCCACGGTAAGATAGAGGGAACCGAGACTTCCATGCTGACACACTGACCAGAGACGCTGAGGCTCCTGCATGCAGTCGCTCCAGCTGACAGCGGTCTAACACAGCCCTTGCGGGGTGTCCAACTCGAGACCAGGATGGGGTCCCACACTCTCTCTATTCAGGTAATGGGGTTCGACTAAATCCTAGAAGGATTCTTGGCTCTTAGGCTTTTAGACCTACACACATGCTAGGTGGATGTATGACGATACCACGCATGCATTACATCGCATGCCATTAGATCGCAGTTTTAACAACGCAAGTCGTTACAACGACTTTCGTTGGAGGTCGCTGGACTTAGGAGTAGTTTAATTTACTATTCCAACTCCAGCCTACGTACAGTAGGGAAGGTGTTGGATAGTAATTCAAACTACTCCTTGTCCTATAGCGCCCTCCAGTGCAAGTCGTTGTAACGACTTTCGTTGTAAAAACCGCAATCTAATGGCATGCGATGTAAGGCATGCGTTCTAAAGGTTGTTTCCCATGCTAGGTACACTTAGGTACATCTAGTTAGGCATCGTAGGAGTACGCACACTTTTATAATGCATTTTATATATTCATGTATGTAACCATTATTATTGCAATATGGTAGAACTGTACTATCCTTTCACTTTTATCGTACTGCTGATAATATATCTCTGCTACTGTCTGCTGGTTGCTGCAGCACATATATTTTACACTAGAATAGCAACTGTTCAATAAATACTTATTGAAACGCCCAGACTGTTCATTCTGTGTAACTCTCTGAGACAAACCAAACAAGTAGGCACGAGTGACTGAGCGAAAAGTAGTACATTGTTTCAACGATTCTGAGGGATCAGGGTTGTCATGATCTAAGGTTGCCAGAAACTAATCTCTCCCCGATAAGAGGATATTCTAGTGGCACTGTGAGCTAGCTAATGCAAATCCGGCTAACATACGCGTTGGGGGTGCACAGAGTCAGTCTAACACCAAGCCCACAGCTTATGTTATCCAAACGCGCAGGTCCTGCATGGGTACTATAGGAACTACACGATACCGCAACCTGAGGGCACCGCACGCTGCACTGCTGCACTGGGGTGAATGTATGACATTGTTCTGCATTCTGTCCATCAATTGTTCTCTTTTTTGCACTTCGCATCGCAGCACCCGACGCCTGCCTGACTTCAACCGCGAGGAGTTCGATCTGCAATGCGCGTGACTTCAAGGGCCCGACGACTCCTGCCCCGACCTCCGGAACCGACACCTGTGGACGCCGCGCTTTCGGAAGCTCAACAAGAGGTCACTGACGCCTTTCATTTCTAAAGATACTGTTTTGCGGGTCTTACCGACACCGTAGCTGGCCCGCGACGCCGCGGTCACTCAGAACTGTTTGGATTTGTTTTTCAAAGTTATTTTGATAACTGAAGATTTCTAAGTACTGTATTGTGGATTTTTATCGTTTTTGGTCTTGTCTTCAGTATATAAAAATATTGGATATTTTTCTAAACTGGTGTGGTGTCCTTTTGTAGTGCTTCCACTGTATTACTGTTGGTTATGTGCAAATGCTTTACACACTGCCTCTAAGATAAGCCTGACTGCTCGTGCCAAGCTACCAAGGGGGTGAGCAGGGGTTATTTTAGGAGTGTAACTCCCTTATCCTGACTAGGAAGAAGGGTCCCTATTTGGACAAAGGTACCTACCTCTGCCAACTAGAGACCCCCATTTCTAACACACACTCTAAGACTGCCCACTTTCCCGCTGCCTCTATGCTTTGTATATGGAACTTTTCCTTAATATGAAAGTAAAAAACCCACACATTGATCCGATCAAACTCCACAGACATACTTCTAAATTTATGGCGAATGCAGTTGATGTGCTATTGGTCACTTTGACTCCTGAGATGAATTCTCAGTAGTGCAGGAAATGGCAAATGATCAGGGCAAACTCTCAGGATATAAACTGAGGGCTATACTTATGACCCAGTTTGCATCGCTCTTGCACCACGTAACATCGTGCAAGAGCGACGCAAACCTTAAGTCAGATTTTTGAAGCCACACAAAGCCACTTTGTATGGCTTTGAGTTGCTCCAAAAACCAAGAGTAACACAATGCAGTGCAAATCACGGCGTTGCGTTACTCTGCCCTGGGTAGGCGTTTAATGGGTGTTGTGTCGGTGTTCCAACGCAATTCCCATGGTGTTTTAATCCTCCCCAGATTTAGAAGACCTTGTTAACGTGAGAATGTGCCATACTGATACACTTCCCTAGGTGAGGTATAATGAGGAGAAATATCTTTATTTCCCCTTGTTACTTCCTCTTTCTTTGTGTGCAGCACATATAGAAAGAAGAAAAAGACCCTCAGGATTGTTTTTGTGCATGAAGGTGCCCCATCCTGCAGAAAAACAATCCTGTGTATAACACAGTAGCTTGCGCCATGGTGCAAGGGTGCCTGCATTGGCGCTAATATGCCAAAACAGAGCCAGTGCAAGGAAAAAGGACAGGAATGCGCCGTATTGGATAAATACAGTGGATTCCTACCCTTTCCCCGTGGCACAGGGAAGAGCAGCAAGGGGACTTGCTGTACCACTAAATTCATAAATATGCTCCTGAATGTATCTGTGTAGGTATTCTGGGAAACAATCCCATACACACATTTTCAACTATGAGATATTTAAGAATGAACTTAACCAGCACACACAATTGGTAAATACTGATAACTATGGTTCAGTCTGATTAAAATCCGATTGTTGTGGAACAGATGGCAAGGCCTTCCAATTTTAATTATAGGTCAAGCCAACATCATTAAATTTACATTTTGCCCCAAGCTATGATATCTATTTAGTTCAATGCCAATCTATATCACCAATGTGTTTTTTAAAATTTTAGAAAGCCTTACGTCAGAATTTCTATGGACTTATAGAAAATCTAGAATGGCAATACACTTACTACAATTACCATACATGCTTGGAGGGTGGACCATTCCTAGCTTTCAATTTTTTTATTGGGCTGTAGAAGGTTGACCAAATTGATTCAAAATGAAAATAATAAGATGTTGTTTGGCAAAACAATTCTTTACCCTCCTCCCAATTTACTCTTTTATTCATTTTTCAGAGCCCAAGCACCACCCCAAAAATGTGTGATATACATGTCATAGAGTCCTATGTAAAATATGGCAAACTATATCTAGATATCTGATAGTCCCAAAGTACATTTTAATGTCACCCTTAAATCACTTTTGTAAGGACAATATATATATATCTAAAAATGGATTTGGGAGACTATAAAGTTCTTTGACCAATTATACGATTACGGTTACGGAATATTTAAATCATTTCAAACTATTAGGGAAGAATTTATTATGTCCCACATGTATTTTTTTCATACCTTCAAATTAGAGGGCTACTCATAAATAAAAAACCTTAATGTCCACCCCAATATCCTACCTAGATTATATTCTCATTAAGAATAGCAAGATATTATGAGATATGTTTAGAATCTATGCCAGATCACCCAGAACTTTTGGCATTTAAATGGTCCTTATGGCCATGTGCAGAGACTACCCAAGAACAAATTCTAGATTCAATTCATTTGGTAAGGCAAGAAACTAAAGAAGGTCGATGGAGCATGTTCGATTTCTATATTACACTTTCTAAACTCTGTAAATGATAGTCTTTACAAGAAACAATAAGTCCTAGATCCAAGACAGAAAATGCAGATAGAGTCCACATGTTTGCAATGTGTGCAGTCATTCAGCAACACTGGGAAAAAATACTTTTTTAGACAACAAAAGTTGTGGGGATCCTTATTTAATATGATCCAGTATTAATAGGTATAGGATTTAATGGGGACATATTTAACCTTTTTGTTTTCCAAGTTATAATAACAGCTCGACGGCACATTGCTTACTTGAGGAAAAGCGATTTACAACCAGACTATGGGGCATATTCACAAGAACCTACCACCGATTCATCTCCACCTTAACCCATAAAAAGTGGAGATAGATTTAACACCCCATTCACAAGTGGGTGCAAACTGCAGACATCGCCAGTATTCCTACGACAACTGCCCCAAAATGTATCTCCACGGTGGACACCACCAACTAACCCTAATGAGATGCAGAGTAGGCGTTCCCGTGCAAAAACACACAAAAAAACCACAACACCACTTTCACAACAAACTGCCAGATCCGCGATGCGAACCAAAAACAGGCGATAAGCCGCGGTAGCAGCAGGGATTTAACACCTGCCTTTTACTGGTGTTAAGCAGGATGACTACCTGCAGCATGAAAGGGAGCCCAGCCAAGAGCCACATCTGAAGACCCACAGATGCCATGGAGACAATGATCATGCAGCTCCGAGACCCATGAGGGACACAACACCCACCCCCACCCACCCCAGACCCGCCACCACCCCCAGGACCCGTCCCGCCCCCACCCCGGGAACACCACAGAGGCAGCGTACACAAAGACAGCGGACCCACCTGAAACGCACCTGCCGCCCAGACCCAACACCAGAGGAGGACATTGCCCACTACAGGCCCACAAGGACAACCATCCCCCGCATCCTGACCCACATCCCCCACCTGCTGACAGTACCAACCCAGCGGACAACCAACATCCCTCCGCAGACAAAGCTGCCTGCTGCGCAGCACATGTCGGCCTCTGGTACCATCCAACCCACAACTGTCAGAGTCGGAGGAGTCACACAGCCAGCCCCATCCAAGGTCATCACACCTGTCCTGGATGCCAACAACAGCCTGGTACCCCAGCACCTCCACTTCACCCACACTGCGCAGGAGCAGCTGGAGACCAAGCAAGGCCCCTACGCCATAGCTGGATTCCCTCATGTGTCAGGGCCAATCAACTGCACACATGTACCCCTCGTGCCCCCTGCCGACACTGCACACAACTACCACAACAGAAAGCACATGCATACCATGAATGTGCAGGCAATAGTGGACCGCCCGGGACTCCTCAACACTGTCGTGGCCAACTCCCCAGGCAGAGTGCATGATTCTCACATCTCCCGACAGTCCATCATCACCCTGCACTCCCAGGATGGCACCCATGGAAATGCAGTGCCCGTTGGTAAGTCCAAAATGAACACACCACACACCTCCAGCCCACAGTCATGCAAGTCACAACACTGGCAATGGGCACGCAGCACAACCACATTCAACATGACACACAACATGCCAACCGACCAGACACGACAACACGGCTCCATTGGGAATCTGGCCTTGCCATGCCCACAACCCAGCCACAGCATGGCACCACAGACACACAATAGCAGGAGAGGCATGGAGCAGGCATGTGCGAGAGGGGCAAGTGACTAAGGAATGTGAACCTACCCAATGCCAGGTGTGGCGTGGAGGTGCCGGACAGACCACAGAGTGCAAACCACGGAAATGGCCATGTGGAGATCAACTGCTGGTGCATGGAGTGTAGTGGCCAGTGGACGCTACCATGTCCCCACAGGCTGTGGGGCAGAATGCGGAAATGTCACATGTTACATCCCCCCCTGCATGCGTGTGCGTAGTGGGTCGGACCTGCATACGCCAGGCCTGCGTAGGGGTGTGAACAAAAAGCCCGTCGCACTGGGCGTGGTTCTCATTCGGAATGGACAACGCATCTGCCAGGGCGGCACCTCTCAGTCCGCCACTAGTCCTGCGCCGAGCGCGGCAGGGCCTGCGTCCCTGTGCACCTGTTGCACCCCGGGCTGCTGGTCCCCAGACCCGTCATGCCTGCTCCAGCGCACCAACGAGGCTCCGCTCACCTGCCGACACCGGTGTGTGTCAAAGAGGGCCCACCACGTGCCGGTGCAAGCTCCAAGCACCAGTCCAGCAACCTCTGCAGCCTCCGCAGACCATTGCAGGCCCCCCGACGCTGGCCTACATTACTCCTTTCTCATTTACATACTCCACTGGCGTCCTCTTCGGCCCAGTAGGTCCAACATGTGGAACTGTGTCCTGAGTCCTGAATGGCAGTGACCCCAAGTCTGTGGCAGCGGCCACAGCACCAGACTCCCTTCGATCAGTGAGGCATAATTCCATATCACAGGCCTGCGACACGTGGTGCCACTAACCCTGTTCAACGCAAGCCGGCGACACGTGGTGCCACTAACCCTGTTCAACGCAAGCCGGTGACACGTGGTGCCACTAACCCTGTTCAACGCAAGCCGGCGACACGTGGATGAGGGCTCAGGCCTACCCTGCGGACCAGTAGGTCACACATCCAGCACTTAGTCGCGAATCATGAATGGCAGAGTCCACACCAGTGAACGCACGGAGAGGAGTAAGAGGAAGATGCGGCTCAGTCCGGACGAAAGCCGGATCAGAGTCACGGACGTGATCGAACACACAACTGACCTGGTGCCATCAACCCTGTTCACCGCAAGGCCGCATCCCGTGGTGCCACTGAACCTGAACTACGCAGGCCGGTGGGGCCATCCAACCTAAGCCGGCGACACTGAGTGAATGGCCCGTACTGACCGCTGCCTCAGGCCTACACTGCGGTCCAGTAGGTCACACATGTGGAACTGTGTCTTGGGTAAGATGTGGAGGAGTCCACACCATTGGACACGCCTCATCGCAGGTGGCATCCCCTAACAGCACTGGTGCCACTAACTCTGTGCGCAATGAGTCATGGGCACTTTCTGGTTGGACTTTGGTGGCGTCTGAGTCCATGGCCTGGTGGTTTTCTGCATCTTCATCTGGCTGGACCGGACTTGGTGTCCGACATGTGTCTGTTCCATTCATCTCCACCATGGTGACTGTTTCAGTGTGGTTCTGCCCTCTGCATCATGCCCCGGGGGTACACCTTCCACTGTCCACCGAGACACTCTGCGACAAGCCCCTTTGTCATCTACGGAAACCTGCTCTGCTTCCGTGACCCTGTCCCAGTGCCCCGCAAGTCAGCGGCCCGTGGCAGTAGGCCCGTGCAGGACGCTGTGCATCCTGGGCCACTAACTCTGTGCAGCACAAGTCATGGGGCCTTTATGGTTGAATGGTTGTGTCCTTTACGATGTACACTGTTGTCGATTTCTGACTGCACCGGGCAGCCCTTGCCGGCTGGTGTGCACACACCCCACACACATCCAACACAGGTGTCACTCGATATGTGTGCCTGCTAGTAAATGTGGCCAGATGCACGTGCCCGTAGCCATTCACACCATCTGAGCAAGTGTGTCTGTGTGGTCATTGTTACAGCATGATGGGCACGGGCCCTGCAACATCACAGTGTGCTGTCTTCAGCAGACGATACCATGTCACCTCAGCGTTGGCAGTGACCCTGGACATGTAGCTTCGCACGCCCCCCCCTGCATGCACAAGCGGCGTGTGCTGGTCCGGCGTACGTCAGGTCAGCGCAGGGGTGTGCTGATTCGGCAGGGGGAGCAGGGCGTGGCTCGGACCTGGCCTTGGGCAGGATGTGCGGTAAGTGTGTCTCTGTGTTGGGGTGTTGTCGCCACCAGGGCCACATTAGTCGATGTTGCAATGTTGCATGCACCAGGAGGGCGAGCCCGCACGTACGGGGAAATGTAGGAGCGCAAGACAGCTCGGGGTCTTGGCACATGCATGCCAGGTGTTATGTGTATGAGTCCTGCGGCTGCATGAGTCAGTTGCCTAGCCTCATTCGCAGCGCGATCACAGCCAGCCATGGACTGTACACCTGTGTCCACCCTGTCCGGACCATTGGCCTACACTCATGTGGCCGCACACCTTCAAAGGCCAGCGTCAGTGTGTTGTTGGCATGCCGCTGGACAGGCATGACAATGGTGTGCTGTAGGAGTGCATGTGATACAACCACGCAGCGCACACAAGTGTGGGGGCTCGTGGGAGGGAGGAGCAGCTGTGAGGCAACGTAACACACAGTGAGGCCGCTCATGTGCCACGTGCTGGGCATATCATCCATGATTCCCAGGGTCACAGACATCCCACCACACCCACGACAGGCCTCTGTACATCTCCTGGATGCATGCAGATGGTGAAGTTACTGTAGGGATGAAGGATCCTTTGTCTGTACTATCTGGCGGTGGCACATCTGCAGGTCCGAGCTGGGACTTGCATGTGGCCAGCACCCCCTGACAGATACGATAGCATTTATTTGCGACTCCCACACTACGCACTGTCCGACGTGAGACCAACGTGTACACATCCCACACGCAGACATCCTTTGTCGTATTTAGCGTGTGTGAGATGGCCTTCATACGTACTCCCACCCCACCCCAGGCCTGCACCCGTTGCACAAAGACACTGCTCATTGCTCCGAGCTGTGGCATTTCATCCACAGGACTGGCGCAGGGCAAGCCAGTGCCGCTTCAAGCAGAGCCACTGACGCAATGGCAGACCATCCCGGACACATGCTCGACTCCAGTCACGTGGACCTGTACCATGCATGTCTGCTGCATGTACTGGGGGCACTGCCGTTGGCAGTGCTGCGGATCAGTTACCGGCTGAGCTTCCGCCTTGCGAATGTCACCTGCGTTCAGCCTGTGTTGCACTGTCGCTCGTGCATATTCGAGTGGACCATGGATGTCTGCCTCTCCAACGTGACTGTAGCTGACCTGGATTTCGACGTGTGTGTGCGCCCCCTGTTGGCCCACGACCAGGAGTGTCACCGTGATGCCCGTTTGTGGCATGCATGAATGTTTGGCATGCATGCTGGCAACTGGACCTGGGAGATTGCACGAGTCGTCGTGTGCAGTGAGCACATTGAGCCGCTACCCGATTGGGCTTTGGTGCACATTGGGGCCAGGGGTTGGAGTCAGCACATCTGTCCGGGTCAGCTGATGGATTACGTCGACGACATGTGAGATGTGGTGGAGAGCGGTCTCTCATTGGAGGTGTTGGCCTACGCTGCTGCACTCGCGTTCATGGACGAGTGACAAGGTATCTGCAGCCACAACTGGATGTGACCCATTGCATGTGTCCCGATGCCTGGTTGCATGTTGGGAATCTGGTCACATGTCCCAAGACGACAGTGGACATGGCTGCATTGGCCTGGACTCGTGATCAATGCGTGGACAACAAACGCGGGTTGGCACTGACTTGTGTTGGTGATGGACTCCCCCGGGGTGGACATGGGCGCTTTCCTACGTTCCTCATTCAGACATGCTGCTGCATTGGTCTGCATATCATGGCACTTCTCTTGGCCATACTGACACGCACTTGTTGATAACGTTTCCGCACTTTCACTTGTCTCCAACTGTGTTGTGTCTTGATTTGTATGCCAATGTGTGTGTCACGGACTCTCTGGCTCCCTCCCATACGTGCGTTGCTCCCCCATCAGGGCTGTGGGTTTGTACTTGTGCATTATCATGTCCCTGTTTCGTGTTTTGCCAGATGCGTATGGTCGTTTGCCGGCCACAACCGGGTGCACTTGTGTCCTGTGTTCGAATGTGGAAATGTTGCTGTTTGTTCCACATTCTGTTAGATGTTGGGGTGCTCTGCTTCCTATGTGTGTGTGCTGCATTGTGTGTGAGATGTCCCTTCAGCTCTGATTTGGCTCACCCTTCTCCCTTTCAGGCAGTGTGGTTTTCACTTCTGTGCTTGTTCAGTGGTGTGATATTGCCGAGTTGTGTGACTTGTGCTCTTGGTTGGTGTTGTTACTCTTGAGCATGGTTTGTCTGCAGTTGTGCTGTGCTTAATTGTACATGTGTGCCATTGTGCCCATCTCCCCCCGTCCCCCCAGTCCCTGGTCGTTCCTCTCCCTGTTGCTGTTGTGTCTGTTGTTTTGTGCAGTTTCCGGTCCCCGGGTCCTGCCACCATCTCCAGACTGATGTGGTGGACACCATTTCCTCCATGTCATCCAGCTCGTGGTGTGGCGCTGGACTCCCACCTCTGGTGTGCATTGCTGCCTTCTTGTTGTTGGCGTGTTTCTGCTTGTTTGTGCGTTTCGCATCATTCCGGCTGTTCTGGTTTTCTTCCATTGTCCTCCTCCGCTCTCCGGCTGCATTCACCTTGTCCACGATGGCCTGCCATGTACAATGTTTTGTTGCCAATGGGGCTTGTGGGGTTGTATACTGGCTCCGGTTGCCTCCATTGTGCTTGGCTGTTGTTTTCTGTTTGGTTTGTCTTTCTTTTTCAGGCTTTTGTTGTGCTTATTCCCGCCTGCCGTGTGTGTGTCGCGGGCCTGGCGGTGCTTATCGCTGCTTTCCTCATCGCGAATGGGCTCATCGCACGTTTTGTTGTGTTGTGGTTTGTGTTTTTGTCTCCGTCGAGGTGGCTGCATCGCGGACATTGGCCGCGTTTTCGGCGGACTATCGCATGGTACCGCCGTGTTGGGAATTCCACGTTAACACAGGGTTATTTTCCCGCGATAGGCTGCGATGTGTAAAGTTGCGTTAACATTTTTTGGAGATGTTTAGCACACATTCTTGTGAATATACCCCTATGTTTTAGGGGCCGGGAAATTACAAATATATACTATTTGATAAAATCTAGGTATGAACGTATACCATCTAAAAAGTGCACACGTGTTTGGGGTAATGTAAGAATAGAGGAACTCTATATAAGGTAGGATGTATATTAGCCCGTTTATGTAATGATGGGATATGATATGGTTATGTATTTTTAAATGATATGAAGAAATGATAGTTGAATGAAGATTTAGGATCATCATACAATATTAACGTTTACAGATATAATTTTTTTGCTATTAATGTTGCTAATTAAATATTGATTTGTACTTCTGATGACCATTCCAAATAAAAAAAAGAAGCATAACGAAGGAAGGCGGAAGTGATTAGATTGGGTATGTGTTGAGGCTGTGTGGTGCGCCCATTGACTGTACTACAAAAAGGTTTTGGTAGCTGCAGGTTGGCTGGTCCAGCTTCGCTGCAGTAAGATAAGATAATGCCACCAACTCAAAGACAGTGGAAGTATTTTGGGGTATGAGAGAATGTGAGTTGAGGTGCCGAATCTGAGAGTGGGAGCAGCAATGAAATCTGTAGTGTAGGTGTGATTGAACGGATAACTATACACCTTGATAGAATAAAATACCAACATTAAAAATTACCACGCTGTAATCATAGCTTTATACAGCCTATGGATTGAAGAGAAAAAAAAATTCTCTTTATTCATTTCTACATAACAAACAACCACCAACAATATGCATTCTAGAATGATTATTTGTTTAATGGTGTCTGCCTGGGTTTTGACATCTACTGTGACATCAGTCACTGCATGGCCCCTGTGTGATTCTGTTGCCTGGCTCATAAGAAAGCATGCCAAATACAGTTAGGCACACCTGCGAGAAAGCAGAGGTGTTATTCTTGGGAAGAGGGATGGATATACAGTGACTCAGAAGACAATTGCTATCATCGAGTTGGTTTCAGACCCTGAATTTTTTAAATAGTCACCTGAGGGAAATAATTTTACTACAGGACACATCCTTAGTTTGGTGAAGGTGGTGAAGAAGGATTTGAGACAAATATGACACATAAAATAGCAAATGCTGCCTTGCTGCAAAGTAGTGATGGTCATGCTAACAAGTAAGATGGTTGACTGGTGAGGATTTCCGGGATTGCCTTTTTGGCTTTATCCCCGGGAATCTACCCCATCCCCGGGCCTCTTTACTCTCCTGGGCTCTCCGTGGATTGCGTGCTTTCCGATTCTCCAATTTCCCACGCTAGTTCTTCGAGACCTGCCCCTGCAATTTCCGAAAAATCGTGAGGATGTCTGCCGACTAATGAGACCTAGCATTGTGGCCGATGACCGGTCGAGCTACTGTTGTAGCTATAGGGGAGACTGGCTGTGGGTCCCCCCCTGCGGCCATCACCTACCCAGCCGGTCACTGGGCACAATTTCCTTCGACTCTCCTTTTGGTTCTCCCACCTCCCCCGCCTTTTTCTACGACTCACCGAGGTTTTTCTCTGATGGCGGACTTCAATTCTGCGCTCCATGCTGCCCGGTGGAGTTGACTTGTGGCTGCTGAGGTGTTGGGTTGGTGATCTACCCTCCGGCCGGTCTCCTGCCTTTCAAAACGCAACATGGACACAACACATTTTTCCACTGAAAACTGACCCTTTTTTGCAATGTGCCTAGCTGTGGATTTTGAGCCCTAGCCTAGCCGGCACCTAGAGAAACCTAACAAACCTGTACATTTTTTTAAATTAGATACTCAGGGAAATCCAGGATGGGGTGACTTGTGTGACTCTCACCAGATTCTGTTGCCCAGAAGCCCTTGCAAACCTTAAACCTTGTAAAAAAAAAAACTTTTCCTCGCATTTCTGTGATAGAAAGTTGTGTAATCTATGGGGAGCCACAACATTCCACCCAGCATTTCCACAAGTCTCCCAATAAAAATGGTACCTCACTTGTGTGGGTAGGCCTAATGCCCACAACATGAAACTGCCCAAAAGGCAATGTGGACACATCACAATTTTCCACTGAAAACTGACCCTTTATTTGCAATATGCCTAGCTGTGGATTTTGGGCCCTAGCTCAGTCGGCACCTAGGGAAACCTAGCAAACCTGTACATTTTTTAAAACTGTACAACCAGAGGAATCCAGGATGGGGTGACTTGTGTGGCTTTCGCCAGTTTATGTTACCCAAAATCCCTTGCAAATCTCAAACTTTGTAAAAAAAAAACACATTTTCCTCATATTTCTGTGATGGAAAGTTCTGCAATCCGTGGAGAGCCACAAACCTCCACCCACCCAGCATTCCCCTCAGTCTCCCAATACAAATGGTACCTCACTTGCTTGGGTAGGCCTATTGCCCGCGACAGGAAATGGCCCAAAATGCAACGTGGACACATAATTTTTCCAGTGAAAACTGACATTTTTTTCGCAATGTCCCTACCTGTGAATTTTGGACCCTAGCTCAGTCGAAACATAGGGAAACCTAGCAAATCTGTACATTTTTGAAAACTAGACACCCACGAAAATCCAGTATTGGGTGACTCGTGTGGCTCTCAACAGGTTCTGTTACCCAGAATCCATTGCAAACCTCAAACTTTGTAAAAAAAACACATTTTCCTCACATTTCTGTGATTGGAAGTTCTGAAATCTGTAGGGAGACACAAAATTCCAACCACCCAGCATTCCGCCAAGTTTCCTAATAAAAATGGTACCTCACTTGTGTGGGTAGACCTAGTGCACTCAACAGGAAATGGCCCAAAACGTACTGTGGAGACTTCGAATTTATCGATCACAAAAAGACATTGTTTTGCGAGGGAGTCACCTCCGCTTTTGGTCCCAGGCTTGGCGGCCATGTAGGGAAATCTATCAAACCCAGACATTTCTAAAAACTAGACACCCAGGGGAGTCCAGGGAGGTGTGGCTTGCATGGACCCCCCAACATTTTCTTACCCAGAATCCCCTGCAAAACTCACATTTTGCTAAAATAAAATTGCATTTTCCTCACGTTCCTGTGTGGGAAAGTTGTGGGATCACTGGGCCGGCACAAATTTCCTACCACCCAGCATTCCCCTCACTCTTCCGATAAAAATGGTACCTCATTTGTATGGGTTGGCCAAGGGCCTGCGACAGGAAGGGGCCCAAAATGTATTGTGGAGACATCAAAAATATCTATCACAAAATGACCTGGATTTGAAAGGGGGGCACCTACGCTTTGTGTCCCGGGATTGGCAGCCATCTAGGGAAACCTACCAAACCCAGACATTTCTGAAAACTAGACAACCGGGGGAGTCAAGGGAGGTGTGGCTTGCGTGGATCCTCCAATGTTTTCTTACCAAGAATACCCTGCAAACCTCAATTGTGCTAAACAAAATCACATTTTCCTCACATTTCTTTTTGGGATCACCATGACATCACAAATTTTCTACCACCCAGCTTTCCCCTTGGTCTCCTGATGAAAAAGATACCTCACTTGTGTCAGTGTCAAATGCAGAATCACCCTAAAAACGTATATTAAAAGATACAGCGCTTAGAGCTCGCTGTGGATCCCCTCATTCTCTATGTTTTTGGCCTTTCCCAGTCACAGGCCCTTGGCCCGCCCACACAAGTGAGGTATCTTTTCACTCGGGAGACCGAGGGGAATGTTGTGCGGTAGGAATTGTGTTTTGGCATGGTGATCCCACAAGGAAATGTGAGAAAAAAGTGATTTTTTAGTCAAATTTTAGGTCTGCAGTGGATTCTGAATAAAAACAATTTGGGGGACACACGCAAGCCACACCTCCCTGGACTCTGCCAGGTGTCTAGTTTTCAGAACTGTCTGTGTTTGGTAGGTTTTCCTAGATGGCTGCCAAGTTCGGGACCAAAAACGCAGATGATCCCCTTGCAAAAAACCAGGTCGCTTTGTGATCAATCATTTTTGATGCCTCTACAATACATTTTGGGACCCTTCCCTGTCCCCGGCCCTTGGCCTTCCCACACAAGTGAGGTAGCATTTTTATTGGGAGACCTTTTGGAAATGCTGGGAGGTAGGAAATTTGTGTGGGCTTGGTGATCCCACAACTTTCCGACACAGAAATTTGAGGAAAATGTGATTTTTGTAGCAAAATATGAGGTTTGCGGGGTCCTGGGTAAGAAAACTTTGGGGATCCACACAAGCCACACCTCGCTGGACTCCCCCGGAGGTCTAGTTTTCAGAAATGTCTGGGTTTGGTAGGTGTCCCTAGATGGCCGCTGAGCCCGGGAACAAAAACGCAGATGCCCCCTTTCAAAAATAGGTCATTTTGTGATAGATAATTTTGATGTCTCCACAATAAGTTCTGGGCCCTTCTCTGTAGCAAGCACTTAGCCCACCCACACAAGTGATGCACCATTTTTATTGGGAGACCTGGGGAACACTGGGTGGTAGGAAATTTGTGTCGGCCTAGTGATATCACAACATTCCCACACAGAAATGTGAGGAAAATTAGATTTTTGTTAGCAAAATTTGAGGTTTGCAGGGGATTCTGGGTAAGAAAACGTTGTGGGGTCCATGCAAGCCACACCTCCCTTGACTCCCTCGTGTGTCTAGTTTTCAGAACTGTCTGGGATTGGTAGGTTTTCCTAGATGGCCGCTGAGTCTGGGACCAAAAATGCAGATGACCCAGTCACAAAACCAGGTTGTTTTGTGATCAATCATTTTTGGTGCCTCCACAAAAGCGCAGGAGTTCCCTTTGCAAAAACAGGTTGTTTTGTGATAGATTAGGGGCACCTGCATTTTTGGTTTTGGCTGGGCGGCCATCAAAGGAAACCTACTAAACCCAGACATTTCTGAAAATTAGACGCCAGGGGGAGTCCAGAGATGTGTGGCGTTCATGGATCTTCCAAAGTTTTCTTATCCAGAATCCCTTGCAGACCTCAAATTTAGCTCAAAAGTCAAATTTTCCTCATGTTTCCGTGTGCCAAGGGTGTGAGATCACTGCCCTGGCACAAAATTCCCACCACCCAGCGTTCACCTCAGTCTCCCGATAAAAAATGATACCTCACTTGTGTGGGTACCCAAAGCAGAGTCCGCCTACTAACTTATAAAAAAACTGCCCTTTGGGACCCACTTTGGTTGCCCCTCAGTTTTTCATTTTATATGTTTTTAGGTTCTCTGCTTTGGGCACCCACACAAGTGAGGTATAATTTTTACCAGGAGACAGAGGGGAATGCTGGGTGGTGGGAAATTTGTGCTGGCACAGTGATCCCAAAACTTATTCACACAGAAATTTGAGGAAAGTGTGACTTTTTAGCTAAATTGAAGGTCTGCTGGGGATTCTGGGTAATAAAACCCTGGAGAATTCACGCAAGCCACACCGCCAGCAAAGCGCCATCCATGCACACCACCAGCCAAGCGCAATCCATGTACACCACCAGCCAAACGCCATCCACGAACATCACCAGCCAAGCGACAGTCCACGCACACCACCAACAAAATGCAGGTTCTCACGCAGACAGTCAAACACCAGTACACACAGACCATCAGCCGAACTCCAGTTCACACACACACAGAAACTTTCGCTAGTGTCTAGTGGTTTTCTGCCCCCGTGGTGGCAGATGAGCCTAAAAATATCGCTGATCTGCCATCAGGTGGGGGAGCAGAAGCAGTCAAAATGTGTTCACAAAAAACACAACCCTTGCCTAAAGGGCAGCTCCCTGACCTGCCCATAAACATAACTCTGGTGTCTAGTGGGCTATTTCCCCCATCTGCCCTCGGGGGCAGAAAGACTGAGGCTATTTTTGGGGGGAGGGAGCATTGGCATTGCCCATTATGGGCAGCCCACACTCATCTTTTTTTTAATAAACCTTGGTGTCTAGTGGGCTTTCTGCCCCCCAAAGGCAGATCAGGGGTAATAACCCTCACCTGCCCACAAAAAGCAGGCAGAAAGACTGTCCCTTTTTTGTTAGGGGGTGGGGGCATTGGCATGCCCATTTTGGGCAGCCCCCACCCCTACATATTCAAAACAAAACATCCTTGGTGCCTAGTGGCCTTTCTGCCCCCCCAGGGGGGCACATCGGGGGCTAGTACCCTCATCTGCCCTCTGGGGTGGCAGACAGACTTCTGTTTTTATAATTCTGGATGTGGGCAACCCCGTCCCCCTATTATAATAAAAATAAAATTCCTGGTGTCTAGTGGGCTTTCTGCCCCCCGGGGGGGTCAGATCAGAGGTATTAACCCCCATCTTCCCAAAGGGGTGGCAGAAAGACGGTACCTTTTGTTTTGGATTGTGGGGACATTAGTATGCCCATTCTGGGCAGCCCCCACCCCTCATTCAGATAGGAAAACAAATCCCTGGTGTCTAGTGGGCTTTCTGTTCCCCCTGGGAGGCAGATCGGGGTAATAACCCCATCTACCTCCCGGGGGCAGAAATACTGTCCCTTTTGTTTTGGGGTGGGTGCATTGGCATGCCCATTGTGGGCAATCTCCCTCCTCTTTTATAAAAAAACAATAATCCTTGGTGCCTAGTGGGCTTTCTGTCCCCCCGGGAGTGCAGATCGGGGGCTATTGCCCCATCTGTGATCTGGGGGGCAGTAAGGCTGTACACATTTTTGGGCGGGGTGGGGGCATTCTAATGCCCATTTAGGGCAGCACCCACCCTTAACCTAAAAAAATATTAAATCCCTGGTGTCAAGTGGGCTTTCTGCCCCCCCGGGGCAGATTGAGGGAAATAACCCTCATCTACCTCCCACGGGGACAGAAAGAGAGTCCCTTTTATGTTGGGGGTGGGGGCATTTGCATGCCTCTACTATAAAAAGCACTATTCCCTGGCATCTAGTGGGGTTTCTGCCCCCGGGAAGGCAGGTTGGGGGCCATCGCTGCCATCTGCACCCCAGGAGGGGCAGAAAGACTATACCAATGTTTGGAAGGGGTGGGGCATTATAATGCCCATTTAGGGCAGCCCCCAACCCTAACTTTAAAAAAGAAGAAGAATCCATGGTGTCTAGTGTGCTTTCTGCCCCCGATGGGGGCCATCTGCCCCCCAGAGAGGCAGAAATATTGAAAATTGCTAAATTATTATGAAGGGAGCAAAGTCCCTTGCCCAATGGTCCGCTCCCCTCTCCCTGGTGTCTACTGGTGGATCCCAGCTGGGGGATCGCCCTCCTATGGTGATCCCCAAGCAGGGAACCACTAGGGAAGGGTACCACTGGAAAGGGAATATTTTCCCCTTTCACATGGCCCCTGCTCTGGCGCAAAACTGGACAAAGGGAAAGGGGTGTAACCACCCCTCTGCCCTGACCCTCCCATAGGTGGGTCCCCAGAGTATGTCCAACCCCTATCTTAGTATAAGTATGGGACCCCAGTCCTTAGGACTTTAGATTTACCTGGACAAAACTCTGACACAGAATCCTGGACCTTCGACGCTCTACTTTAAGATTAGAGGACTGAAGAATCTCCCTTGGGGTCAAGGAGTGACTCCCCTGCTTGGCAGGCACCAAAGAAGCAATTGTCCGGTCTGCATCGCCAAAGCTCCCGCCGGACGCCGAAGTCTTTGCATCACCAGAGGTGGATTTCCAGACTTCCCCGAGGCTGCCCTGAGTCCCCAGCAAAGCTGAGGCCCGTAGCTGTCGTGGGTAACGTGGAACTGTGACCCTTGGACACCGAGCACATTTGCAAGTGCATCCTCTTCCTGGGCTCCCATGAAGTTGTGCTTTGGGCTCGGAGTAGCCCCCGCCTCCAGCACCGACTGCACCGAAATCACTGGCCTCCACTCCACGAGTGTCCCGTGAGCCAGCTCCAAGTGTGTCCACTCGAGGCTCCTTCGCGGTCGCTAGTCCATTGGCTAGTAGGCCCTCCCGAAGGCCAATCTTCTTCTACTTGGGCTTTCCTGGTTGCTCCAGGCGTGCCCTGACTTACCCTCGCTGGGTGAGTCCCTCAGACCTTGCTGGTCTGCACCACCGTCCTTCTTCTATTTCCACGAGACTTGCCGTTGCCAAGGCTTGTTGGGTCCAATTCGGTCTCCGACACCTCAGCAATCGACAGACGTCGTGGGCAGCTCGAATCCAGCTCCTGGTTGTCGTCGACGCCTCCTGGACCTCGTGGCTGAAGAGTCAAGACGACCGTCAACCTACCTGAAGCACTCGACATCGGTGGGCATCCGCTCATCGCCTTCCTGGTCACTGGCTAGTGACCCAGACTCTGTCCCCTCTGCTTTCAGGTTCTTCAGATCTTCGATCCACCTTTGGATCCACTCGAACACTTTCGTCTTGGCCGCCAGCAGCACTTTGCAGCAGATCGCCATTGAAAACGACGACGAAACCCGACCCCGAAAGACACCTATGCACCCGGCTTCCCTGGGTGAGGTAACACGAGTACTCCGGTGCTCCCGTGGGTATAGACTCTTGAACGACCCAGTTCTAAAAGGGTTTGCTCCAAGTCCTCCTCTAAGTGTCCCTTTTCTCTAAAATTCCAACCGCGACTTTCCCCATAGAAGTCAACGGCGATTCGCGTCTGTGTCCTCACACTGCACGCGTCCCCCGTGGGTCCCCTGTGTCACTACCTTGGGTGGTAACTAAAAAGAAGGGGGACCCCTGACTAAATGAAGGCAGGTAAGCAGGGGAAATGAGGAACACCAAAATCACAAACAACTACCTGCCCGAAATTATCCAAACAAGGCCCTAGAAGAGGGTCCTAAGATTCCTCTACTGTCTCTGGAGCAGATCAAGGACAAATATAAATAATCACAACAAGTTTAATAAAATTGATGATAGTTTTATTAATTACATAATCATTTCAACAGTTCATAAATGCACATATTAATTGGCGCAACATATGATAGTCAATAAAGCAAAAATTCAAAAAATTCAAAAAAATCAAAGAAAATCGGTCCCACACACCTCCTACAGAACAAACCACTCAACCATCATACATTCCCACAATTCATCAAGGACTCACACATCATTCACACAGATTCAAAGAACAATATAGAATAAAAATTGTACAAAACAGCCACAAGATGGTCAATTGACAGAATGGAAAAAAGTCATCAGGGGTAGGGGTAAGAGTAATCAACGGCCCCCACACGAATAACGCCAACGCGCGTTTCGGTGTGTTGCCCCAGCCGGGGCTACACCTTCATCAGGGCGGAGATGGACAATGAGGGGTGGGACAAAAACCCCATGATACTGAAGGCAAAAAACGCCATAGATAGTTTCAGAATTTAGGGCGAAGAAGAAAGACTCAGCACAGGAGACTTCTCCACAGAGTTCAAACAAAAAAGGTCACAATGGGTTCTCTTCCGCAGGATTAAAGAAGATCCTTTTCTTAAGGCCCAACAAGTAGTAATCTCATAAGAAAAGGATCCTTAAGGATCTTCTTTAATCCTGCGGAAGAGAACCCATTGTGACCTTTTGTTTGAACCCTGTGGAGAAGTCTCCTGTGCTGGGTCTCTTCTTCGCCCTAAATTCTGAAACTATCTATGGCGTTTTTGCCTTCAGTATCATGGGGTTTGTCCCACCCTCATTGTCCATCTCCGCCCTGATGAAGGTGTAGCCCCGGCTGGGGCAACACACCGAAACGCGCATTGGCATTATTCGTGTGGGGGCTGCTGATTACTCTTGCCCTTCCCCTGATGACTTTTTCCATTCTGTCAATTGACCATCTTGTGGCTGTTTTGTACAATTTTTATTCTATATTGTTCTTTGAATCTGTGTGAATGATGTGTGAGTCCTTGATGAATTGTGGGAATGTATGATGGTTGAGTGGTTTGTTCTGTAGGAGATGTGTGAGACGATTTTCTTTGATTTTTTTGAATTTTTGAATTGTTGCTTTATTGACTATCATATGTTGCGCCAATTAATATGTGCATTTATGAACTGTTGAAATGATTATGTAATTAATAAAACTATCATCAATTTTATTAAACTTGATGTGATTATTTATATTTGTCCTTGATCTGCTCCAGAGACAGTAGAGGAATCTTAGGACCCTCTTCTAGGGCCTTGTTTGGATAATTTCGGGCAGGTAGTTGTTTGTGAATTTGGTGGACTACCTTGGGTGGTTCCTTGTGGTCCAAGTACTTTTACAGGCTCTAGGCCCAGTGTCTAGCTCAGTCGTGGTTCTTATACCACTTTATTGGTATATGGTTTGGTACGCCCCTAGGGCTCAAACGTGTATTTGTGCTATTACTGTTGATAACTAACTTATAACTTATGTACTTCGAACTCTAGCCTCATAAAGAGACTAGAGGGGTGTGTTTAGCAATAAATACATATATTTTGAATATATACCTGGTGTGGTCCTCTTTCATTTGGTCACTCAAGAGATTATAGGCTGGTAAAACAAGCTGCTTTACATTCCTTCAAGACTTAGCCTGAAGGCTGCTCTCCATAGCTACCACTAGGATAGCTTTCAATAAAGGTTGTCTTTAACCTATCTCCAATAAGGGGTTGTTTGGACTGGTGCAAGGTGCCCACTATAAATAGTGGACAGCATATACCAGGCCAACTTCTCACAGAGGGATGCAGAAATTTGCAACAGAGGTGAAAAAAGAAGCAGGAGCAGTGCAGAAAGAACCAGCAGAGGTGCAGAAAGAGGCACGAGGGGTACAGAAAGAGGCAAGAAAAGTACTGAAAGCAAGAAAGGTGCAGAAAGAGGCAAGAGACCTGCATTAAAAGGCAAGAGAGGTGCAGAAGGAGGCAGGAGAGGTGCACAAAGAGGCAAAAGGGGTACAGAAAGAGGCAAGAGGGGTGCAGAAAGAAGCAAGAGCAGTGCAGAAAGAAGCCACAGATGTACCTAAAGAGGCAAGAGAAGTGGAGAAAGAAGCAACAGAGGTGCCGAAAGAGGCAAGAGACGTGCAGAAACAGGCAAGAAAGGTACAGAAAGAGGGAACAGGGGTGCAGAAAGAGGTAAGAGGGATACAGAAATTTACAAGAGAGGTGCAGAAAGAAGCAGAAGCAGTGCAGAAAGAAGCAAGAGAAGTGCAGAAAAAAGCAAGAGAGATGGAGAAAAAGGGAAAAGGGGTGCAGAAAGAGGCAAGAGAGGTGCAGAAAGAAGCAAAAGCAGTGCAGAAAGAACTAACAGAGGTGCAAAAAGAGGCAACAGGGGTACAGAAAGAGGTAGGAGAGGTGCAGAAAGAAGCAACAGAGGTACAGAAAGAGGCAAGAGAGGTGCAGAAACAGGCAGGAAAGGTGCAGAAAGAGGGAACAGGGGTGCAAAAAGAGGCAAGAGAGGTGCAGAAAGAGGGAAAAGGGATGCAGAAAAAGGCAAGAGGGGTGCAGAAAGAAGCAAGTGAGATGCAGAAAGAGGCAACAGAGGTACAGAAAGACGCAAGAGAGGTTCAGAAACAAGCAAGGGAAGTGCAGAAAGAGGCAAGAGAATTGCTGAAAGAAGCAACAGAGGTGTAGAAAGAAGCAAGGTAAGTGCAGAAAGAGGCAAGTGAGGTGCAGAAAGAAGCAAGAGCAGTGCAGAAAGAACCAACAGAGGCACAAAGAGCAAGAAAGGTACAAAAAGAGGCAGGAGGGGTCCAGAAAGAAGGAAGAGAAGTGCAGAAAGAAGCAACAGAGGTGCTGAAATAGGCACGAAGGGTGCAGAAAGAGGCAAGAGAAGTGCAGAAAGAAGCAACAGAGGTACAGAAAGAGGCAAGAGAGGTGCAGAAACAGGCAGGAAAGGTGCAGAAAGAGGGAACAGGGGTGCAAAAAGAGGCAAGAGAGGTGCAGAAAGAGGGAAAAGGGATGCAGAAAAAGGCAAGAGGGGTGCAGAAAGAAGCAAGTGAGATGCAGAAAGAGGTAACAGAGGTACAGAAAGACGCAAGAGAGGTTCAGAAACAAGCAAGGGAAGTGCAGAAAGAGGCAAGAGAATTGCTGAAAGAAGAAACAGAGGTGTACAAAGTAGCACGAGAATTGCAGAAAGAGGCAAGTGAGGTGTAGAAAGAGGCAAGAGAGGTGCAGAAAATGGCAAGGGAACAGCAGAAAGAGGCAAGAGGGATGCAAAAAAGGCAAGAAGGGTGCAGAAAGAAACAAGAGATGTGCAGAAAGAAGCAAGAGAAGTGCAGAAAGAAGCAAGAGAGGTGCAGAAAGAGAGAAGAGGGCAGAAAGAGACAATAGGGGTGCAGAAAGAGACAAGAGGGGTGCAATAAGAAGCAAGAGAGGTGCAGAAAGAGGCAATAGAAGTGCAGAAAGAAGCAACAGAGGTGCAGAAAGAAGCAAGAGGGGTGCAGAAAGAGGAGAGAGAAGTGCAGAAAGAAGCAAAAGAGGTGCACAATGAGGCAAGAGGGATACAGAAAGAGGCAAGAGCAGTGCAGAAAGAACCAAGAGATGTGCAGAATGAGGCAAGAGAGGTGCAGAAAGAGGCAAGAGATATACAGAAAAAGGGAAGAAGGGTGTAGAAAGAAGCAAGGAAAGTGCAGAAAGAGGCAAGTGAGGTGCAGAAGGGGGCAAGAGAACTGCAGAAAGAGGCAAGAGAGTTGCAGAAACAGGCAATAGGGGTGCAGAAAGAGTGAACAGGTGTGCAGACAGAGGCAAGAGGCAAGAGGGATGCAGAAATTTGCAACAGAGGTGAAAAAAGAAGCAGGAGCAGTGCAGAAAGAACCAGCAGAGGTGCAGAAAGAGGCACGAGGGGTACAGAAAGAGGCAAGAAAAGTACTGAAATAAGCAAGAAAGGTGCAGAAAGAGGCAAGAGACCTGCATTAAAAGGCAAGAGAGGTGCAGAAGGAGGCAGGAGAGGTGCACAAAGAGGCAAAAGGGGTACAGAAAGAGGCAAGAGGGGTGCAGAAAGAAGCAAGAGCAGTGCAGAAAGAAGCCACAGATGTACCTAAAGAGGCAAGAGTAGTGGAGAAAGAAGCAACAGAGGTGCCGAAAGAGGCAAGAGAGGTGCAGAAACAGGCAAGAAAGGTACAGAAAGAGGGAACAGGGGTGCAGAAAGAGGTAAGAGGGATACATAAATTTACAAGAGAGGTGCAGAAAGAAGCAGAAGCAGTGCAGAAAGAAGCAAGAGAAGTGCAGAAAAAAGCAAGAGAGATGGAGAAAAAGGGAAAAGGGGTGCAGAAAGAGGCATGAGGGATGCAGAAATTTGCAAAAGAGGTGCAGAAAGAAGCAAAAGCAGTGCAGAAAGAACTAACAGAGGTGCAAAAAGAGGCAACAGGGGTACAGAAAGAGGTAGGAGAGGTGCAGAAAGAAGCAACAGAGGTACAGAAAGAGGCAAGAGAGGTGCAGAAACAGGCAGGAAAGGTGCAGAAAGAGGGAACAGGGGTGCAAAAAGAGGCAAGAGAGGTGCAGAAAGAGGGAAAATGGATGCAGAAAAAGGCAATAGGGGTGCAGAAAGAAGCAAGTGAGATGCAGAAAGAGGCAACAGAGGTACAGAAAGACGCAAGAGAGGTTCAGAAACAAGCAAGGGAAGTGCAGAAAGAGGCAAGAGAATTGCTGAAAGAAGCAACAGAGGTGTAGAAAGAAGCAAGGTATGTGCAGAAAGAGGCAAGTGAGGTGCAGAAAGAAGCAAGAGCAGTGCAGAAAGAACCAACAGAGGCACAAAGAGCAAGAAAGGTACAAAAAGAGGCAGGAGGGGTCCAGAAAGAAGGAAGAGAAGTGCAGAAAGAAACAACAGAGGTGCTGAAATAGGCACGAAGGGTGCAGAAAGAGGCAAGAGAAGTGCAGAAAGAAGCAACAGAGGTACAGAAAGAGGCAAGAGAGCTGCAGAAACAGGCAGGAAAGGTGCAGAAAGAGGGAACAGGGGTGCAAAAAGAGGCAAGAGAGGTGCAGAAAGAGGGAAAAGGGATGCAGAAAAAGGCAAGAGGGGTGCAGAAAGAAGCAAGTAAGATGCAGAAAGACGTAACAGAGGTACAGAAAGACGCAAGAGAGGTTCAGAAATAAGCAAGGGAAGTGCAGAAAGAGGCAAGAGAATTGCTGAAAGAAGCAACAGAGGTGTAGAAAGAAGCAAGGTAAGTGCAGAAAGAGGCAAGTGAGGTGCAGAAAGAAGCAAGAGCAGTGCAAAAAGAACCAGCAGAGGCACAAAAAGAAGCAAGAGGGGTGCAGAGAGGTAGGAGAGGTGCACAAAGAGGCAAGAGAGGTACAGAAAGAGGCAGGAGGGGTACAGAAAGAAGGAAGAGAAGTGCAGAATGAAGCAACAAAGGTTGCTGAAAGAGGCGCGAAGGGTGCAGAAAGAGCAAGAGAAGTGCAGAAAGAAGCAACAGAGGTACAGAAAGAGGCAAGAGAGGTGCAGAAACAGGCAGGAAAGGTACAGAAAGAGGGAACAGAGGGTGCAGAAATAGGCAAGAGAGGTGCAGAAAGAGGGGAGAGGGGTGCAGCAAGAGGCAAGAGGGGTACAGAAAGAAGCAAGTGAGATGCAGAAAGAAGCAACAGAGGTATAGAAAGAGGCTAGTGAGGTGCATAAAGAAGCAAGAGCAGTGAAGAAAGAACCAACAGAGGTGCAAAAAGAAGCAAGAGGGGTGCAGAGAGGTAGGAGAGGTGCACAAAGAGGCAAGAGAGGTACAGAAAGAGGCAGGAGGGGTACAGAAAGAAGGAAGAGAAGTACAGAAAGAAGCAACAGAGGTTGCTGAAAGAGGTGTGAAGGGTGCAGAAAGAGCAATAGAAGTGCAGAAAGAAGCAACAGAGGTATAGAAAGAGGCAAGAGAGGTGCAGAAACAGGCAGGAAAGGTGCAGAAAGAGGGAACAGAGGGTGCAGAAAGAGGAAAGAGAGGTGCAGAAAGAGGGGAGACGGGTGCAGCAAGAGGCAAGAGGGGTACAGAAAGAAGCAAGTGAGATGCAGAAAGAGGCAGGAGAGGTACAGAAAGATGCAAGAGAGGTGCAGAAACAAGCAAGAGAAGTGCAGAAAGGGGCAAGAGAATTGCTGAAAGAAGCAACAGAGGTGTAGAAAGAAGCAAGAGAAGTACAGAAAGAGGCAAGTGAGGTGCAGAAAGAGGCAAGAGAGGTGCAGAAAATGGCAAGAGAACTGCAGAAAGAGGCAAGAGGGATGCAAAAAAGAGAAGAACGGTGCATAAAGAAGCAAGAGAGGTGCAGAAAGAAGCAAGAGAAGTGCAGAAAGAAGCAAGAGAGGTACAGAAAGAGGGAAGACGAGTGCACAAAGAGACAACAGGGATGCAGAAAGAAGCAAGAGAGGTGCAGAAAGAGGCCAAAGAAGTGCAGAAAGAAGCAACAGATGTATAGAAAGAGGCAAGAGAGGTGCAGAAAGAGGGAGGAGGGGTGCAGAAAGAGGCAAGATGAGTGCAGAAAGAAGCAAGAGAGGTACAGAAAGAAGCAAGAGAAGTGCAGAAAGAAGCAACTGTGGTGCAGAAGGAGGCAAAAGAACTGCAGAAAGTGGCAAGAGAGTTGCAGAAACAGGCAAAAGGGGTGCAGAAAGAGGGAAAAGGTGTGCAGACATAGGCAAGAGAGATGCAGAAAGACAGAAGAGAGGTGCAGATAGAGGCAAGAGGGATGCATACATTTGCAACAGAGGTGCAGAAGGAGGCAAAAGAACTGCAGAAAGTGGCAAGAGAGTTGCAGAAACAGGCAAAAGGGGTGCAGAAAGAGGGAACAGGTGTGCAGACAGAGGCAAGAGAGGTGCAGAAAGACGGAAGAGGGGTGCAGATAGAGGCAAGAGGGATGCATAAATTTGCAACAGAGGTGCAGAAAGAAGCACGAGCAGTGCAGAATGAACCAACAGAGGTGCAGAAAGAGGGAAGAGAGGTACAGAAAGAGGCAAGAGAAGTGCAGAAAGAAGCAAAATGGTGCAGAAAGAGGCAAAACGACTGCAGAAAAAGGCATGAGAGGTGCAGAAAGAGGAAGGAGAGGTGCACAAAGAGGCAAGAGGGGTACAGAAACAGGCAAGAGGGGTGCAGAAAGAAGCAAGACAAGTGGAAAAAGAAGCAACAGAGGTGCTGAAAGAGGCAAGAGGGGTGCAGAAAGAGGCAAGAGAACTGCAGAAAGAAGCAACAGAGGTGCAGAAAGAGGCAAGATAGGTACAGAAAGAGGCAGGAAAGGTGCAGAAAGAAGAAACAGGGGTGCAGAAAGAGGCAAGAGGGATACAGAAATTTGCAAAAGAGGTGCAGAAGGAAGCAAGAGCAGTGCAGAAAGAACCAACAGAGGTGCAGAAAGAGGCAAGAGGGGTGCAGAAAGGGTCAAGAGAAGTACAGAAAGAAGCAAAAGAGCTACAGAAAGGGAAGGGAACTGCAGAAAAAGGCAAGAGAGGTGCAGAAAGAGGAAGGAGAGGTTCACAAAGAGGCAAGAGGGGTACAGAAAGAGGCAATAGGGGTGCATAAAGATGCAAGAGAATTGCAGAAAGAAGCAACAGAGGTGCTGAAAGAGGCAAAAGGGGTGTAGAAAGAGCCAAGAAAAGTGCAGAAAGAAGCAACAGGTGCAGAAAGAGGCAAGAGAGGTGCAGAAACAGGCAGGAAAGGTGCAGAAAGAGGGAACATGGGTGCAGAAAGAGGCAAGAGGGATACAGAAAGAGGGAAGACAAGTGCACAAAGAGACAACAGGGATGCAGAAAGAAGCAAGAGAGGTGCAGAAAGAGGCCAAAGAAGTGCAGAAAGAAGCAACTGATGTATAGAAAGAGGCAAGAGAGGTGCAGAAAGAGGGAGGAGGGGTGCAGAAAGAGGCAAGATGAGTGCAGAAAGAAGCAAGAGAGGTACAGAAAGAAGCAAGAGAAGTGCAGAAAGAAGCAACTGTGGTGCAGAAGGAGGCAAAAGAACTGCAGAAAGTGGCAAGAGAGTTGCAGAAACAGGCAAAAGGGGTGCAGAAAGAGGGAACAGGTGTGCAGACAGAGGCAAGAGAGATGCAGAAAGACAGAAGAGAGGTGCAGATAGAGGCAAGAGGGATGCATACATTTGCAACAGAGGTGCAGAAGGAGGCAAAAGAACTGCAGAAAGTGGCAAGAGAGTTGCAGAAACAGGCAAAAGGGGTGCAGAAAGAGGGAACAGGTGTGCAGACAGAGGCAAGAGAGGTGCAGAAAGACGGAAGAGGGGTACAGATAGAGGCAAGAGGGATGCATAAATTTGCAACAGAGGTGCAGAAAGAAGCACGAGCAGTGCAGAATGAACCAACATAGGTGCAGAAAGAGGGAAGAGAGGTACAGAAAGAGGCAAGAGAAGTGCAGAAAGAAGCAAAATGGTGCAGAAAGAGGCAAAACAACTGCAGAAAAAGGCATGAGAGGTGCAGAAAGAGGAAGGAGAGGTGCACAAAGAGGCAAGAGGGGTACAGAAACAGGCAAGAGGGGTGCAGAAAGAAGCAAGACAAGTGGAAAAAGAAGCAACAGAGGTGCTGAAAGAGGCAAGAGGGGTGCAGAAAGAGGCAAGAGAACTGCAGAAAGAAGCAACAGAGGTGCAGAAAGAGGCAAGATAGGTACAGAAAGAGTCAGGAAAGGTGCAGGAAAGGTGCAGAAAGAGGAAACAGGGGTGCAGAAAGAGGCAAGAGGGATACAGAAATTTGCAAAAGAGGTGCAGAAAGAAGCAAGAGCAGTGCAGAAAGAACCAACAGAGGTGCAGAAAGAGGCAAGAGGGGTGCAGAAAGGGTCAAGAGAAGTACAGAAAGAAGCAAAAGAGCTGCAGAAAGGGAAGGGAACTGCAGAAAAAGGCAAGAGGAAGGAGAGGTTCACGAAGAGGCAAGAGGGGTACAGAAAGAGGCAATAAGGGTGCAGAAAGATGCAAGAGAATTGCAGAAAGAAGCAACAGAGGTGCTGAAAGAGGCAAAAGGGGTGTAGAAAGAGGCAAGAAAAGTGCAGAAAGAAGCAACAGGTGCAGAAAGAGGCAAGAGAGGTGCAGAAACAGGCAGGAAAGGTGCAGAAAGAGGGAACATGGGTGCAGAAAGAGGCAAGAGGGATACAGAAATTTGCAAAAGAGGTGCAGAAAGAAGCAGGAGCAGTGCAGAAAGAACCAACGGATGTCTAGACTGAGGCAAGAGAGGTGCAGAAAGAGGTAGGAGAGGTGCACATAGAGGCAAGAGGAATGCAGAAAGAGGCAAGAGAGGTATAGAAAGAGGCAAGAGAAGTGCAAAAAGAAGCAACAGAGGTGCAGAAAGAGGCTAGAGAAATGCAGAAAGAAGCAACAGAGGTGCAGAAAGAGGCAAGAGAGGTACAGAAACAGGAACTAAAGGTGCAGAAAGAGGGAACAGTGGTGTAGAAAGAGGGAAGAGGGATACAGAAACTTGCAAAAGAGGTGCAGAAAGAAGCAAGAGCAGTGCAGATAGAAGAAACTGAGGTGCAGTAAGAGGCAAGAGGGGTACAGAAAGAGGCAAGAGAAGTGCAGAAAGAAGCAAAAGAGGTGAAGAAAGAACCAACAGACATGTAGAAAGAGGCAAGAGGGGTGCAGAAAGAGGTCGGAGAGGTGCACAAAGAGGCAAGAGGGGTACAGAAAGAGGCAAGAGAGGTGCAGAAAGAAGGAAGAGAAGTGCAGAAAGAAGCAACAGAGGTGCTGAAAGAGACAAGAAGGGTGCAGAAAGAGGCTAGAGAAGTGCAGAAAGAAGCAACAGAGTTGCAGAAAGAGGCAATAGAGGTGCAGAAAGAGGCAAGGAGATGCAGAAAGAAGCAAGTGAGGTGCAGAAGGAGGCAAGAGAGTTGCAGAAAGAAGAGAGTGAGGTTCAGAAAGAGGCAATAGAAGAGCAGAAAGTGACAAATGAGGTTCAGAAAGAGGCAATAAAGGTATAGAAAGAGGCAAACTAAGTGTAGAAAGAGGCAAGAGAAGTGCAGAAAGAGGCACTTGAGGCGCAGAAAGAGGCAAGAGAGGTACAGAAAGAGGCACAAGAATTACAGAAAGAGGCGAGAGAAGTGCAGAAAGAGCAAGAGAGGTGCAGAAGGAAGAGAGTGAGGTGCAGAAAGAGGCAAGTGAGGTGCAGAAAGAGGCAAGGGAGGTACAGAAAGAGGCAAGGGACATGCAGAAACAGGCAAGAGAAATGCACAAAGAGGCAAGAGAGGAGCAGAAAGAGGCAAGAGAGGTGTAGAAAGAAGCAAGAAAAGTACAGAAAGAGGCAAGTGAGGTGCAGAAAGAGGCAAGAGAGGTGCAGAAAGAGGCAAGAGATCTGCAGAAAAAAGCAACAGAGGTGCTGAAATAGGCAAGTGAGGTGCAGAAAGGGGCAAGAGAAGTGCACAAAGAGGCAAGTGAAGTGCAGAAAGAAGAGAGTGAGGTGCAGAAAGAGGAAGAAAGGTGCAGAAAGAAGTAAGAGAAATGCAGAAAGAGGCAAGAGAGGCACAGAAAGAAGTAAGGCAGGTTTGTGCACCATTAGTACCAATTTAACACCCACATTTAGCAATAAGTAACACATGACCATTCCAGCTTTGGAAAGGGCCTTACACCACGCTGTAACACGTGACGCTGCATTTTTGGGAACATTTGAGCTGTTTGAGCTAGAAACAAGGCCTTTTTTTGTTCAAATCTGCAGATTAGGCAGCAGATGATGGAATAATTGGCAAATGCGGAAAATGTTTAATTATGTGAAAATTGGTGCAGCCGGACAGTCACATAATTCCAGTGGCCCTGCTCATACCTCCGACTAGGTCCAGAAGTGCTCCTCAGTGGTTCCTTCTTTTTTTGTGTCTCATTGAGTTTATAGTTTGGCTTCTATGGAAATGAGGAGGAACCACTGAGGTTACCACTCCACAACACAGACTACAATACCACATAATTACTCTCCAAAACACATAATCCCACTCCACTTAATTCCTATACACTAAATACCACATACTTTCTATTCATATAATTTCACTGCACAACATACCATATAATTCCACTGCACGCAACGTACATCCACTCTACACCAAAAAACATTAGTAAAAATCTTTTACATTTACAACGCCAATAGCTCTAACTCCCGCAAATGCGAGACCTTTTACATTTCAAATGCTTCTTTAACTGGAAGGCACATTTGCAGAGTGATGCAGACAGGGGGCTGGGCCTCCGACCAGCGCTCAGGAATTCTGCTGCATAGGACTTACAAGAGGTACCAGGAGGGCTTCTTGGCCCCCAAAGTCCCTCAGGAGTAAAGTGGACTTCATCCCCCAACCAGTACTGTGCCTGGAGGCGTGTTTGCAGAGTGCTGGAGAAAGGGGCGGCGGGCCTTAGAAGACCTCTTAGCAATCCCACTGTATGGGACTTAGTGGAGGTACCAGGAGAGGTAGTGTTAGATTCAAATTTCCCCGTCCCCATATTGCACTCGTCATGTTATATTAGGTTAGCAATGTATGACTAAAATACATGTAATTATGTTCACGCTATGCAACCCAGTGAGTTATCCTGGTAGCATGCAAGCTTTCATTAGCCAGTGTGACTCCATTTTGTATTTCGTAATCCTTATTAGACTGCCTCTGCTGTGCCCGTGTTAGGCCTTAGAGTTTAGAATCGCTTGCCTCAGCAGAACATTGTATTTTGTTATATTTCTTTTCTTTGTTCAAGGCTGCAACTCGACTTGCTAACGGACAATCAATCTGCTTTTGCATTCCATTGTATACATGTAGCTCTGCTCCCACGTTAGGAGATGCTGAGACTCGGCACAGCGGCCTTGAGCCGCTGATAGCGTGTCCATCTGGCAGGTGTTAGCTCATCTCTCTGTGCCTCCTTTGTTCGTGTCCGGCTCGGACCGGTACTTTTCCACCAGAGGCGTGGCCGAAGTCTCCTGAAAGGTTTATCATCTATTAGCGAACATTGGGGAGTCAGTCCCCTCGACAGACATCTTAGGGTGAAGGTCTGACAGGGCTCCTCTGCAGAGAATATACCTGTAATAAATGTAAGTTTTCATTCTCTACTGTCTGACCGACTCTTCATTTTGGGAAAGCATAGCAGGTGGTCATAAGTACACGCGTGGCCCTAGAGGGCCCCATCCTTCAGTAGTTGGCCCCCAAGGACAACTTTGGGGGCCAACTACTCCTCCTATTACCTACAGTAAGTCCCACACAGCAGGATTTCTAAGTTCCCATAGCAGGCCACGCCCCCTTTGCCCACCACTTTGCAAACACGCTCCCTGGTGCGCTCTTGAATGGGGATTGAAGTCCCCTTCGCTGCTGGGGGTCCTTAGGGGCCAACTAGCCTACCTGTTACCTCCAGTAAGCCCCACACAGTGGGATTGCTGAGAGGTGGACACAGGCAACACCCCCTTTTTCCACCACTCTGCAAACGCGCCTCCTGGCATGCTCTTGCTTGGGGATGAAGTCCCCTTGCCTCCTGAGGGTCCCTGTGGGCCAACTAGCCCTCCTGTTACCTCCATTAAGCCCCACACAGCTGGATTGCTGAGAGTGGTCAGAGGCCACGCCCCCTTTTTACACCACTCTGCAAACGCGCTTCCTGGTGCACTGCTGCTTGGGGGATGAAGCCCACTTTAATCCTGAAGTCCTCAGGACTCAAGGGGACCTGATCGCCCCACCAGCAGTGCGCTAAGAGGTGTGTTTGCAGAGTTGTGCAAAAAGGGGTGTTGCATCGGACCACCTCTCAGCAATCCCACTGTGTGGGGCTTACTGGAGGTAACTAGTGGGCTAGTTGGCACCTAAGGACCCTTAGGATGGACGGGGTCTTAATCCCCCAACCCAGAACACGCCAGGAGGCATGTTTGCAGAGTGGTGCAGGGAAGGGGCGGGGCCTACCGCGAGTTGCCGTTTTTTTTTTTTTTTTAATTTTAGGAAGGGGAACGGTGTGGTCCCCCTTCCCTTAACCCTTTTGGCCCCCGGGGCCTGAGTCATTTTTTTTTTTTTTTATGAAAAGGAAGGGGGCCGTGGGCCCCCTTCCTGAGGCCAATTACAGCCAGGGTGACCCCATCCCCGGGGCTACGCCTTTCTTTTTTTTTATTTAAAGGGGAGGGGGGCTGTGCGGCTCCCCTCCCCAGGCTGATTTCACCTCGGGGACCCCATCCCCCGGGGCAAGGCCATTGCTTTTTTTAAAAAAAAGAGTAGGGGCCATGTGGCACCCCTCTTGGGCCATTTTTGGCCCCGGGGACCCCATCCCCCAGGGCTTGACAATTTAAAAAAAAAAAATTAAGGAGGGGGCCGCGCTGCCTCCCTTCCCAGGCCAATTTTGGCCCTGAGGCCCGGCCATTCATTTTTTTTTTAATTAGGGAGGGGGGCCGTGTGGCCCCCCTTCCCTGGGCCACTTCTGGCCCCGGGGACCCCATCCCCTGTGGCCTGCCCTCATGCTGGGGACCTGTGAGGGGAGCCCCAATGCCCCCACGATCCCAGATGGCTCCCCACCTCCTGCGGGAGCCGGCATTGCTTTTGGACAAGGGGCGCTGCTGGCATGTAGCTGCCCTTGTCCAAAAGCAATACTGATTCGCTTCATGGAAGCGAGAGCAGGTTTTCTGCTCTCGCTTCCATGAAGCAAAGCAGAAGTTTGCAATGACAGGGCGGGAGCCGTGCTCCCGCCCTGCCATTGCAAACTGCAATGTCCCGGGTGTGGGCACCCCGGGACATTGCAGGAGCGTGGTCCCCAGGACCATCTAGGGCTCTTCAGTTGTGGGGCCATGCAGCCCCCCTCCCAACATGTAATTAGCCCCGGGGAGGTGGTGGTCCCCAGGGCTGGGGGTCCGCTACGGACCCCCGTATTTACATATTCAATGCCCCGGGAAGGTGGTGGTCCCCGGGGCTATGGGAGGGGGCGTGTGGCCCCCCGCACTTCATGATCAATGCCCTGGGGAGGTGGTGATCCCCGGGCAGTGTGGGTAGGGGCAGGAGCCCCCCCACACTACATAATTTAAATTTAAGCCCCGGGAATGTGACGGTCCCCGGGGCTTTGGGGGGCCCGCGAGGTCCCCTTGCCCATAATTAGAAATGCCCCGGGGAGGTGGCAGTCCCCGGGGCAGTGTGGGGGGACAGGAGCCCTCCACGCATTTTTTTTCAAGCCCTGGGGAGGTGGCGGTTCCCGGGGCTGCGGGGGGCCGCGTGTCCCCCGCGCACAATAAATTAAGCCCCAGGGAGGTGAGTGAAGCGCCCTCTTGGTCTCTGCTGCTGCCTCCCCTTTTTCTGGGGTGCTCAATGGTGACTTTTGCGGCTTTCTGAACGACAGGGGAGCAACGGAGGACTTTCCATAGCACTGGTATCCAGTTCCCCCGAGCTCGTCTCACTCTCCGAGCCGGTGAGAGAAGCGCCCTCTTGGTTCCCGCGTCTGCCCCCCCTTTTCTGGGGCGCCCAAGCTGACTTTGTGGCTCATTGAACGATGACTCTGCCACCCATGCAACCCCGAGTTCTGTACTTGGCAACGACCCGTTTTTTAACGGCGATCTCCAGCCCCCCTCCCTCCTAGCCCCGGCGGCTGCCCCTGGAGCCAACTCCTTTGTTATTTTGTTGTTTTTGAACTTTTTTACATGCTTCCGCCATCTTGTGTTTATGCTACTCTGTGCCTGAGTCATGGGTCCTCCATCTTGACGGTCCCTGTCTGATTCGCCTGTCGAACCTTTTCCCCCTATTTCCTCCCCCTAGGTCCCCTTCACCCCTTCTCATTTTTTTCCAGCCTCCGTGACCCTGGGGAGTTATGATTGTTGATCTCCAGCCGGTCAGTTGTTACCCTGAACTTCTACCTTCCGTTGCGGATTTATCTGACCTAATCGCTTTTCTTCTCCAGCCACAGACTCTTCCCCCCTTTTCCACTTTTTTCTCCTTGGACTTGTTCTTTGTGTTTTGTTACTATGCCTTTTTTTTTTATTGATGTAACTGTGAAACTTTATTGCTATGTTCCTCATGTAAAGCGCTCTGATACCTCCGGGTCTAGCCAGCGCTATATAAAACTCAATAAATAAATAAATAGTGATGTGCGGAGAATTGAAGCAGCAGCAATGAACAGGGGCAGGAAAGAGATTGAGGGGCATATTTACAAGCCCCTATCGCCAATGGAGCGTCACTTTTAGTGACGTTCCCATGGCGATATGGGCTTCGCCTTATTTAGAAGGCAGCATTAAGCCACTTAATGTGACTTAACGCTGCCTTGTAAATAAGGCACCCTTTCACACTATACTTAGCGTGAAAGTGACAGGCAATGAGCGTTGTAGTGGGCGTTCCACCGCAACACCCATTGATTTTAACGCTGCCCCATATTTACAAGGGTGGCGTAAATATGGGGAAGGGCCAAAATTAAGACCATGGAAAATGTGGTCTTACCCTGGCGAAACGAGAAGAAATGCTTTATTTCTCCTCGTTGTTGCTGTTTCAATGTGTGCAACGTTGTGCAGCACACATAGAAACAGCAAAACGCCATTGATTGTTTATGTGCAGGAAGGTATCCCTTCCTGCACATAAAAATCGTTAAAAAAAATGACAATTTGCAACTTCTATGTGTGTTAAACAAAGCAGCACACATAGAAGTTACAAAACGCCATTTCAGATTGTTTATGGGCAGATAGGGACACCTTCCTGCACATAAACAATCATTTCCCTCAATGCAGGCACCCTTGCACTATGGGACAAGGGTGCCTGCGTTGGCGCTAGGCTGTTAAATTTAGCGCCAGCACAGAGAGAAACACAGGGCTGCACCATATTCTTGTAAATACGGTGCAGTCCTGCATTTTAGAAGTGGCGGAGCTCGGGATTAAGCCAACAAGGCTAACGCTGTGCCCCTTCACTTCTTTCATAAATATGCCCCTAAGTGAGAGATTAAATTGTTTTACTGGAAGCTAAGTATGAGACCTTGTGCACAGGCAAACCCCAGAAGGAACCTGAATTGTTTCAGAGAGGTTGGAGTCCACCTTTGACCTATCATTTAGAAGAACAAATCTGAAAGATTAAAATCTCAAAAGAAAGGAATTGGAGGGTGAGGCAAATTAAAAACTTTGCAGGAGGGAATGTTGCATGCTCTTGTTCCTTTATTTGTGTGCTATCTGTGAAGATAGGTTCTACAGCACGTACATTTGTTAAACTTTTAGCAATGTGAACCTCTTCTGCTCTTTGAGGGGAATACGATATTGTTTACATTTGAATTCAGGTATGCTCCTAGGCACATGGATAAGTTCTGCCTCAGAGCATTCCTTGACCCTTTTTTTTATCAATGAGGTTATTTAACGTCTCATAGGTGATGCAATGTGTGAAGTCATATGCAGTGCATGACAGGGACACAATCTATGGTTGATTTACTGAACCATATCTGCAAAATTCCGGTTTGTAGGTTATGTTGTGCAAATGCTGCTGCGCTTTAACTCAGTTTTTTCATTTAATTTCAGAGGTGTATTAAGCATATGTTGCAGGGTTATAAGCAAATCTAACAAAAACAATTGATGGACAGAATGCAGAACAATGTCATACATTCACACCAGTACAGAGATCTGGGCCTAAATCCATCGTTTTTTTGCTCCCCATTCCATTCCAGTTTGAACTCAGCCATATGCAAATCAGTCTTGATCCAGCGTCCAATGGGAACAGTCCATCCCGAACTGCCAGGCCAGGTCCTCCCTGGACTGGAAACAAGCAACCTAGGACCGGTTTCAGGGTTTCACCGCTCATTAGCCAGGATAGCTTGACTCCAGTGGCATGGAGAGCACGGGACCCACGTCTGGGCATACCCGTCCCACTCGGGTTGACAAATGCAACAAAAACAATTGATGGACAGAATGCAGAACAATGTCATACATTCACCCCAGTACAGAGATCTGGGCCTAAATCCATCGTTTTTTTGCACCCAATGCCAAGCCAGTTTGAACCCAGCCATATGCAAATGAGTCTTGACCCTGTGCCCAGATTTCACACTGTTTCGAAGACTTGAGGGGGTCAAGTGTGTGTGTTCATTGAGAGAGCGCGAGTGGTGGAGCATTGCAGGCTTCTGGGCCTTAGGCTTGCACCAGTCTCCCAACTGTGCGGTAGGACTGTTTACATAGGTAGATCGGGCCTGCTTGCAGTTTAGTGCCTCATAGATTGAACATTTGCTTCGAGGCATCTATGCATTAGGCAGAACAGTTAGAAGGCCACACTTTCGGTGAGAAGGAGACAGACTGAGGTTTGGAGAGCCCGGCTGGGTACATCTCTTCTCTTGAAGCGCATCATAAGCATTCTTTTTTTCAAAATCACAAGAAGAGATGGCCCCACATCCCAGTAAGTTTCGATGGTACCTATTTTAATCGCCCATGCCAACACCCTTATTGTTTTCTGAGAGTACAGAAGTAATCAATGGCAACGTTTAGAAACTCATTTAGACTTAACGGTTTGTAAGTGGCAGTTAATATTATCCCTTTTCTCTGCATACCAGCAGTATACTTCACTTTTTTTGTGCCTCTTCCCTTGGTGATCTACCCATGGACTTTATTGCCTAAATAATGCATGTGCCAGCATTCCTCTTCTTGTGTACACCTTGCACAGTGTGTTCTTACATTTTGGCACAGAGGTGGCACTGCAGTGATACTATCTACAGCCTTTTTCTAGGGGTTGGTTTAAACTGAGATGCTAATCTGCTTTAGGGACATGCTCACCACTTTGGCTTGGATTGTTCCTATTGAAGCAGGACGAATGCTGATTTGCGTATGGCTGGTTCCTGTCTGAGCTGAGCTGACATGGCGAGCAAAAAAATGATGGAATGGGGTGTAGTCAGGTAATTACCATTGGCTGAGATTAATTCAAACATTCCACCAATTACTTTTTTGTTTTACTCAATCTACAATAGGCTGAGGCTGTAGCCTCCAACTTAAACGTGCTATGTGCACAAATGTACCCCTTTATGTTTTTCCGCTATAGACATTTTATCTATGGAGTACAGTCCCATTAGGTAATCGAGTGCCGCAAAAAACATAGTTACTCTTAAATGAAGGATTATCTTACGCAGTGCCAGACTGTTGATTATATGTGTGTCAGTTCTACTGTGATGTCCTGAATAGTCTACTTGTGTATGTTCTAGGGAGTCACTGACTGTTATATATATATGTGCTTGTGTGCATATCTATTTGTATAGGTGCAATTTTAAATGTCTATACATGCGTAGGATGGCTTCTGGAAGTGTGCAATTCCATGTGTAGTTGTGTTACTACATGCACATATTGTTCAGAGATAACACACACAAATCTAGTCGGTGCAAATGCTATTTCAAAGCGTTAGTACATTAAAGGCAGACAGTTTAACTCCAATAATGCATGTTAAAAATGTCACTTAGCCTTATGACAGTTTATTTTTTATAAATGGCAGAAAACAGCTGTGTTAAGAGATATATTGTTTGCTTTAAGAAATATATTATGTGCAACTACTGATTACAATTTATGCCAGCCCTCCTTATGCCACTGTGCCACATAATTCCCAATATACAAATCCACTCCACACCACACAATTCCACCTCACATAATTCGGCAACTAACTAAAAATTCCAATCCAACCCACATCCTTCGAATGCACACCACATATACCCCTCCAAGCCAAAACACATGGCTAAAAGGCATTATCATTTACAATGTCAATAGCTTTAAATCTCACAAATGCAAGACCTATTGCATTTTAAATGCTTGTTTTTTTGTTACAGGTTGTGGGCTTGTATTTCAGACATTTGGGTTGTTCAACAAATCAAAAGGCTCCTTTCCTTTTTTTAGGGTAGGGTTTCACTTCAATTAGAAAAATGCTATTGCGTTACAGTAGTCTTAATAGAGCACAAAGATGGTATTTCATTTTCTAAGTCGGGGCTCAAAAGTTGGAGTCAGAGACCTCGTAACGTTTTGCAAAGTTGTGTATACTCAGATAACTAACTATTTTTTGTTATTTTAGGACAGGGATTTGTTAAGAGCAACATAAAACTCAGGACTTTTTGGTAGTTTCCAAAATGAACACCTTTTATGCTATTTCGGGATTGCATTTGTGGTACAAGGACAATGATTTGGTACGATGGATGATCTGCTGATCCTTCATGACCATTATCTCTTATGCCTGTATTACCCCACATTTAAATTGATCTTATCCTATATATATATGTTTTTCTTTTTGTTAATATATAAATATATATTATATATATATATATATATATATATATATATATATAGATATATATTTGTATATGTTTTCCATGTCTATTGCTGCTAAAAATTTGCACAGTCACTTTAAAAGGGGAATCTCCGCCCTAAGGCGCTGACATGTGATCAAGGCCGTCGATCGGCCGAAACGCGTCATGGCGACATGGTGATTATTGAATAAAGAAAATCGGCACAAGAATTGGGTCTACTCTCGTCTTTTCGTATGCACGAAGCGTCGGACGAGCTTTCTGTAATATATATATATATATATATACACATATACACATATACACTTTGCCTTCAGAGATCAGTGGCACAGGAGCCTTGCTGGATTGTCTTGCTGTTTGTTGAAATTCTGCAATAGGAAAGAGATGAGAGTGGCACGTGCTTCAACACTATTAGCTTAGCACTGCCTTGTCTGTGAGACGGTGATCTAATAGAGAACAGAGCATGCCAGCATAAACTAATGAAGTGCTGGAACAGTTATAGTTTTCTTTTTATCCTCTTTTAGAATTTGGGTTTCTGGTTGGCAGAGGTATGCACCCTGTCCAAGCAGGAACCATAATTCTAGTCAGTGTAAGTCAGATACACACTCTAAATTAACCTGTGCTCACCCCCTGGTAGCTTGACTCAGAGAAGTCAGGTTTAATAGGCAATGTGTAAAGTGTTTGTGCAACAGTTCAAACAGTAACACAGTGAAAACACCACAGAAAGATACCGCACCTAGTTAAAACTATACTCTGCACAGCAGAAAAGCAGTTCTTTCAGAGCAGCAGCACAGCAGTCCTTCTTCCTGGCAGAGTATACACATGTCCAGAAGCATACTGAGTTGGTAGGGTCCTCATGTCCAGAAGCATACTGAGTTGGTGGGGTCAGAAGCCCAGTTCTTATACCCAGTGGTGCCTTTGAAGTGAGGGAGGCTTCAAAGAGGGGCTTTGAAGTGCACAGAGATCCTCCCTTCCTACCTTGCCTCCAGACTCACCACAGGGGGTTAAGTAGTCCTTTGTGTGGGGACCGAGCATAGCCTATTTAGGTGTGAATGTGAGGCTGTGCCCAGCTCCTCCCTCCCGTCCTGCCCAGGATGGACCATCAGGACGTGGATGGCCCACCAGTCACACATTAGCTCCCTTTGTGTGTGGGTGTCTAGAGGAAATACACAAGGCCCAGCTGTCACCCACCCCAGATGGATATTGGAGATAGGCAGCAGACACACAGGGCTAAGATCAGAAACGTGGCCTCATTCTAAAAGTGCCAATATTACAATTGTAATTATAAATTTGCCTTTCTCATTAAATATTTTTTATCATTACAATTCCATAGGTATTAAACATGACAGCTCTACCTTCTTCCAATTGGGAAATACACTTATTAGATGTAACAAATAATACCCAACGTTAACCTGTTGGAGGGGTAGGCCTCAGAGTATTGAAAAATGAATTTGGGAGTTTTTCACTACAAGGACATGCAGAACTTAAAAGTTCATGTCCTACTTTTTAATTACATAGAACCCTGCCCTATGAGCTACCTAGGGCCTACATTAGGGGTAACGTATATGTAATAATAGTGGATATTAAGGCTTGGCAAGTGGTTGTTTTAAATGCCAAGCTGACATGGCAGTGTAAACTGCACACACAGGCTCTGTAGTGGCAGGCCTTAGACACAGTTTTAAGTGTTTTAAGTGGGTGGCACAATCAGTGCTACAGGCTCACTAGTAGTATTTAATCTACATGCCATGGGCAGTTAACTAGGGACTTATAAATAAATTAAATATGGCAATTGTGGATGAGTCAATAAAAATTTGTTTAGGGAGAAAGCACATGCACTTTAGCACTAGTTAGCCATTTTAAAGTGCCCATAGTCCTAAAACAATAAAAACAGGCAAACAGGCAAAGGTTTGGGGCAGACCACCCAAAGGCTGACAGGTCTAACATCCTCCAAAAAGTGAAGCAGCAAATATCTAAAAAACTGTAAAGAAAAACAATAAAAGATTATTTTTAGAACCAACTTTTACAGTCTAAAAATAGACAAATATTTATGTTGTTTGTTTTGTATGTCAGGGAGTCTGACTGAGAGTTAGCGCAAATGACAATGCATAAGGAGACATTATATTGAGCTTTAGTGACCATTGACAGTTTGTATGAAAATAAGGAAGTGAGGGAGAGGAACTTTACTCCAGGTGTTACTTTCAGACCCTGGATTTCACCCAAGGTCAACATCCAACCCCAGGTTATAATCCGTGATGTGCATGGCTTATGGTCATGTGTAGCAGGTGATGCTCAGGAACTCTGTCTGTACCATTCTTGTGGATGGCTGACCCCCACTGAGAATTGCATTTGGCTGTGCAAACTGAAATGAGCTGCAGAGCCTGGTTTCTGGCCAGAATTTGTGCCTCACTGTCTGTGGGCGACCAACCCCCATTGCACTTGACCTTCAGTTGTGCATAGCAGGGGTGAACCTCACAGCCTTCCTTCCAGTCACAACCAACCAAAGGCTCCTAACCCCTATTGCACCATAGGCATTAGTGATGGTGTGTGTGCTTGTTCAGGCCACATGGTTTGAGTAAGCAGAGGTCTTTGGGTGAGTTTGGTGACACGTGCCCCTGGGTGTAACTCAACTAAATAATAGTTAATCTGCCTCAATTGAAGTTTCACAGAGGTATATTATGTTATGCAGGTCAGTAGAGTGCACTATCACCAAGGAGGTTATCCTGCACTGAGCAGGTGAAAGTTTAGACAAATCTAGAGCCTAGTGGGGCTTTTAATTGTAATGGCATTTCGGTGCATGCTTTAGAAGTGATGTAGGAGAAGGCTCGACCACCAGATGATTGGGATCGGTCCAAGTAGAACTATGGACTAGTGGAGAAGTCTTGAAGGTTTGTAAATGCAGACGCGATTGTTAAGGTATGCTGGGCCAGTGTCATGTAATGCCTTTATATTGTTGGTGCGGAGGCTAGATAGTGCTAATTTATGCATGGAGAGCCAGTGGAGCTCCTTCAGGTTTGGTGTGATGCAAATTATGTATGGGAGGTTGAGAGTTAGTCCGACTGAAGAGCTTTAAATGGTCTGCAGCCTTCTGGTGGATTTTTGTTGATCCTGGCATGGAGGGTGTTCTCGTAGTCTAGCTTGCTTGTGACCGGGGTGTGTGTGACAATTTGCCAGGTGCTGCTTAGGAGCCATTTGAAAATCTTTCTCAACATCTTCAGGGTATGGAAACATGCGGCAGTGATGGCGTTAACTTGAGCGGTCATGTCAAGTTTGCTGCCAGGACAATCCTGAGGTTCTTGGAATGGGTGGTGGCGGTGGGTTTTGATCCTTGCTGTATTGGCCACCAGGTGGAGTCACTCAGTGAAGTGCTCTTCTAGAAGATCACAATTTCAGTCATGTCTGAGTTCATCTTTAGGCAGTAGGTCTTGATCCAGTGGGTGATTTTAGTCATGCAGGCATTGAACTTGTTCTGGGTGCTGGGCGTCTTGCTGTGCATGACAGAATACGTTGCATGTCGTCAAGGTAGGAGAGGATGTTGATGTCGTGAGATCTGATGAGGCTGGCTGGAGGGATCATGTATGCTTTGAAAAGGGTTAGGGAGGTTCCTTGCGGAACTCCCCAGGTGAGGTCAGGGACATCCGAGGTGTATGGTCTCAGGCTATTGGACTGGGTTCTTCATGTAAGGAAGGAGAAAATCCATGTGTGTATCCTTGGACTCCAATGTCATCTTCACATTGGATGAGGATAGGCTGAAAGACCATGTCAAATGCTATGGAGAGGTTCAGGAGGATGAAGGCCATGGCATCTACTCTGTCGAGCATCATAAGGAGATAAAGGCAGTTTCCATGCTGTGGTTGGGTCTGAAACTACACTGAGTGGTGTTGAGGTGTTGGTGGTGATTGAGGTATTTGGTGAGTCACTGGTTGATGATTTTTTTCTGAGACCTTGGCCAGAAATGGTAGCAGGGAGATAGGTCTGTAGTTGGATGTGAGCATGGCTCAAATGGGTTGCAGCCCTCTGGAGAGGTGTGCTGGGGGCAGAGGTCCAATGGGGCCCCTGAGTGGATAGACTTCAACTGGTGGTTGTTTCTTCTGAGGTGATGATGGGCAATGTGGTCAGTATTGGATTGTTTGATAAGATCAGGAGGTGTTTGGCGAGGTTTGTTGGGTCCAGTTGCTGGCTAAGATTTCAGTAAATGGCTGTGATTTTTTGCTGAAGAATTGAGCAAGATTGTTGATGAGTTCCTGTGAGGGGGTGATTGAGTTGGATGCAGCCGCTGGTTAAGTCAAATCCTTCACAACGGTGATGATGTATTTGCTTCTGTTGGTGCTTGCATCAATGTGGTCTGCCAGAGTGGTGTGTTCGGTGTGCTAGATCATTCGGTGGTAGCGTCACAGGGCGGATTTGAATGTTTCCTGTCTGTATTGTCATGGCTTGTTCTCCATTTGCGCTCCAGTTGTTTGCAGTGTAATTACTTCAGATTGAGTCTCTCTGTGTACCAACTTGCCAGGGCTCTAGATCTTATTGTAATGCTGCGTTTGAGGATGGCCAGGCAGTCGGCACAGGAGGAGATAAAATTGTTAAACCTTTTGGTTGCTTTTGGAGGCTGGTGCTGTGTTCGGGTCGGTGGGCGTTGAAAGTGGTGTTCCAGTCCTTGTCAGTGATGTCTTTCACAATTTCGATGGGTTAGTCTGGTGTTGATGGGTATGCATTGGGCTGGGACGAGGATCCTAAACTTGTAAAGGGCATGGTCTGTTCAGGAGACTGGTGTAGGCTTGTCAACCTGAGTTTGTTGAAGGTGCTGAAATAGGGTCCAGGAGGTGTCTGGCAACATCGGTAGGTCCCTTTATTTGCTGGGTGAGGCCCAGACTTCCAAGGTCTTCGATGAGTGCTTTTGAGTTGGTGTCAGTGTGGTCTTCCAGCTGGAAGTTCAAGTCTCTAAATAGAATGTAATTGGTAGCATCGATGGCAACTGGTGCCACAAATTCAGTGATGGCATGCTTGTGTTGGTCTTTTACTGTGCCCTTAGGAATTTGGGGGAGATGCAATGTGATGACACGTCCTTAAATGTAATGCTGACCTCATCATAGTACCTTTGAATTCCCTTGAAATATACATGTGCCAAATAATTCCTGACAATATTTATAAAATGTGTTGTGTAAAATGTGCAATTGTATGGTTAATGTACCGCTGTTGTAATTCTTACTACTAAAATAAGGAACACTACCAATTTTACTATGGAAATACATCTTTCAGCTTCCCTTTACTTACTTTTTGACATTTATTATCTCATTAATTTGTCACTTGAAGAGATGTAATCTTAACAGTACATCATATATCCCAGAAAGCAATGTAGGAAACTTATTCACTTGCAGAAAACAAAAGTGGTTCTCAGCCTACAGATTCTCTAATACTTTCTTAAAAGTCTTATAATTATTCCTATGAAAACCTTAATTTGCTCGTCCAGCTACACATACTCCTTTGTACAGTGTAAAAAACGATATTAGCTCTCTAATAAAATGCTACCCACACATGAATACTAAGCTTCAAGATGTAATATCTAATTAGAGGTAAGATTTTTCAGTTTTCCAAGATTACCAGATCAGACCATGTTCCAAGTTTCTAGTCACATCAAACGTTCATCTTGCATAGCCTTTTCTTCAGTATTATCCCAAACAAATAATGTGGGACTCATTTAAATGGGGAAACCTCATTTGCACTAAAAGGAGTCTATAATTAAATTGGTGACAAGATTGTGTTTCAACTCAATTGCACAAAAACAACTCTGTTTCTGCCACAAGTATTTTATATCCATCCATTTGCAGTACAATACAATACAATGTGACACGTGAAATGATGTAATTATGATGCAGTGTTCACATAGTGAACATATTTACAACACATATTTCCCAAAACACTGTACACAACCCCAATGGTTGTGTAGGTTGGTACAATGAGACAAGGCTAGTTCAAGTGAATCAACAGCCCCTTATTTGTTTTTCACCAGTATCAACCAATTGGGAGAGATTGTCAACGTTTCAACCCTGAATTATTCATAGGGTCTCTTCAGGATGTAATCATCTGGCACACGCACCTGCAAATGTAGGAGAGAGAAAGAAGATAAATCCTGAGTTCCAGTACAAAATCATACTATGTATAGGGAAGGTACATAATAGTTGACAAGTTTACTCACCACCTTTTGAACCCTCATAAAAATGGATTGCCGAGGACCTATGGCCAAATCAAAATAATCATAATTTATTATTTCTAAATACTTCCAATGTGCAACTACCAGCGGCTCTCGTGTCACATGCACCCGGAGTGCACATAATTTGGACATAATCATCACCACATACCAAACACTCATGGACTGTACTACCACTAACTGTATAATTGCATGCTCTTGTGAAATCTATCAGCAAGCGTGACCAGCCAAAGAAAGTAGAGGCCATTGTCTGAAATCACTTTTCCTAGTTATGTCATCACCACTAGAATGCCTGGCACTCACAAATGTGCATGCACCCTGTCCATATTAAAGAGACCCTATAAATAATTCAGGGTCAAAGCATCGACAATCCATCCGAATTGGTTGAAACTGATGAAAAGCAAATAAGGGACTGTTGAACTACACTTGTCCTATTGTACCAACCTACAAAACCATTTAGTTTAGGTACAGTGTCTTAGGAAATATATGTTGAAAATATGATTACTGTTACACCTGTCAGCCTTAGGGTGGTCTTCCCCCAAACCTTTTACATCTCCTTTTCCATTTTGCTGAACCTATTTTTGTTGGCCTTGGGACTCTGGGCACTTTACCACTACTAATGTGCTTGTGCTCTCTCTCCTTAAAGCATTATAGATTGGCTTAAACCCAATTGGCATATTATTTACTTGTAAGTCTCCAGTAAGTTGGTACTACAGGTAACCAGGGCCTGTAAATTAAATGCTACTAGTGGACCTGCAGCACTGATCGTGCCACACACCCAATTAGCCCTTTAAACATGCCCCAGGCCTGCATTGCAGAGCCTGTGTGTGCAGTTTTAAACTGCCATTTTGACCTGGCAAAACAAACCTTTTGCCAGGTTAAAAACATCTTTTAAAATACAAATAGGTCACCTTTAAGGTAGGCCCTGGACAGGTCAGAGGGCAGGGTGCGACGTATTAAAAAATGTGAACATGTACTTTTAAGTTGTACATATCCTAGTAGTGAAAAACTCTTTGTTTTTCACTACTGTAAGGTCTATCTCTCACATAGGATAAAACTGAAGTTGCATTATTATATTTTATGTGTAATTTCCAAATGGGAAGACTAGCCAGTTCATGTTTGATTTCTTTGGAATTGAGGGGAAAAGCCCTATTTAGTGGTGGTCGGGTTTTTGATGACAAATAAAAATGCCACTTTTAGAAAGTTGTATACACAAAACAAAATCAGGTAGTTGTGAGATTTAAACACATCTTTACTTATGCATGAGGTACATTTTACTCAATAATCATGACCTCAAATTTGCTTTAGTAATGATTGAACACAAACGTATTTTAAACTTTCACATTTGGTGCGATAAAAGAAAGGACAATCCACATTTAACTCGATGGATATACAGTGAAAAATATTTGAAAAACGTGTGAAATATGAAAAGATAAATAAAAAATACATTGTGATAATACAAAATTTAAACATGAACTAGGCTAAAATTGCATCTTCACCATCCAAGATTTTCCAAGACCAGAGCATTGCATTCTCAGTAAGTGCTCTTAGTACTGGAACGTATAAAGGGTCCAGAGGTATCTAATATGGGCTTCCAATAGTTTCTTTAGACAAATGAATTTATACATCCATATTGATACTGGTTGAACTAGGATCCCCTATTGATCCCAGTCTAGGCGTTTCGAACCCACCCTTTCTTTGGGGGTTCTCTTCAGGACAAAGGTTTGGTGAATTCTGCAAGGGTGAAGGAAAAAGACTTTTGAGTTGAGAGATCAGCAAACTCCAATATACTATCAGATGGCGCAATGGTTGTGAATTTACCTTAGGGGGCACGACAAAAGGTTTTGATCCCAACTAATCAGGTGTTGAGGTATTAGGGATTTGTACTCGTGTACAAAATCAAAGGAGCAGGACAGGCTTTTCTGGATTGCTCATGTTGTTCTGAAAGGAAGGGATGAACTTCAATAAATAAAGTCTTTTAAAAATGGTAGTGAAGCACAGAGTTTGTGGTAATTTACAAAGCTTCTATTACCTGTGAGTCTCTGTAATTTTTATTTGTTTAGAAGTGGAAACTGGAGCCCAGTGTGATTCCTTTCTGTAAAAAAACAAAATGGACCTGTTTCAGTCTTTGCTTGTTCCTGCGCGTTTTAAAAACACAATAAACACTCGACAAGCCTTGTGGAAAATGCTTGCAATCGGGATTAGCTGTTCTAGCTTTTTTTTAAATAACTTGAGAAACATCTTGCTGCCAAACCATTCGTGCTGCATTATATCAAGGTCACTCTTGCTGCTATTGTAATTAAATTACATTTGCTTTCCCTATGTGAGTGAACTGTTTTTTCAGTGTGCATATTCACAGAAAACAAGCATGCAAGGCCAAGTCTTTTGGTCTTTAAAGTATGCACTTTTGGTACTGATCCAGCGCCAAACTGGGGGTCTCTGAATAACACAGCAGACAACGGGCCCCAAACATACAATATACAAATTCTCACCATTTAACAGACCCTACGAGAATGACGCTGAAGATGCGGTTTGTGTGTCGTTGATTTTGTCTTTACTCATCTAAAGGGAAAAACAGATTATCTAATTGTTTCTTCCCTATTTTAGCCCTTTACCCTATATCGTCAACCACTTTCCTCTTGGGCAATGAATCATATTGATTGAGTAGTGTAAATTATTGACAAGACTAATTAACCCAAAATCTTAACAATTGTCATGAGGAAATAATCACAAACTCAAAATATCGTTAATCTGTTTATCTTCAATAATTCATAAGAAAATCTCATGTACAAAGTTACAGGGAAAGAAAAATGCACATTATAGGAGAAATATCTTAAAATATGCAGACAAGATCACAAACATCTGAATCACAGTGAATATTATGAAGTGGATAGATGAAGAGACATAAGAGTCATGAAAGGAAAACATTTGCAGACATTGCAAATTTCCCTGTTAATTCATATCAATCGATTAAAGATCAGGAAAAAAACACCACCCCGTGGCCACGAGGATAGTGAAAAGGAACCTGATAAAGGAAACCGGAATAGGATAAGATCAGGAAACAGGTAGGCCTCTAACTGACGGACAGCGATGATCACCCTCTGCCTCTCTGGACCTACGAAAGCTGCCTTAACCACACCCCCTAAGAGCATCCCAATTATACCCTAACTCAACCTGACCATCCCACTAATCTGCAACATTCGGGAAAATCTCAACTTTTCATTGGTCAATTTGTGGGGTGTTACACCACACCTCCATTACTTCATTTGGCTTTACATACTTTTATTTGTTCTTAACTCATTCTCACGATTTACTTCACTGCTTATGAATCGATTCTCTATCCCCCATCATGTCACATTCTCTGATGAATGGCTTGTCCCTGTATTAGCAACTTTATTTCCAACAATGTATCAGCTAGACATAAAATGTTCATCAGCTTGAGCTTTCCCAGGCCTCTGGACGTCCTCAATATTGCACGTCTTTCTTTCACTCTTCAAGGTTTCCTTCATCCGCCACTGACATCCACCAAAGTTCACGTACAGATTACATTTTCGCGGCCTTTCTTCGGCCTTATGTCAACTTTAAACTCCCAACTAACTGCTCGCCATAGGCCCATGTTTAAAACTACGATGAAAGAGAAATATAAAGAATATTAATAACACAAAAATGAAAATTACACTGTTTCCCTCCCACCATTGCGCTAACCCCATGTTAATTTATTTGAGTATTATTATTTGCAATAGCATTATTCCACTTTGTCGGTTATAATATGCAAAAAGCGATATGCAGCCTAAGCATTTCGTGCATTAATCTTAATTGCAATGCACGCGTGCGCAAAGCATTTCCCTATGTTTGTGTGTATTTATGCGTATTAGTACAAAACACATAATTAATAAATGTTATCTTGGGGCATTGATCCGAGCAGGTTTACATGACGCAAGCCCTGCTCCATCAATCCCCCCTTTGATGGCTTTTTATGCCATCATAAAACATCCATCACCCATTGCCATTTCTTGTTTCATCAGAAACTCGTACTTCTTTAATTTTTAAATTTCTTCTTTTCACCTAAATCTTTCATCATTTCATAATATTTGCCTTTCATATTTTCTAACTCTATTTCTTCTAATTTCCTTTTTCTACCTTTACATTTGTCATCTACCCCTAGCATACTTATCTTCTCTCTTCTTTTCTTGCAACATTTGTAAGTCATTATTATTAGCATGATCACTATCACTATTGATATTATTGGTATTATTACTCCACCTAATAAACCTTTAACAAAATCACCAAACCATTTACCTATTTTTGAAAAACTCTTATTAACTTTCTCCCAGACACCATCAACCTCTAGTTGTGTTAAATCCCTATGTAAATTCGTAATATTTTTAATATACCTTTCAAAACCTTTGCTTTTGTCAGGAATATAAGTGCAGCAATGTTGCACTTTTAGCATCCCACAGACTCCACCCTCTTTTGCCAATAATATATCAAGGGCAAGTCGATTTTGCATAACCATCGATCTAATTGCAACCATTTCTGTATCAATCAATAAGAACCCTCCAGCAGTATCAGTTGATAATCGATCAACCACTGTGGATAATTTTCGAATTTTGTGTGAATTAAGAACCACTCCAACTGAAGGTATTAACGCACCACATATATCACCTACTACTTCTGAAAAACTTGCTCTCTTACTACGTATTAATCCATGTTTCATCTCATAAATCTTATTATTTCTATCTACGTGGCATATTTTAGGAAATACAATCCCAAAGTAACAACTACCGTACCAGTGAGTAGGCTGTCTATAATAAGCATTCCTCCCGCACACATAATATACACCTGGGAAAACAGGGTCAGTTCCTCCCTTCAATCCCCATCCTCCTGTTATTAAGAAATTATGTTCACATTTACTAGTACCTACATAATAGTTGTTATAGTTAGTTTTTAGTCTTAGCAAGCAAAGCTTCCCCTTGTGACTCCAATCCAGAGCATTGCAGCATAAGTTTTGCCTTTTTCATAATCTCCTTCTCTAAAAGCCCAAGGTGGTATATTAATTTTCTGTTCAGCAGCCTTTTTATGAAATTCTTTCCTTCTATTTTCTACCATATTAATGAAATCTTTTTCTTCTATTTGTAAACTACAGGTGAGATTATTTTTTTGAGCATATATTAAATTCAAAGTTTGTGTAGTATGAAAGAACTCTCCCATATATTCAGCTTCTAAGCTACTAGATACTTTATTTAATTTCTTTCTAATAGGAAGTTCGGAAAAGACCACATCTAGGTTAGAATATTAAAATTCTAATTTTCCTGTTACATAGAATAGACTTGTTAATACACTACACGAAACACCATATGTTAAAGGAAGGTGGTGGTATGTCACACCCTCCGAGACAGACGATGGTAATTGCATGCAAACATAAAAGTCACTCACATTCATCGTATTAATATATTCATACAATAATTTAGTAAAAACATTTAATGAAAAATCAGTAATTGATCTATCTTGATGATAAATACTTTCATCATTATGAACTATATTAGTTGGACTTTTAGTAATAACTTCCACTCTCATACTTATTGTATTATTAGTCTGATTTTTGTCATTAGCCACCATCAAAACAGGTACGACAATTGTTAGTATTAACCACATTGACATAATTAATAAGACACCACATAAGCAAGCTCTAATACATTTACGTTTTAGACTAGGTTTCGGACATTCAGTCACTGTAGATTCTACCAATTTTCCTGGTTAAAAAGAAAAAATCTAACTTCACTAGTAATTTCTTATGAACCTAATTCTATAAAAAAATGTAAAATTAATTTTCTTTTGTACAACCACACACTTTGATATTTTTCTCGGCCTTTTTTTAATTTTAAATCTTTGTCCCCCCTTTTAAGGTATCTCTCGAGTCTTTTTCAGATCTTCTTGATGTATCAACTTAATTTGACTGGATTATGATGCACCTTAATTTTCTTACAGTCTCTTTTAAGGTGGTTTCAATTTGCTCTCATCAGTTCATTAAAATGTAAGTCCGTTTTTATATAGCGCAGCTACTCACCCTTACGGGTCTCAAGGCGCTGGAGTGGAAATTAAGTGAGCTATTGCCCAGAGTCACATGGTGCTGAGCTGAGCTGCCGCCGGAGCCGGGGATCGAACCGTGAACCCTGTGCTCCGAAGTCAGCTGCCCTGGCCGCTGCACCACACCTCTCCACTTCATTCTGTATCATTTATAACTTCTCCTTCTGTTTGATCAGGGTTTTCAATTTCCTTTAAGATAACGTAAATCCACTCAGGTCTGGTATACTTTCGACTTGCAGCTCTTTGTCTTGTTGTTCTTCGTACTATTTTCTTTTGAGAATCTTCTTGATCTGACTGACTTGAAATTTCATTTATTTGCTCTGGCCCTCTTCTTTCTAGGATATATCTCAGTCTTTTTGCTCCACTTTGCCAGTTTTCATTATATCTCAGTCTTTTCGTTTGAACTCCTTCTTCACCCTGATTTTCAGGTTCTACAGTTCTTTTACATAACCTCTTTCTTGGCTGTTCTTCCTTTTCACTTTCAAAGTGTCTTTGTATTTATTTCCGTTTGACTAGTACCCTCTTTTACTTCTTCTCTCTGTTGACTTTGTTCTTGGCTTTCGATAGCTTTTTCTGTCAGCTGATTATCTTCTTCAATCAACTCTTTTTCTTGTTGGCCTTGTTCTAGGCTTCCAGCAACCACTTCTTCTGTCTGGATATCACTCTCAATCAGTTCCTCTGTATGCTGGCTTCCTTCTTGATTTTCGGAAGCTTCTTCCTCACTCTTTCCAACAGCAGTCTTTTCAGTCCCAGTATCTGGTGCCCACTGTACTCGGCTGGTACTTGGTTGTTCATCATCCACAGGCTCAGTGGCATCTGCCTCTCTGGATTTTTCAGGCTCACAACCTCTGGCTTCTGGTCTCTCTTTTTGTTTTTCCAGTTGCCGTTCAGCTTCTTCAAGTGGACTTGGGACTCTTCTGGTATGGCTGTCGTGTATCCAATTTGGTAGGCCACCACACTTTACTGCAGTTGTTGTTATCAATATGATCTGGTATGGTCCATGCCACCTGGGTTCTAAACACGACTTCCTCACATGTTTCTTGACAAGAACCCACTCTTCTGGACTCAGATCATGCACTGGATTCAGCTGTATTTCATTTGCGTCTGCTCCAACCTGATAAGACACAGAACGCACCATATCAGCCAGTCCTTTGCAATATTCAAGAATCAGATCATCAGAAATGCTCATCAGTTTGTTTGCTGGTACAATTGCTTGTCTCATGACTCTTCCCATGAGAATCTCATGTGGACTCAATCCAGTTCTCCTGTCAGGAATGCTTCTGAGACTCATCAAGACCAAGGGCAAAGCATCAGGCCATTTCAGTGTTGTGGATGCACAAACTTTTCCTAATCTAGATTTTATAGTGCCATTGATCTGCTCCACAATTCCAGAAGCCTCTGGTCGGTAGGCACAGTGCAGTTTTTGTTCAATTTGCAATGCTGCGCAAATTATTCAAATTATTTCATTATTAAAATGTGTTCCTCTATCTGATTCTAAAGTGACTGGAAATCCGTACCTTGGTATTAATTCTCTCAAAAGCAATTTTACCACGGTAAGGCTGTCATTCCTGCTTGTAGGATAAGCCTCTAACCAACGAGAAAAGAGACACACAATGACAAGCACATATTTCAAACCATTACATGGAGGCAACTCAATAAAATCAAGTTGCAAACGTGTAAAAGGTCCTGCAGCCCTTTCCGATAGTTCCTGTGCCCACAACTGTCCTTCTCCCTGGATTCTGCTGCTGGCAAACAATGCACCTTTGGCACAAACTCTCTGCAATGTACCTGAACCTAGGATTAAACCAGGTCTGCTTAAAGAGTCTAATCATTGCATCCCTTCCAAAATGAGTGATGCCATGATAGATTCTTGCCATATGAGAAAGCATGCAATTGGGCATAACTGGTCTGTCATCTGCATATACCCAAATTTCATCTTCTGGTCTTTTTGTACATCCTGCTTTCCTCCATAGCTCCTTTTCCTCTACACTAGCTTCTTCCTGTAACTGCTTAATTTCATCCCAATTGTTTATTGAGGTAAACATTAAATGGAAATCGATGATTTTTCTTTCTGTTTTCCTGTTAAGTGCAGCTGAATTTTCTGCACAGAAACGCGCTAACTGATCTGCGTATCTGTTGCCACTGGTCACATAATCATTTCCTGACTTATGCGCAGAGCATTTTACCACTGCAATTTGTTTTGGCAATTGCAGGGCATCCAATAAATCTCTCGCAATTTTTCCATTTTTAATAGGGGAACCTGATGAAGTCATGAATCGCCTTTGCATCCATAATTGGCCAAAATTGTGCACCACCCCGAAACCATATTGTCTGTCCGTAAATATGGTTACCCTCAAAATTCGGGAAACTTTACATGCTCTAATCAGAGCGTATAATTCTGCAATTTGTGCTGATTTGACCCCAAATAGGCAGGATGCTTCCACAGTTCCAGTTACCGTGCATACTGCATAAGCAGCGCTCAATTCTCCTTTTTTATTCCTCAAACATGATCCATCAACAAACAAAACATTGTCAGATTCTTCCAAAGGCACATCTTGGATGTCAGCCCTAGGTTTTGTACAGAATTCTGTCACATCCAAACAATCATGATCTGCTTCTTCTGTTACCTCCTCCTCATAAGCATTTGGTAGTAATATTTCTGGATTTAAGGTGGTACACCTCACAACAGTCACATTTTCAGCACCCAAAATCACCCTCTCGTACCTAGTCAGCCGACTGGGAGTCATGTGCTGAGTTCGTGTTTTAGTTAAAAGAATCTCAACAGAATGTGGAACATACACCTTGACAGGATAATCCATCACAATTGCTTCACTTTGTTCCAAACTCACACATGTAGCAGCAACAGCTTTCAAACATCCTGGTAATGCTGCTGCCACAGAATCTAATGTAGCAGAAAAGTATGCCACTGGACGTCTAGTCAATACATGCCTTTGAGTTAACACTGCTAACGCACATCCATCTCGCTCACAACAGAACAATGGGAATTCTTTTGTATAATCAGGCATTCCCAATGCTGGTGCTTGGCACAAACTGTCTCGCAAGTTTACAAAGGCTTCCATACTCTCATCATCCAAATCAATCGGATCAGTCACATCTTTATGCGTCAACCTCTGTAAATGTTTTGCAATCACTGAAAATCCATTTATCCATTGTCTGCAGTAACCAACCATTCCCAAAAACATTCGCACTTCTTTCTGGGTTCTTGGAGGTTTCATCTGTTGACTTGCCTCAATTCTTTCTGGTGTCACTTTCCTAACTCCTTTCTCCATCCTGTGTCCTAAGTATTGTACTTCTTGTTTACAGAACTGCAATTTCGCAGGTGACACTTTATGTCCCCCTTCTGCCAGATGGTTCAATAAAGCAAAGGTATCTGTCACACACGCCTTTCGAGTTTTTGATGCCAACAGTAGGTCATCTATGTATTGAACCAAAACCGAATCTTCTGGCATTACCAATGTCTCCAGATATGTTTTCAGAATTTGATTGAAAATCAAGGGGCTTTCTGTGTACCCTTGAGGAACTCGGCACCATGCCAAGACACAGTCTCCAAACCGAAATGAAAGTAAAAACTGACTGTCTGGGTGTAGAGGAATTGAGAAAAATGCTTGGCACAAATCGATTACTGTGTACCATTTGGCATTACATGGAATCTGGTAAAGGATCACTGCTGGGTTTGGCACGTTTGGACAGCAAGGTATCACTATCTTATTGATTTTTCTCAAATCTTGCACTATTCTGTATTTTCCACTTGGCTTTTTAATCCCCATAATAGGTGAATTACAAGGACTGCTCAGTATCTCTCTTAGAATGCCTTGTTCGATCATTTGATCGATCACAGGAGCAACTCCTGCCATTGTCTCAGGACTCATTTTATATGGGGGAGTGTTTGGGTAATGAGCACCAGGTTTCCCCATAACCTGAATAGGATCCACATTTTTCATTAACCCTATTTCTTTTCCTGTAAAATCCCATACATCTGATCTTACTGTCTCTCTCAGCTCATCAGGCAAATTCTGTTCTGTTAAAAGTGAACACTTCCGTCCCTTGCTTTGCTAGCATCAACTTAAATACGACATCCTCATCAGGTGTCTGAAATGCAATACCATCAGGCGTACAAAAGATGGTACAATTCATTTTGCATAGTAGATCTCGTCCCAATAGATTCACTGGGCTCGAGTCGCATACCACAAATCGATGCATGCCTTTGAACCTTCCAATGTGAACCTCAATTGGTTCTGTAATTGGAGTTTTAATCTGCTTATTTGACACTCCCACAACTTGGATAGTTTCTCAAGAGAGGGGTAGGTTAGGAATTTCTGCTGCTCTCACAGTAGAACGGGTAACACCAGTGTCCACTAAGAATGTAATATTATTACCTTCTATCTTCCCATCAACAAATGGACCTGACTGATCTACCTCCAGAGTTGCGCCAAGCACGCACTCTTCCTCCCCCCTCAGACACCGTCATTGGCTACTCTCCGAATCACTCCCATTACACTGCAACCAATATTGTGGAATCATCTGCACATTTGGGTTCTTACCATGTTGTTCCATAGGAGTAAATCCAGAATTCACACTGTACCTCTGTACCTGAGCACCTACATAACTCTGCATAGGAGCTTGGGGTACCTGTATCTGTGGTGTAACTATCTGCTGCGGCTGTTGCTGGGTCACAACCACTTCATTCTGCACCTGTGAATTTAAATTTTGGGTTGTCCCATTAATTTTTACAGTGCTTCTACACTCGTTCTTCCAATGTCCAAGCTTACCGCACGCATGACAAGGACATTTTCTTTTCAAATCATCTTTAACAAATTTTCCTGTACCCTTTCCAACACCTGGTACCTGAACATTTTGATTCTGATTATTTGTCTTCTCAACACTATTTACTTCCTGTTGCTCTGCTACTTTAACTTGCGCCCACATCATTTTTTCCTTAAGCTTTTTGTGTCTTGAATCAATGTTGTCGCTACAATACTTTGCATATCTCAGAATTTCATCTACCGTTTTACTCTGCCAGCAAATCAGATGCTGTTGAATCATATTACAAATTTTTGGTTTCAGTCCAAACACAAAACGATACACAAAATATCCCATATCCTTGTCACCTATATTCTCAAATCCGCTGTACTGCTTAAACACCTGTAATAATCGCTCGTAGTATGCATGCACTGACTCTTTCGGCTCCTGTGTTGTCCTGTCTATTTTTACCCAATCAGTTTCCTTCGGGGAAATCTTTCCTTTCAAGAAAGTAATCACCTGATTGTACTTTTTCAACACCTCATCTGAAGGTGCACCAGTTTTAGGGTCTCTTGGATATTCTTCTTTAGGCCAATCGACAGTTATCTTACACTCTGTCCACAAATCAGCCGGAACTACAATCTCGAATAGACCATCTAGGTCCTTCAGCAATACCTTTGAAACCTTCACAAACCTTTCTACCTGTTTATACCATTCCACGGGTTTTTCTTTCAATCTGGGGAAATCATTCGTAAAAGACAAAATGTCCTGTCTACTCCAGGGAACATGAACATATCCACCACCTGGAACTTCCCTCATTGGACACACCATTTCAACCTGTCCATTTGTTTTTAATGGGTACATCGAAGTACCTTCTGTAGGAAATAACTCATTTTTCCTTTTCAACCATCTACCTTTCCAACGATCAACATCTCCCCACTTCCTCAGAATCAGCATCAATTCCTTTATCTGTAACCTTTTTCCAGACACATTCAAACTTTCCAAATCCCTGTCGGTGAAATCCATCCTGTATGTTTTCTGCAATACCTTCGATCTCTCAATATCTATCCCGTAATCAACAGCAGCTTCTGCTATCTTCTCATGCAAATTCCTTGCTTTCCAGGTAATATTCTTATACAAAAGCAATAATTCCTCATCTCTGTAAATACTTAATCTGTCTGGACTGATCGTACCAATTATCATTTCCTCCAAATCCACCTTCAATCTACACACATCTATACTTTGTGGAAGGGGTTTTCGTTTTTCCATTCCCTTGATCCACTCATTCAGCTCTTCTGGTGTGGGACCTACTGAACTCTCAGATGCAGAATCACCACTCTGTGCTATTCTTCTAGGATCTATTTGAACATTTCTTCTTGGAGTTTCATGTACTACTTCTCCTACGGGAAGATCTATTAAGGTAACATTTTCTTCCATTCGTTCAACTGGAATAGGTTTAGTCATTGTCTCACTCCTCATACTACTTGTCAGAAATGTCAAAGCATGTACTCCTGATATGCTCTGTTTATTCCCATACAACGGAACTATAGGACCTATTGTTACGGGTACTGATAATGCTTCTGCATTCAGATTTAACTGTTTAACTTTCTGAATTAATTCTTCTCTTGCTCGGTTTTGTAACTCTGTCTCTCTATCTGGTACTACTCTTGTAATCCCTGGAATTTGGAGAACTTGCGGAATCAGTGGAGATCCCATTATCGGGGCATTTGGAACTACTTCCCTCGGACTTTCCTGATATGGTGGAGGTCTTTTTGTTATAATATCCTCCAATAACTCATCATCTGAATCATTCATGTTACAACTTCCTCTTTGCATTTCAATATTATTCTTTTTCTCCTTATTTTTTCCTCCTATTGACTCATCATTGACCAAGACAGGATACAGTCCTTCCGTTACTACAGCTCTTCTCCATCTTTTCACTCTCTCTTGCCTACTCTCAAAGGGATATCTGGTCATGATATTTCTGTATTTTCTTCCACCCCTGTATTTCTCTTGCTCAAAAGCCTCATATTCCCATTCCTCAAGCACCTCATACTGAGTCGGTCTAGGTCTAGGCTCCAACACATTCATCCGATCTCTTAAATTTTGTAAAACTCTTACATTAAATGTTCCATGTTCCGGAAAAGCCAGAACACCATTGTTCTCAGTATACTTCACCCAATTCTCCAACCATTTGCACGTATGATATCCACATTCTAGCATCATATAGCTTGCGGGTGTTCCTGGAGGCGGAATAAGAATTCCCTCCCTTGTCACTATCGGTCTGTCCTTTTTGAAGAAATTCCGGATTTTATTAATAAACTTCATTTTTTTCTCAACTGTCCCTCCAGAATGTGACTCAAAAATGTCAACAAACCCTTTGTACTTCTGTAGTCTCTATTAGGCAACTGTCGTCCAATACCAACGCGACTCATACCAACCAACCAATCAGAACACTGCTACGTCAGCAATGTCTCAACCAATAGAGATGCAGCTTACAATAGGTCATCCAATCACAGCTCTAAAAGCTCCCGCTGCCTGACCAATGCCAGCGCGGCGTTTTCTGACGTCAGTATTACTCCTTCTACTGACCCTCCCTTTACAAAATGACTCTGCAAAATTTTTCTTAAGCTTTTTCTCAAAGAAATCTTGTTAATAACGACATAAAAACAATGCTACCTTGTCTGTTTTCTAAACAAAAAGATAGTTTTCACTTTTCCAAAAAGAATTTTCTCTACGAGCAAGAATAACGACCCAAGGCTATCTCACCCTTCAATCAAGCTCCGGGAAGACCTGTTACTGCTCCAGGGATAAGGCCAAAGTTTCTCAAGAGGACTTTTTGGTATGAAAAGGAGTTTTGGTACTTCTCTGGGGATAAGGCCAAAGTTTCACAGGTGGACCCTTCGCTATAGCACTCCAAATCTACTCTCATACGAATTTTCCCTAATGCAACACCTACAGCCTTTCACTGTTCAGTGTTATCACTTACAGACAAAGTACTTCCGTAGTGGGATACGTCTATCCACACTAATTACCAGCCTACTTCAGGCTATGACTTTACCCCGGGCAATCTTCTCGCCCGTATATTCAAGACGACATAAAAACACGACATTAACTTTTCAGGTTAGAACACATATAATCAAATCAATAATCAACTAATCAATAATAAACCATCATACTGCTATCAAAAACTGATCCAGCGCCAAACCGGGGGTCTCTGAATAACACAGCAGACAACGGGCCCCAAACATACAATACACAAATTCACACCATTTAACAGACCCTACAAGAATGACGCTGAAGATGCGGTTTGTGTGTCATTGATTTTGTCTTTACTCATCTAAAGGGAAAAACAGATTATCGAATCGTTTCTTCTCTATTTCAGCCCTTTACCCTATATCGGCAACCACTTTCCTCTAGGACGATGAATCAAATTGATTGAGTAGTGTAAATTATTGACAAGACTAATTAACCCAAAATCTTAACAATTGTCATGAGGAAATAATCACAACCTCAAAATATCGTTAATCTCAGGTACAAAGTTACAGGGAAAGAAAAATGCACATTATAGGAGAAATATCATAAAATATACAGACAAGATCACAAACATCTGAATCACAGTGAATATTATGGAGTGGATAGATGAAGAGACATAAGAGTCATGAAAGGAAAACATTTGCAGACATTGCAAATTTCCCTATTGATACATACCAATCGATTAAAGATCAGGAAAAAACCACCACCCCCTGGCCACAAGGATAGTGAAAAGGAACCCAATAAAGGAAACCGGGATAGGATAAGATCAGGAAACAGGTAGGCCTCTAACCGACGGACAGCGACGATCACCCTCTGCCTCTCTGGACCTACGAAAGCTGCCTTAACCACACCCCCTAAGAGCATCCCAATTATACCCTAACTCAACCTGATCATCCCACTAATCTGCAACATTCGGGAAAATCTCAACTTTTCATTGGTCAATTTATGGGGTGTTAAACCACACCTCCATTACTTCATTTGGCTTTACATACTTTCTTTGTTCTTAACTCATTCTCACGATTTACTTCACTGCTTATGAATCGATTCTCTATCCCCCATCACGTCACATTCTCTGATGAATGGCTTGTCTCTGTATTAGCAACTTTATTTCCAACAATGTATCAGCTAGACATAAAATGTTCATCAGCTTGAGATTTCCCAGGCATCTCGACGTCCTCAATATTGCACGTCTTTCTTTCTCTCTTCAAGGTTTCCTTCATCCGCCACTGACACCCACCAAAGTTCACGTACAGATTACATTTTCGCGGCCTTTCTTCGGCCTTATGTCAACTTTAAACTGCCAACTAACTGCTCACCATAGGACCATGTTTAAAACTACGATGAAAGAGAAATATAAAGAATATTAATAACACAAAAATGAAAATTACACTGTTTCCCCCACCATTGCGGTAACCCCATGTTAATTTATTTGTGCATTAACGTGCAAGCATTGTTATTTGCAATAGCATTATTCCACTTTGTCGGTTTTAATATGCAAAAAGCGATATGCAGCCTAAGCAGTTCATGCATTAATCTTAATTGCAATGCACGCGTGAGCAAAGCATTTCCCCGTGTTTGTGTGTATTTATGCGTGTTAGTACAAAACACATAATTAATAAATGTTATCTTGGGGCATTGATCCGAGCAGGTTTACATGACGCAAACCCTGCTCCATCAGTACATGGCATATTATTGCCGCTGCTAAGACTCCAGGGTTGCCTGGGAGTGTGAAATGTTTATTTCTTTTAAAACATGATGCAACAGATCTTTGTTTTCACTTACACAAAAGCTTGTTAGGGCTCCCTCTAGATCACATCGTCCTCCTGCAACATGGATAATGGCGTTGTGTTCCTCTGACCTTTCTTTTGTGAATTGGGTGTGTCCCAGAGCAACCGGTCCTGCTCGACGATTCTGGGAGATTTAGTGTATTGTCACTGAACTTCTATAAAGGTGCAGGGTGATGGTTGTTAAACAATCCATCTTTCTTAACGATTATTCCACGCAAAAATGAGATGGGTGATTTTTAGAAAAAAGGATATATAAAAGATAATGTAAAACCTGAAATGGATCACAGACCCAAGCGGTGTCTACCTTGTTTTTGGAATAGAAACACTTAACATTTTCATTGTTGAAACAACTGCAAGAGACCGAGTATGGACGCAGGGTTACACGAATGGGTTGGCTACAATATGTTTGTTTCAGACATCTCATTCAGACCTCTTGATACCGAATTAAATTTCATAATCAAGTATGCTTCTTTAAGCATTAGCCTGGTGTCAATATCTCCACCTCTGGGGTCTGTTTGGATAGCACTTAACACAGTCCAGTGGAAATCTTTCTCCGTGTGTCCCATTTGATTGAAATGGTTGATCATTGGTGCTGTTTGAATGTTCGTTTTGATGCGTGATTTATGCTGGATGATTCGTTGTCTCACTTCTTGATTAGTTTTGCCAATGTAGATCTTTTGACATGGGCAGACTATAGCGTAAACCACGTTTTTGGTTTTGCAGTTTGAAAATTCCTCGTGGGTCCAGGTGATCTTTCCATCTGAGAAGGAACTTCCTTCTAGCGTCTGTTTGCAGACACTGCATGTACCACATTTGTGGTGGCCTTGAATTGGCTTCAAATTCCATGCTGCAAGTAAATCGCTCTGCTTTTTTGCCTTAATTAAACTTACGCAAACTATTTGGGATCCCACACTCGGACACTTCCTCATTGCAAACATTGGCAATTCTAGGCTGCATTCAGAGTTATTTATTAAGTGCCAATTGTTGTGTATGATCCTCTTGAACTGTGTTGTGTGGGGGCAAACTGTGGAAAACACATACTAGTTTAGTACTGGGTTCCGTTTGTTTTTTAACAAGCAATGTCTTTCGGGGGGGGGGTGAACCAAGCTCTTTTAATTGAGTTCTTTAAAAGTTTTCGTGGGTAACCTTTTTGCTTGAGTTTTTATTGCAACACTTCTGCGTGCATGAAAAAGTCTTATTTTCTCGTACAATTCCTGCGTACGCGGAGAAATTGCCAATAGGGCAAGTTGTCACATAAAATTCTAGTGTGGAAACTTTTGTAGTGTAGAGATTTGTTTTTGTCCGTTGGCTTGCGGTATAAGGTTGTATACAGTATGCCATTAATTGATCCGAACTTGAACATCCAGAAAAGTGAGCGATGACTTGCTTTTGTACATACTGAATTGGATATCTGGATTTCTGTTATTTAGTCAGTTATGAAACATATCCAGTTGTTCTTCGGTACCTTTCCAAAGACACCAAACATCGTCAATGTATCTGAACCAGTGAACTATTTGGTTCGAATGAGGGTTACATGACGATGTATCTTTCTTCAAACTGCGCCATGTACAATACAGCCATTTCCGGCACGAAGGGACAACCCATGGCTGTCCCTTTGTTTTGAATGTAGAACTCGTTCTCAAACATGAAAATAATCTTTTTTAGTGCCAATTCTGCCAACTTCAGTATGTATGAGGTGGGCACTCTATGGGGGCTTGGGCGAGCCTCAAGGTAAACCTCTATTGCTTTGAGTCCATCATCTTGAGGAATTTGGGTATAAAGTGAAACAGCATCAAATTACACAAGCCAGTGGTCTTCCATGGTACATTGGTGGACATTGATTTTGGTGATAAAATCCTTCATGTCTCTCAGGTATGATGGCACTTCCTGGAGGAATGGTTTGAGAAATACATCTACGTATTGGGCAATCGGTTCGATGACCGAGTCACATCTAGACACAATCAGACGGCCAGGTGGATTTTGGGGATCTTTATGTAGTTTAGGCAGAAAGTATATGACGGGAATCCTTGGCTTTGTTTTTACCAGGTAGGCAAATTCCTTTGGGCCCAAAATGTTGTTGTCGAAACCTTCCTGTAGCACCTGATGGATCTCCTCTTGGATATCCCTTGTGGGGTCATTTGTTATACGTCGATACCAGTTCCTATTGTCCAAATGTTTTTTTGCCTCCGAGGTGTAACCATCTTTTGACCAAACAACCACAGCGCTCCCATTGTCTGCTTGCTTAATAACCACAGACTGGTCCTCTTTCAGTTCCTGTATTGGTCTTTGTTGATCATGGGTGATGTTACTTCTAAAGTAAATAGGCTTCCTACAGAAACTGGACCCGACTGCAGTGAGTTTCTGACCCCAAGGGTTCCCTCCCAGATACTGGACACTTGGTTTGGCTCATGGGCTCTTTAAAGAAAGCCTTTGGGATCTCCGCGACTGCAAATGGGCCCGTTCATACCAGAACTGTGCTGATCGCACTGTTCAGCGCGATCCTCTGCCAGCCTGACTCTTACCACAGCAAGCATCGATCACCCATGGATGACTGCCACTTGAAAGCTTCAGCCCGCCCATCCACGACACCTGGCCTGCTCTTTGCAACATGCTGACCACCACCCCAGATGCTCTCCTTGCTTCCTGCGATACTCTCTAACGCAAACATGACTTTTGGCACAAAACTTGAGAAGGTTGGTGCTTTCTGCTTTTCAGCACTATTTTACAGTTTATTCTTTAAAAAATTCGCAACTCCAGTTCTGCCATTTGGATTTTTGTCGTTTTGATCTTGTTTTATGTATTAAATTAAGCTCTACTTTTCTAATCTGATGTGGGATTTTGTTTCACTGTTTTACTGTTTGAAGTGCTGAACAAATACTTTACATATTGCATCTGAGTTAAGCCTGACTCAGCTGTTCCAAGCTACCGGGGGTTGGGCACAGGTTCATTTTGGGTTTGCTTGTGTCTTACCCTAACTAGGATTGTGGTTGCTGATTGACCAGGTTTCACACCCCAGTCAACCAGTAACCCAATTTCTAACAATCACTATGTGAGTACTGTGCCTTCAATACAGTGCTCAAATAGGTATTTATTACTAGCATCGTTAGACGATGGAATTATTCCATCTACATACCAAAACCCTATCCATTCACCGTGCCTACAAAATGTTAATCAGCAAGCTAAAGCAAAAATAAACTCTTTCTTTGAGAGAGAATAAATTACTGACTGATGGGCTGCAAGATAATCATAATGCCCAATTGATTGTAGTGTTAACGCAGAGGCTAGACTCTCTAACGGAAGAGGTTGACAACCTAAAAGTTTTAATTGGGTATCTCACATCTAACGGAAATATGGGGAGACAGGATCCCATGGAGGGGGTCCAAGGCTATAGTAAAATGCCAAAGGATAATTCCCAGGTTCCTAAAACACCAAGACAATGGACATACCCTTACAGTAATGCTAGGAATTTGGTAAGGGACATTAAAGAGGCTCCGTGTGAACGGGGAACTATCGCCGGTAATAGTTGGGAGGGGAGGAAACCAGGCACAGAGTGAGCAAATCCAGAGAGAGGGGATCGTACAGAACAAGAGAGAAGGGTGGACAAAATTTCACTGGTAATAACAATATGAATTATAAGTACCATAACATGGGGGGGTATTTCAATCCTTCACTAGGAATTGTAACAAACAAAAATAGAGAGGAGGAGCGACAATCAACAAAATCGATACAATATCTAAATACTAGACACACTGGGCCCGATTCACAAAAGTAATCTGAGACAAAATCCTAACTTTACTACTTTCGGTAGTCACAAAAGGCATTTAGGAGTAGCAAAATTAGGATTCCTAACTTTACTACTCCTAAACTGAGAAAAATCCTAACTTTACGACGTTCGGTATTCACAAAAGGAATTTAGGAGTAGCAAAGTTAGGATTCATAACTTTACCACTCCTAAACTGAGAATAATCCTAACTTTACAACTTTCGGTATTCACTGTCAGATGTTCTTTTACCTTATATAAATACCACTCTATGTAAGATCCCGATTACACATATCCACTGTATTATGGAAGAAAAATGTAAACTGATTCTGAGTAAAAATTCCCGAAAGCAGGAGCATTCAACCCTCAATAAAAATAATTTTCACAATCCTTGGTTTACCAAGGACTGTCGGGAAGCAAAGTCTCAATTGAAAGAGGCAATAATATCTAATAATAAACTGAAAATAAGAGATAGCAGGGCAAAGTATAAGAAATTAATAGCCCAATCAAAAAAGAACTGGGATGATTCCAACTGGAACGATTTGATTGTAGCAGCAAAAATGAAGGATTCTGCTGGTTTCTGGAATGCACTTGCTCGAGGAAACAAAATCGGTAACCCTGGTTTAGAACATTATTTGGATCCGGGTACATGGAGTAACCACTTTTAAACCTTATATTCTGATGCTGCAGAACCTGTTGTTAACGATTCCTCTAATATGGAAAATAAAACTCTGGAAATTGATTGGCATGGTTCAAATAGTATTCCCTTTTTTTCAGTAGATGATGCAGTGGTAGCAATAGAAGGCATTAAACCAGGAAAAGCCCCAGGCCCTGATAAGATCCCAGGTGACCTTCTAATGCATGACAAAACAGCCTGGTCACCATATGTAAACTTCCTCTGAAATGCGTTAGCCGCAGGGGCACCAATACCAGACTCATGGAAGGGGGCCGAAATAGTTCCTATTTTTAAGAAGGGTAATTGCCAAGATCCTGCCAACTGTAGGCCAATAAGCCTAATAGATACATTACAAAAGGTCTACACGAAACAGATGTTATCAAAACTCAGTAATTGGCTGGAGGAAAATAACATCCTCCCTTAATATCAAGCTGGATTTAGAGTAAAAACTAGCACGATAGATCAAGTTTATAGATTACTATGTATAGCCTGGACGTATACCATTCTAAAGGGAGGACATTTGTATATAGCTTTCATAGATTTGAAGGCTGCCTTTAATCTTATTCCTAGAAAGTTTTTGTGGGACTCTTTAAAAACCCAGGGAGTCCCGACCGATCTTTTGATACAGATTGTGAGACTTCATAAAGATAACTATGCAAAAGTCAGATGGGGACCTGGGGGAGAACTTACGGAAGCAATCCTGATAAAAAGAGGAGTAAGGCAAGGATGTGTGTTGGCACCAACCCTCTTTTCTTTATATGTGAATGATATTGTGCAACATCTTCAAAGTTGCAATCATGACTCCCCGAAGTTAGGAGGGGTACCCCTCCCAGCATTACTTTTTGCTGATGATACGATTTTAATATCGCAAACACCCAAGGGTTTACAAAATCTCATAGACAGCTTTAATGATTTTGGCACTCTAAAAGGGCTTGAAATCAATTCAAATAAAACAAAGTATATGGCTGTAAACCCACATAAATCTTTCAAGAAAAGTATTTTTGTCCAGAAGGACAAATTGGAATATGTGCCCAACTTTAAATTCCTTGTATATGAAATTGTCATGGAAACCTCATATCCAAAAATCTAAGCTAGTTTTGCTTCAAAATGCCATGGCAATTGTAAAGAAACAACAGAATAGTGTATCTTAGGCAGTGTCACCCACACTAGAAGTTTATAAATATAGGGCACAATCTGCTAGCCTTTATCGTGCAGAACTTTGGGGGATTAACAGCCAGAATATGCTTGTCAGAGAAGAAAATAAATTTCTAAGAATGCTATTACAATTACCAATACGCACATCTATGATTCCCATCTTGCATGACACAAATATTAGGCGAATTGAACATCAAGCTGCTCTAAGACCCATGCTGTTTTCGGTCCACTTGTGGACTATGCCGGAACTTAAAAATTACAAAGATGGGCTAACTGAGATATTGAAACTTGATCAAAATACTGTACTCCCATGGGTCCGATATATTCGAAGCTGGTTTTATAACTTAAGCTTGAACAGCTATTGGGATGCCCCCCCACTCTCTTACATCTTTGTCAAAAATAGTTTTAAAGAATACTTATTGGATGTACATAGGACATAGTATGCATCATTCTCCAAAAATAGGAAGGCTGACTTGCAGTTCCTTTCTATAAAACCTTTCCCTGTCTTTGAGGAAGATGTAGATGAAATACAACCCCCATTGGCTAAATCATTATATATGTAGTTCCGCTTTGATGTCTTGGGGATAAAATGCAACACATCAAAGTGGACGGGCAATAAAATAGATGATAGAGATGGTTTCTGTTCCCTATGCCCACAAAATACTGCTGAAAATGATTCCCATATTTTATTCTTTTGCCCTATTTATACCATCTGTAGGAAAAAATGGTTTAAACCAATATGACGTAATATGGGATTTGAGTCACACCTAGAAACACTGAGAATTTTTAAAACTGACACGTCCCAGAGGATAGTTTTCAGCTTAAGCAGATATTTACTTGCTGTATATTTTATACGTAAGATAAAGGGTTTGAAATTTTACTTTTTCTTGGGTTGAGTTTTATTAAACACGCATGCTAGCTTTAGTAGAAAGCAACGGAAGTGTTTGTAGCACTAGCAAGTTGTTATCTTTATAAACTGTTTATACATCTGACAAATTATATCTGGAAGAGAATACTGTGGCTAATGCACTTGCACTTTAGTAATACTATGGGTTACAATTTGCACTTTACTGGTTTAAATCTGCATCTTACCTTGTAACAAACCCGGTTTTATAGTATGATCTTTTGATGTATTTTAGATTGATAATCATTTTTATCTACGGAAACGTATTCAAATTTTACTTAATTTTAATTTTGCTTGCTAAGTTTTATGTATATAAACATGTATCTTTTATGATTTGTTAAACTAAATAAAGATTAGTACTACTACTACTACTACTACTGTGCCTTCTGCACTTCATTTCACATGTATCACATTGCATTGTATTGTTCTGCATATGAATGGATGTAATATACTTGTGGCAGAAACTAAGACGATTGTTTTTGTGCAATTGAGTTGAAGTACAATCTCCTCACCAATATAATTGTGGACTCCTTTGACGTAAAGATGAGGTTTCCCCATTCAAATGAGTCCTGAGTGAACTTTTATTTGGATAATACGTTTTGCCCCTTGTCTCGTGGGTATATAGGCGTATCTTTATTAAGCACATATATAGCCTTTTCTTCAGGACACTCCAATTTTTTTGATCTTGTGAGTTTCAATTAATTACTGCAGAGACTATGCTTGTTAGTGCATGGTGTCCACTTGCAAAGCTGAAAAGGTGAGCTGATGTTTTTGTTTTTCCTGTGAGGCACAGCCACAGTCTATTTGTTACCTCTCACTGTACTTTTTATCTGTAAGCTTCACATACACCAGCCAATGACAACACAGCAATTGTAAAGCAGTTTTTTATTCTAATTAAATCACTCCTTCTTGGTGAAGACTTTTCATCCTACAGATCATTCATGGATGGATTGTTGGTCACTTCTTTGTCCATTTTTGGATTCGCAAATTTGCAATGGGTGACATAACAAAAAGCTCCATAGTCCAATGATGTTTCTTTACATTTTTTAATTTGATAATCCTCCAAGGTTTAACACATCTACAGAGGATCCACAAACTTAGGGTCCAGATAGATCTAAAATGTAGCCTCCTCATACCCAGAACAGAACATTTTTAACTACTGATTTATCGAAAACTGATGAACCAATTAAATGAGGTAAAGGCACTTCTATGAGTAAAGTTCTTTTTACATAGCAAGTTCGGAATAATTTTGTTCAATCATTTTGTGCTTTATCAAGAAGCAAAGAATTCTATGGCAGTTTATAAGGGGAAGATCAGCAATGGGCCCCATCCCTTTTTTAGTCTTCCTCTTGACAGAGCTGCACTAAATTGTCCTGAATAACTCAAATTGGACATACTTTTTTGGAATGCTTCATGCAGATTTGACTAACAGCGCCAACATTATTAAGAAAACAAAAAAAGGCATTCTCAAAGTAAATTTAGATCAAGCCATAACTAGAGGCACTCAATAGATTAGATACATTTCCTCCAAGAAAAGCAAAATCCATCTGCTGGGTTACCTTGATCTCCAGTTTGAAGATTTTCAAGGATTAAAATGATGCAGAAGTGATTATTAGGACTTTTGCTGCAGAATGTCCTCATTAACATAATGTGCAATGCAAATAAGCACTTCTAGAACAAGCAAAATCTACTGCTGCTTTAACTCACTATTCTAAAAAGAGGCTGCCTTTGATCCCCAATTTGTAGGAGTCCAAGGAATAAATAGTATAGAAGTATGGCTCCATGGACAAAAACACTAGGCCCAGTCATTCAGATGCACTTCTTCACCTTAACCAGACTTAATGTCGATATCACTATGATGTCTTTGATTGATATTTTGGGGTACAAGGTAGAGATGTTCTCTACCCTCTCTTTAATTTGCTCTTTCAATAGAGCCCTTATAGCAAAAGGCAAATTCTAACCCCCAAACTCAAGGGGGTTACTGAGCGATTGGGGTCTATAAGCTGGTACTATTCTCTCAAGATTCTATCTGACAAACCCTGAGTGATCACAACCAGCATTGGTAGTGAAGGAAGTGGCCGATTAGGGTCACCCGGGTCACTAATGACCACCTCTCAGCCTTCCATACCAAATGAAGAGTCGGCCAGACAGTAGAGAATGCAAACCAATAACTGTTTATTATATACACTCAGAGCGGAGCCCAATCTGCCCAGTCGCTAGGAGTGCTGCAGAGGGACTGAAATCGACTAGCATAAAGATACATTATGTACATTTCGTAACTGGGCTAAAACACGCCCATAGTGGAATTTTCCAAGCAAGTGCAGCTAGGCAATGGAATACAAAGAAAAACAGTCTCAGAGCTCATTTCTTACACAAAGTTGCGAAGTCCAAGGTTGTTCCAGTCGGGCCTGTCACCAGACAAGTGGGAGAGGGCCTCTATCTAGTGAGAAAGGTATGCGATAACAGGAACAGTGTACTCATTACGGGAACAGATCTACACGGCAAAAACGAAACTCAGACTGGAGCATTTCTCGGAATTAAACCAGATCAGTTTCAAAACAGCCTAAAATGGCGTCTGCAAAGAAAATGGCACAGCGAATGCTAACTTACACAGGGAAATGCACAAACTTGAACATTTTCTAGTTTAACAGACCCTCCTTTTAGCATGAGCTAAACATTTTCTAACAGCAACGAGGAAAACAGAAAGTCAGTAAAACAGGAAACCACAAACAATGATAACAATGAATCCCTCTGAGCATTCCATGTTTTCAGTATCGGGAAAGGAGACTGTAAGGAGGGCAGAAGTCTCAAAAATGCCCTCATCTATGTTCATAATATCCACTATCTCTTTCTGTACCATAATTGCAGCATTGGTATCATGAATCGATATTTTCCTTTTAGGGGTGAGAACAGTAGTGCAATAGGAGCAACAGAAAGGGAGGTACTGAATAAGAGCACAGCAAAGCACCAAGATCACAATCAGGTAAATTACCTTTTCAAGAATCCAACCCCAACCACCAAAAAGAGACCAACTTCAATTTCCACTTTCCATTCCCTTGACATTCTCGAGGATGTCTAGAATATGTTTGGCAATATTCTTTTCCATATTCTTGATCCCGACTACACATTGGTCTCCCACTACCACGCATACACCACCACTCTTAGCTAAAATGAAATCAACTGCATATCTAGTTTGCTATGAATATATCTGCATACATTCCAACTGAGTTGTGATGTCACGTAAAGCTGCTACGGTAGTATTAGATCAAATTTACAACTTGCACCCAAAATATTCTCAAGCCTTTTCACCCCTGGCCATAGAACTACCACCCAGAGTGAAAATAAATGAAAGGATGTATCCAAAAGTGATCTCATTACTATAAATATTGACCTCTATATCGGTCACTCCCTCACAGAATTCTTTGGTCAAAGTCCTTTTAACCAAGCGGAGATTAGGCTTAGCATATTTACAGGGCACACCCAAAGGTAACACCATCTCAAGAGCCACATCATCTGTACCATTATCAACATTAGAATATGTACCATTAGACAGAAAGTAGAACCCCGAGTGTGCATAAATTGGTCCTTCATATCTACTGCAGCATATCTAGTAATCATTCCAAAAGTACTTGGATCTTTGTCATTCACTAAACGGATCGTGTTTTTGTACAACACTATTCCAAAACAATTGATATACAAAGAAGTGTCTGTGCTATTTACAATAGGACAACAATCAGGATAATAACCAGCCTCCCGGGGGACTATCAATTCCTTGTACAGCCAACCCACCAGTGTCACATTCTGTACTTCCATATAAAAGTTGTCGCAATATGTGTTAGTATCGCAACCTGGATAACCCATTCCCAGTGGCTTTCTATAATATAAACAAGGTCCTGGATAGCCGAAACCAACGACTCCCTTCACTTCTGTAAATTGCGGTGGACGAGTATATGTATAGTTTACTAGTGACAATGGATATGCAGTCTATAAACTAGTAACAGATTTGATGGGGTAGCAAGCTGTCCTTTCTCCAAAGAATCTCTTGTGGGTATCTAAAAATATGTTGCTTGGGGCTGTCCATTTCTTTCTTGTCAGAGGAATAACCTTACCCTTGGTACGTAAAGATACATCCTGATCATTTTCCAAAACCCATGACACCCCACACAATATCATTAACAGCAAAACCACAAGAGCAACACATATTACTTTCTGTTTGCGTGTCCACACCATATTATGCTGAGCAACCAGAATCACTGGCTGCTCTTCCTCAGCAACCTGTCTACCAAAAGGATGCATAACGGATGATAAAAAGGGGATCAAAGTGCGAGGAAAATAAATATATAAGTTCCCAGTGTCCTTCAGAGCCTCACGGGTACAGGCTCCTATTGTCCATCAATATGTTGCCGCTCTTGAGCACCGGCAGTGGAGCTTGCTCTGTCCTAAGCTCGTATCCCATGCCGATCAAGATGGTATACCTTCAGGGTATACTTCAGTCTTGCATATCTAATGTTCAGACTACTAAAATAAAGTAAGCAGAAATCCTTCACTAATCTCAACTAATTCCATTGGTACTATGACTCAGTACAACCTGTCTTACCCAGTACATACCTGATCTCTTTTCTCCTTAGACACAGTTTCCCTCAGCCTAGGGTACAAATTATACCTGGTAGCCCCAGGCACCGTATGGTCAGTGAACAAAGGCTCTTGGATAGCTCGTATTTCCGGAGGAACAGCCTCGTTCAACACATTCTCATTCTCTTTGTCTGTTGCGTCCATGTTAGCTGGGCATCGCTGAAGGGGACAAACTGGGGCACCTGCTCACACTCTGAGTCCCCAAACCCATCCTTGACCCACTGGTCATAGGGTAAGGGAACCCTCCGACAGTGGGTCGCGTGGATGCAGTTCTTACGGCCAGCAACCTTCGCAGCAGTTCGCGTCACCAATAGAACTTGCTCAGGACCCTTCCAGCGCGGCTCCAAACCTTTCTTCCTCTGGAAGTTGCGCAACAAGATGTAATCACCAGGCTGGATATCGTGGCCATGTCCTTCTGGTGTGGAAGGTAGGGACTCTCGCACCTGTTGGTGAATAGAACGTAAACTTTCTGTTAACTGGCCAAGGTAATCGAGCAATACAGGGTACTCAATATCAGAAAATGTACGAGGACACGGGACGCCCCAGACATTTGCCGGGCACCCAAACATGACCTCGTAAGGAGACAATCCTGTTCTAGAATGAGCTGTCATTCTTGTTGATAAAAGAGCTAATGGTAGAGCATCTGGCCACTGTAACCCTGTTGTCTCCTGTATCTTTGCTAACTTCATTTTGAGAGTACCATTGTACTTCTCAACCAAACCCGCTGTCTGTGGATGATTGGCAGCATGGAATTTCTGCTTTACATGGAGACCCTCACAAATCAATTGAATCACTTACGCATTAAAATGACTTCCTTTGTCACTCCACATAACTCATGGGCAAGCTGAAACGAGGAAAGAAGTCCTTCAGGAGTACCTTTGCAGTCGTAATGGCTGTATTATCTTTAGTAGGGTAAGCCTCAACCCATTTACTGAATGCACATATGACCACCAAAACATATTTACGATTGTTACATCTCTCTAATTCAATATAGTCCATCTGAAGGACCTCAAAAGGAAAAGTGGGTGGTGCAAAATTACCAGGTGGTGTCGGTGTACCCTTCCCTGGATTATGCATCATGCAAAACTTACAATATTTCACGAAATGCGCAGCTGTTTTAGAGATATTCTCATTCTGCCATACAGGGGCTAACAGCTTACAAATGCCCTTGGCACTAATATGAGCTGGACCATGTGCCATAGTAACCACAGAAAGAACATAGGCATCTGGCAACATCCATCTCTGTTTCCCTGATTTATCAATCCAACAACCTTCCTCATTCAACGGTGCTGTACTCTCCTGCCATTTCGCTAATTCTTCCATTGTGGCTTCACTTTGTATCTCCTTTTCACTTTCAAGGGTATTCTCGAACATGACAACTTCAGGAACCGACCCAGCATTACGTGCTACAAACATACGTTTCATCTTTGTTCGGGCCGTTTCCGTAGCTGTCTGATCTGCAAAAGCATTTCCTCTCCCCACTTCATCAGTAACCTTCCTATGGGCACTACATTTAATTATAGCCAATTTCTTGGGGAGCACTAAAGTGGACAAAAGCCTCAATATGAGGTGCCCATGCTGAATCTTGGTACCATGGAAAGTAAGAACACCCTCTCTGCCCAGAGTCGCCCAAGATTATGCACGACCCCGAAGGCATACTGGCTGTCAGTATAGATACTGACAACCAGTCTCTTGCTCAATTTGCAAGCTCAAATAAGAGCGGCGAGCTCAGCAGCTTGAGCTGGCTGATAGGGGACCCGTGATGTCTCTACCACTGTGCGTAACGTGGTGACAGCATAAGCTGTCGTTGTGGCACCATCTGGTAATTTAAAACAAGAGCCATCGACGTATAGTTCTCCTTGGGGGTTAGATAAAGGAACATCAGTCAGGTCTACCCGTCCCGTCATCTCTTCTTCCGTCCGGAAGATACAATCATGTTTATCATCTGCATCGTTCTTAGAAGGGAGGGGTAGTAACGTGGCTGGATTCAGAGTGGTACATCTTTTAATTGTAATATGCTTAGCAAAGATGGTCAATTAATAGCCGGTGAGACGTGCACTGGTGAGGTGCTGTGTCTTTTTCTTATTCAAAAGTATATCCACAGCATGGGGTACCATAACTGTGGGGTCAGTATCAAGCACAAGTCCAGCCTATTGCCTTATTGAAGTGGCCACAGCCGCGACCGCTCTCAGACGACTCGGGAGGGCCCTTACGACGGGATCAAGCACAGCCGAGAAATAAGCACATGGCTGTTGATTATCCCAAAACATTTGTGTTAGGACAGACAGCGCGCAACCAGCCATATCATGGACATAGAGCACAAACGGTTTCCCATAGTTAGGTGTGCCAAGCACCGGAGCCGAACAAAGTGCAGTTTTCAATTGCTCAAAAGACTGCTGACATTCAGGCGTCCAAGGCAAAGGCTCATGCACTTTTTTTGTTTTTAACGCAAGCAAGGGTTTAATTAGTAGGGAATAGTTAGGTATCCACTGACGGCAATAGGAAGTAATACCTATAAAAGCACACACATCTTTCTGAGTTTGTGGAATGGGCATTTTAACAATGGTACTGGTGAGCTCAGGGGTTAACCTCCTACCCTCCTTCGACAGTAGGTGACATAAGTAGGTGACCTCTTGTCGACAATACTGAAATTTAGAGAGGGAAACCTTATGCCCATGATGGACTAAATGCAACAACAATTTGACTTTACTATCTCGGCAACCCTGTTCCGATTCAGAAGCAATAAGGAGATCGTCGACATACTGCACTAATACATTACCTGGAGGAAGCAATAGTGAATCCAGTTGACCCTTCAATGCTTGACTATAAATACTAGGACTCTCCGTATAGCCCTGAGGAGTGCGACAGAATCTAAAACTCCTACCAAAATATCAGGAACCACAGGGAACTGTGGAACTACTATTTTATTAACCTCGCGCAGATCAGTCACAAAACGATAAACATCATCAGCGTCCTCAGAGGAGCCTGAGGGTGCCCTTTTAAGAATTGGAAGAATAGGACTATTACATATATTGCCAGACATTTCCTCAACTACTCCTTTTTGTATCAAATCCTAAATAATATGAAGAAGAGCCCGTTCTCCTGACTGCAGTATCTTATACTGAGGAATGCGAGGCAAACCAATATTCTCTTTAACTCGTATAGAAACTGGTGGAATATGCAACAGCCCTACATCCGTGTCACCTGTAGCCCATAGAGTGGGTGGGACATCAGAAAATTCAGCTGGAAGGGGTGCATCCTGAGACAAACACTGTTTAGTACCCACATCCGGACCCATAGTGATATAAACACCCGCAGGAGAGCAATAGATAGTAGCATGCAACTTCTTCAACAAATCCAATCCCATCAAATTCTCTCCACAGTTGGATGTCAACAAAAATGGAGATTCCACAGAAAAAGGACCAACAGTCAATGCAAGGGGCCGTGTAATGGGGCTTACAACCGGTACACCTGAAAAACCTACTGAAACATTATTGTGGCAGTGACCATATGTCGAGAAACAGAACTCTTTGTCGCACCTGTGTCCACCAACAATTCCTTAGTCGAGCCTTGGAAATCCGCTGTGACAAGGACCACGCTGATGTACAGGTATCTGAACTGGTCCCTCTCCCTGTCCCTGGCTGTCCTAGCTATAGGACATACCCGTCACCTCATCCATACCATAATCATCATGATAATACTGGCCATCACGAAGGTCATCACAGTAATTATTATCAGAGCGACCTTATGAAACCGTAGCATTCTGAGCTCTCTCTGACCCACGACCTCTTCCGCCAGAACCTCGCCCCCTAGGAGCTGCAACTTTCTGTAAAAGCACAGGACACTGGCTACGCCAATGACCTTCTTCCTTACAATACGCACACCGATTCGGCCGCAAAGGTGTCGTTGAAGGCTGTCTACTGGTACGTGGAAGCTGTCTAGAAGGACCACCCTGTCCCCTATTATTTCCCCTAAATGCTTGCTGCAACAACATCTTTGTCTTTAAATCCTTATGTTTCTTATCTGTTCTATCCTTTTTCTCCTGATCTCGGTGTTCGTAATACTGAGCCATATTCAGAATAACAGAAGGGAAAGAGGTGGACCAAGTACTCTCAGATGCCTGTAAACAAGTCGTAATTTCAGGAAGAAGATTAGAAACAAATCGGTCCATGAACAATCAAACTCCTCCTTCAACAGACATATCCTGTCCACTATAGTCCTAAAACGTATCTTCAAACTGGGTAAAGAAATCAGACACACTTTCATCCTTTTTCTGCCGACAAGCCTTCAATTTGTCCCAGCTTACCTTCTTAGGTGGAATAAGTGAATGCATACATGTAATAATACAACCTGGCAAAGCAGGTATCTCTGCTCGGGTTTTATCACCTGGCTTCCTTTCCTGATCCCATCCTTTAATCACATCCCATGTACCACCCAACTCCGCAACATGGTCTTGAGTATGTACCTGTCTCCAAACATCAACCGGAACAAGGAGACCAAAAAACATTTTGATATCAGCAAGAGTCATTACAGTAGAAGAGGCAGCCTCTGTCAATGCTTTATAATAAGCTGTAGGATGTTTCCTAGGGTCAGGCAAATGAGCCTTAAGGGCTAAAATCTCACTCCTTTTCCACGGAGTATAGACCCATTGCTCCTGAAAACGAGCAGCCACGGCCGGTCTAGTAACCGTACCGTGCTGATCTGTCAACTCAGGTATTTCTGGGTGATATATGGGATGGACCTCCCGCATCAGAAACTGAGTTTCTTGAGTTGTGCTTCCCTCATATAGTCTACCCCTGTAAGCAACTAAAGTTGTAACATTCCTAAATACCTGGCCTGGCACACAGTCGGCAGCATATACGCGATCTCTAATATCAAATCAAATTTGAGGTGCTTCTGTCCCAGTGTGTTTCTGCCTAAGACTAATCAATGTAGCAGACATATGCTTAAGTGCATGTTGCTGTATAAAGGGTACAAAATCTTGAATGACTTCCCAAGCATCCTCCACACTATAAATCGCATTATGAGCCCACCGCGCAGCCTGGTCAGCTATTACTTGTTTATCTTCATCCCCCACCACAGATCGCACTAACGGGCCTATTCGCTCGTTAAATTTCATCCAATCTCTATCCTCAAACCCTCATACTGGTGTCTCAACATTCAAAGGTATCAGAGGATGAAAAACCATGGAAGGAGAAACAACAGAAGTGACAGGTACAATCGTTGCTGGTGCTTGCACCGGAGGAGAAAGAACAGAAGATACAGAAGCTAAAGCAGCAAGTGTACTAGGAGACACAGTGGTCAAAGATGGCGAGGACAAAGAAGGAGCATGAGGTGCTGTAGCCAAAGCCGTTGAAATAACAGCCATAGATACAGGAACAGCCGGAGCAGACAAAACAGGCTGCTGGGGCTGCAAGAGAACAAACGACAGGATATATCCTCTGCGGGGCGTAAGAAGGCGGAGGTTGAGTATCTCACAACTCCTCTACAAAAGTATCATCTTCTTCTTTAACCAAATAAGACTTATCAATATGCAATCGAAATCTCCTATCTTCACATTGAATTCCAAACTCTTGTTCTTCTCTATCATATGCCACAGCTTTTTGCGTTAATGTTTGCATTTTTCCATTATGTGCTAATTCCTCCTGTAAAAAAACTATTTTCTGCTCATCAAAAGTGACCGTCAACGGCCACTGCAACTCGGCATTGTCCCTCATATATTTGTGCCATAATGTACTAAACATATTAGGGCCAAGACCATGCTTCACATACATATCAAAATTAGGGCTGCCTTCAGGAGGCGCTGGCTGAGCTTCTTCCAATCGAGCATCTGCAGAACAACAACGACAACACGAATACAAGATTTTACTGAGACTAGGCATTTTAAAAGGAAAACAAGTTTATTATTTTTACCTAGCAAAGTAGTTGGTAATACTTTCATCAAAAACGGTCCTCAGACTGCACCAAACTCAAACTACAATGGTACCATATCCAGAAAGAACCAAAACAAACCCACCTGATATTAGTAGCACCAACGAACCAATTCTCCACTGCCTTCTCTTCAAACCAAACAGTCAGATTCAAGGGTTTCACCGTTCAGGACTCCAGTCGGGATGACCACTGGCCGAGACACCGTCCGGCAGGACAGAAGGGGCAGCTGCGAGTAACAGAAACTCTTTGTGCAGGGATCCCCGAGCCGTCAGTCCAAACCAACGATGTCCTCAATCACCCCTCCGTCTGCGGAAAGGGGATGAATCAATCACCCGAAGGAGTCCCTGTTCGGGCGCCAACTGAAGGAAGTGGCCCGATTCGGGTCACCCGGGTCACTAACGACCACCTCTCAGCCTTCCATACCAAATGAAGAGTCGGTCAGACAGTAGAGAATACAAACCAATAACTGTTTATTATATACACTCAGAGAGGAGCCCAATCTGCCCAGTCGCTAGTAGTGCTACAGAGGGACTGAAATCGACAAGCATAAAGATACATTATATACGTTTCGTAACTGGGCTAAAACATGCCCATAGTGGAATTTTCCAGGCAGGTGCAGCTAGGCAATGGAATACAAAGAAAAACAGCCTCAGAGCTCATATCTTACACAAAGTTGCGAAGGCCAAGGTTGTTTCGGTGGGGCCCGTCACCAGACAAGTGGGAGAGGGCCTCTATCTAGTGAGAAAGGTATGCGCTAATAGGAACAGTGTACTCATTACGGGAAAAGATCTACATGGCAAAAACGAAACTCAGACTGGAGCATTTATCGGAATTAAACTAGATCGGTTTCAAAACAGCCTAAAATGGCGCCTGGAAAGAAAATGGTGCAGCGAATGCTAACTTACCAAGGCCAATGCGCAAATGTGAACATTTTCTAGTTCAACAGTAGAGGAGGAAAAAAATAATGCTTTTGTGTCATGCTTCAAAGTTAGCTACTCTATAGCCATGGCTCTGGCGATCCCATTGAGTCATCCTGATTCATGGATTCAATTCATTTCAGTAGCTCCTGACTTCATTAAATTGTGGTTACAATCCTGAGCAAGTTAAGCCAGTGATATGATTGCAACACACACCACCACTGAATGTCCTCTTCAGGGATCTCTTTTGATGTAATATAGTTGACATACCATGGATTGGGTGAATTCCATGACTAGAGATGAATTGTATTAATTGACTACTAAATACAGCTCAGACATTACCCCAAAGATCCCTAATTTATGTCATTAAAAACATTTAACCTATGTTTTTGCTTTTCAAATGAGGTAATAGAGCCAAAATGATATGTAAATTTCCCTCTTCAAATCTATTTATGCCAAGGCTTAGATTTTCACACATAGAAAGATACATATAGGCAAGTTGAGACTTCTTTTAAGCTTGACTAATAATCAAAGCTAAAAATTATGGGACCGTGTTGAGAAGAAATATTGGTTGATGGCTACACATACACTTCCATGGATTCCTACTCTGGTTCAACAAGAAAATACTCTTTTCAAAATGAATCACAATATCCTTAATGGATTGAACTGCAGCAGTGGGGGAAGGGAGTGTGACTATGTTCCTGGCTTCAAAGATGCCTATACTGCACAATATTAATTTCCAGCTGGGCCTCCAAGATAATGGCTTTCAGTGGTATTTGTCAAAATCAGAAATTACTTTGGGAATTTTGTATGACAAAGGGAAAGTCATGACACTTGACTTTTGTAAACAGGCTGGGTGCTGATGAAAGACAAACAATTTGAACTTTACATCTGTTTCTCAAGGTGGGCTGGAGAGAGGTAAAGTGAGACAGACATTAGGACCTATTCCCCATTGAACATTTAATGAAAGAACATCACTTGTATGTAATTAGTAGAGATTCCTTGGAACGTACATGATGCACCCAGTCCCACTTATGTCCTCCAGGCAGACTGAGTTGGGGATGAAGATGTGAAAGCTCATGTTTGCTTGAAGGCTGGGTTCTATATAGAGTCCTCAAGGGGTGCAGTGAGTGAGGTATGAAGACACACATGTGATGGACATGTAGAGCCATTGAAACCTTTTAGAAAGTGGACTTGTCTCCCATTAAAGATATCAATGCCACAGAAATTAATAATGGACCTCATATGGTGCTGCTTGGTAAAGATACAGGGGAAAACTCTAACTATCCTCTCATTAACTTTTTTTGTAGCATTATGTAGCACAATCCTAGCCAAAGGGTGTTAAAGTACTTTACAGAAGCACCAGAGTTCCAAGAATACCTGGTAAAAATGACCAGTAACTAAAGGGCTCAGATTTTAGTACAAAATGCACCAAAAGTTGCATCAGGTAAAAATCTTAACTGGTGCTATTTATCACAGCCAAAAGATATCGATCCCTGCAGTATCAGATTTTTTATAGATTGTAATAATTATCACACAGTCCTCCAAGGCTTTCTCCAGAGTACTCACAATCAAGGCCTATATAGTATCTTCTTTACATTTGAAGAGATTCTATACCAACATTTTATGAAAAATTACATTGTCTTAGTTCCTTTAAGATTAAGAGTATATTACATATTTTTAGGTTTGGGAGAGTAATGTGAATTGCCCAGAATCAACAATTTATCTTCTACTAGTGACTTTAAGATTTCCTCATAAAGCAGGTTGTTATACTATTCCAGGTGGCCACATGCATTCCCAAGGCCTGAGTCCCAAAAGTACTCTTACAACTTTGTATACATTTATGATTCTTTTGGTATTCACAAATTCCCATTTAATAGTAATTAAACAACTGAGGCATGTTGTATCCTTTTATGTGTGGAGTTCTCCTCCCTGACTGCAGTCATAAACTTCCTATTAAATCAGTGTATGTGAATACCAAAACAAACGTAAACTTACACAAAAGTGTAAGTTTACCTTTGTGAACCAAGCTGCCAGTGTCTCTGCTGGCTGACTCTTAAATGTTCACACAAGACATAGAATGCGCTTCTCTGTAGATTCATCTTGCCCGTTTTTTGAAAAACTGTTACTTTGAGATAGAATGTTCTGAATATTAGAAAGCAGTTATTTTTTGCTTTTTTTCTGTGACTTCAAATGTTTCTATAAGGCAAGAAACCCCATATGGGGCTGATTACGAGTTGTAAAGAAAAGTAATTCTGTAGTTTTTGTGTGGAATTGAGACCCCACATTATTGCAGTGGAGCAGAGTAATTTTGGGTCCACCCTTTCATGTCACGAATATGTCATATAAACGTACATGTAGTATCTATATTTGTGTGTTTTAATGTCATTAACGTAAGGTGGTGCACTTGATTGAAATACTGAAGGTGCATTCGCTGTATAGTTTAAAAATTTACCTGAGTGTGCATACTAATATTTTCTTATAGCGTTACCAAATCACAGTTTTAATATATATCTGCAATTATGTAGTTTCAGTAACTGTGTTGACATCACATATATACTTATGTAATCATTTGAATCGTATCATGCATTCATTTGTAACTGTATGTGCATCTATAACCATGCATTTCAATGTGTATTGAAGTGTTTTGTTAAACTAAGTTGACCAAAGGGTTTAAGCATTTGGACTCTAATGTTTACCGTTCAGAGTGAAACCTGCTTGGGTTGCAACGTTTTCTCTACTTTGCAGGTGTGTTCACATGATCTCATAGTTAGTGAAAAGCACATTGTGTATGAGAGATAGTGAGGCTTGGGAGGACAACTTTTGACAAGCATGAGAGGCCCTAACGAACAAAGTGAGGACCCTGATACATGGAGATGGGAGCAACACAAGGACAGTCTGAGGTTCAGACCAAGACAAAGGAGTATCGGATGACACATCTAAGTTTTACTGTGAGAAGGTTGAAAACTACTGAGACATGTGATGTGGGATTCTCGAATGTTCTGTGAAGTTTTAATTAGTGGTCACATTTTATCTTTAGGCAGATTCCCTTTAGACTCAGAGGGCTACAGACCGCTTTGCTATATTTCTATCGCGTGGCTTTATGCGATGCAATAGTCTGGATTTTGGAGAACTTCTACAGAAGTCTCTACAATGCTGACACCATCCTGCTTTACTGGATCTAATTAGGGTTTCCCCAAATTAGATGCTACATAGTTTAGACTTAGTTAGGAAAATGTAGATGTACTCATGTACAGACAAGAAGACCAGAAATCACATACTGATCACCCAGTTCTTTTTCTTATTTTCTGCATTGCCAATACTGAATTCCTTGTATGCTTTATGGTACCGAGGTTGAATTTGTTCAGGCGATTTGGATTACCAGTAGTAATTCTGTATTTTTATCATATATTCTTGAGACTTATGTACATCAGTTTGGCCTTGAATTTGTAAAAAACCTACATTTAATCACATTTATCGATTTTGGATTCTTACTGTGTAGCCAAATGGGTTACACTGTAATTTGAAATTTTGGATGATGCTAACTCCTCTTTATTTCCCAAGCATCTAAAAAAATCTTTCGAAGGTAAATTTGGATAATCAGCTCTGCTCTGGCACAAGTATTAGCTATGGAGAATTACACCTGGTATAACTACCTGTACAGCCACAATCGTATTACACACACTAAAGGCAGGTTTAAAATGCAGGAGAAAAGGGACTGGAATGAATGAACAGGCATATGATAAATGGCCCGGTTATTTCAGGCCCAGCACATTATTATTCTACATTCTTGGTCTCAAACACTTCATTGCTTAGAAATGGTGCAGTGATTTTGCATGGCAACTATAATTTCCAGTGCGAATTCACCTCCCGCCATCACCATTGAACTCGAAATCGACCCCTAAATAGATTCAAGAGATACATATTCGTAGAAAACTAAATATTAATGTGTGTTAATAAAATAATCTGCCAAATCACGTCATGGCAGTGAGAGGGAAGATACACCCTACCAATGTGTATATATAATCTCTTTTGAAACTCTTCCATTGAATGGCTTTCTTTAAAGCAAATAACTTTTAAAACACAGGATAGCACAATCATTTTATGTGCCTTTAAAGTCGAAGACATTCATGGCCTCCTTAAAACTGTTCTTGAACATGCTGATAATGCCCTTTCAATATAGATAAAAACGTCTTTTGAAACCCTTTCAATCAGTTGCTATCTTAAAAGCAAAACAAATTTAAAATAAAATTACATTTAGGAAGATGAAGCCAGCTCAAACCTCGCATATGTTTTCACGGCGAAACACTAATTTTCTCCTAACTATTGGTGGGCAAGCTGTATTTTTGAGGAGTTATTTTTGGGCAACAATATTCCTGTGTTCTCCTAATTTTATCTGTCCTTCCTTCTGTATGTGATTTTAATATATTTCCCTGGCATGAAATACTGTTCGGTTAGTTAGTCGCCGCACAGGCAGGAGTCTGCTTGAGCAAGATATTGGAACGTGCAAAGACGGGGCTAAAAAACCGGAGCCCACATGCGCGGGAAAAGACAAAAACAAGCAGAGTTTTGTTCGGCCCATTACCATTTCCTCTTATCAAAAAGTGTCCAGACTTCACTTCAATTGTTAGGAGTTGAACAGAAATATAACAAGGGTCAACCCAAGGCCTCAAGTAATAACATACTGGTTCTGGTCCCAACACTTTTCCCCTATTTTAATTCGTACTTCCTTGTTCTACCTCACACCTTTATAACTAGAAATTGCACATAGAATTATAGAGTTTTCCTGAACTCTTTTGAAAAGTAATCATCTGCACATTTTCTGATTTATTTAAAAGGACGATTTCAGGTTTTCCATATGTGAGCAGGGATAAGCTTCTGGGAGCTAAGGGTGACAATGCAAACTAAATATGACGTTTATATCTTGTTAGGACAGGAAGTAATATGCTGTGAAAGTGGTAAGAGGTTTCTCTAATTCCATGTTAAATGTCTGCGCCCGCGGGCATAGAGAGACAGTATGCGAATCAAAGTCTGGCTGCCTAACACGGATTTTGTGGTATTACTCTAAAAATTGTCCATCTCAAATTAATTGGGCATTGAGGAAGTAATGTATTCGTACTTAAATACATTCTTTGTTTATTATTGTGGTCGGATTCAGAAGTCAATACGTTTTTTTACTGAGCCACTGTGAGAAATGTGGGTCTCTAGTTGGCAGGTTGTTACCCTGTCCAAGTAGGAACCCTTCTTCCTTGTCAGGATAAGGGGGATACCTTCTAAAATAACCCCTGTTCACCCCCTTGGTATCTTGACACGAGCAGTCAGGCTTATCTCAAAGGCAGTGTGTAAAGCATTTGCACATAACCAGGAGTAATACAGTGAAAACACTACAAAAGGACACCACACCAGTTTTAGAAAAATATCCAATATTTTATCTGTGCAAAACAAGACCAAAAACTAAAAGAGTCCATCATACAGTTCTTAGAAATATCAATAAGCAAAAATAGACTTAAAATACAGTTCCTTGAACTCAATAGCTACGTACAAGGCTATCACAGCGTAGTGATCAACAAATTCAAACAGTTCTGGCAGACTGCGGCATCATGGGCCAGCTACGGTGTCAGGAAGACCCGCAAACAGAACCTTTAGAAATGCAAGGCGTCGGTGACCTCACGATGAGCCGCAAAGAGCCGGAATATGCAGACGTTGGTTCTGGAGATTGGTGCAGGAGGTGTTGGGCCCTTGAAGTCACATGGGTTGCAGATCGAACTCCATGCGGTTGAAGTCAGGAGCACTGGCATCGGAGGGCGTTGGGGCTGCGGTGTGAAATGCAGCGGTGCGGCGTGTGGTGCCCTCAGGTCACGGTGCTGGCAGAGACTTGGTGACGGTCGTCCAGTGGCATCGGTGAGAACAGGGCTGTGGTGCGAATTGGTGCGGTGCTCTTTGCGGTGCTAGCAGGTCACGGTGCAGGCAGCGGCATCTTCGTTGCTGAAGCGCTGTTGTCGGCTGACAAACTGGATTCTATGGCATCGGTAGGCCAAGGCTATGGTGTGGGACAGGGCAGTGCGTCATGTAACTTAAGAGCGGTGCCCTAAAACCACGGTGCAAGCATCGGCGTCAATGTCAGCATGGAGTGGCTTCTTTCTTTCTCCATGAAGAGCGGCACAGAGAGCACAGGCTGTGCACAGTAGGGGCTTGCCCACCTAAGTGGGCTTTGATCTCTGGAGGTTGTGGGCTCTATGCACAGTTTGAGCACTGAGTGCAGTCTGTGTGTAATCGGTGCTTCCGCACTTAATGGGGGTTGAGTCTTTGGAGGGAGTGGGCTCTATGCACAGTGTGCACAAAGAGTGCTGAGTGTGCATAGTAGGGGCTTGACCAGCTAATTGTGCATGTGTCTTTAGATGGAGTTGGCTCTACGCACAGTTATGTCACTGAGTGCAGAATTTGCATAATAGAGGCTTGCACACGTAATGGGGCTACATATTATATTGGGAGTGCATTCTCTGTAAAGAGCTATACACATCCCGAAGGCTCTGCTTTCATTTTTTTTGAGTCTCTGGAGGACGTGGGCTTTACACACAGTCTCTGCACTCAGTGGTGATTGTGCATAGTAGGGACTTTTCCACCTAATAGCGCTTGCATGTCTTGAAGTAGTGGGCTTTACACACAATCTTCATACAGAGCGCAGCCTGTGTATAGTAGAGGCCTGCCCACCCATTGGGGCTTGGGTCTCTAGAGTCAGTAGGCTTTACCCACAGTCTGGGTACTAAGCACAGACAGTGCATGGTAGTGGGCTGCCAGCCTAATAGGGCATGGGCCTCTGGAGGTGTGAGTTCTATGCATAGTGTGTACACTCAGCGCTGTTTGTGTGTAGTAGGGGCTTGCCCATTACCATCTCCTCTTATTAAAAAATGTTCAGACTTCACTGCAATTGCTAAGAGTCAAACAGAAATATTGTAAGGGTCAACCCAAGGGCCCAATAAAGTAATATGCTGGTTCTGTTTCCAAAATTGTTTCCCTTTTTAATTCATGCTTCCTTGATCAACCTCACACCAGTATACCTGCAAATTACTTATAGAATGATATAGTTTTCGTGAACTCTTCAGAGAAGTAAAAATCTGCACATTTTCTGATTTATAGAAAAAGACGATTTTAGGGTTTCGATATGTGTGCAGTGATAAGCTTCTCTGAGCTAAGGTTGACAAAGAAAACCAAATATGACTCTTCTATCTTGTTAGGAAAGGAGGTAATAAGCTGTGAAAGTGGTGAGAGGGTTCTCCAATTCCATGTTGAATGTGTCTGAGCCCGGGCCTTACGGGGGCCAGTATGCAAATCAAAGTCTTGCTGCTTAATATGAATTTTGTTCTATTACTCTCAAAATTGTCCATCTCAAATTTATGGTCACTTGAGAAGTAATGTATTCCTACCTAAATAAATTATTCATTCATTATTGGTGTTGTATCCAGATGCTTTACTAAGACACCAAAATATGATGGACTGATATACAATGTTGAAGAATGGTCAGTCCCTCAAATACATTCCCATGACAGAAAAACAACCTTCATAGCAATCTTCTGACCTTCCGTCCTGCAACTACTCCTCCCAAAAGCCTCCGCCACTGAGAGGAGAGTCCGGACTGGTTCTCCCCGGTTCTTGATCCCGCCCCTCCGGCCTCATAGCCAGATGCTGACTTCCGCATAGCAGGAGAATCTTCTGGCCCTCCTGCATGCAACTACTCCTCCCAGCAGCCTCTGCCACTGAGAGGAGAGCCCAGACTGGTTCTCCCTAGTTCCTGATCCCGCCCCTCTGGCCTCATAGCCGGACACCACCTTCCGTATCTACCCGTCAGAGCCCGGAGCAGGCTGGACTGGGCGACCCCTCTTTCCCCTGACCCCCAGCTCAAGGAACTGTGCCCGTCCCACGCCCCAGCGCTGCCTGCTGCCCCTGCGCTACCTGCTGCCCCTGCCCCTGTTCTGCCTGTTGTCCCTGTGCTGCCTGCTGTCCTTGTACCACCTGCCGTCCCTATCCCTTTGCTGCGTGCTGTCCCTGCAATGCCTGCTGTCCTTATCCCTGCACTGCTTGCTGTCCCTGAGTTGCCTGCTGCCCCTGTGCTGTTTTCTGCCCCTGCACTGCCTGCTGTCCCTGCGCTGCCTGCTGTACCTGCCCCTGTGCTGCCTGCTGTCCCTACACTGCCTGCTGGCCCTGCGCTGCCTGCTGCCCTGCCCCTGCACTGCTTGTTGCACCTGCCCCTGCACTGCCTGCTGTTTCTGCCCTTGGGCTGCCTGCTATCTCTGCCCCTGTGCTGCCTGCAGCCCCTGCACTGCCTGCTGTCCCTGCCCTGCCAGCTGCCCCTGCACTGCCTGCTGCCCCTGTGTTGCCTGCTGTCTCTGCCCCTGTGCTGCCTTCTGTCAATGGGCTGCCTGCTGTCCCTGCCCCTTCACTGCCTGCTGACCCTGTGCTGCCTTCTGCCCCTGCACTGTCTGCTGCCCCTGCACTGCCTGCTGCCCCTGCGCTTCCTGCTGTCCCTGTGCTGTCTGCTGTCCCTGCTCCTGTGCTGACTGCTGTCACTATACTGCCTGTTGTCCCTATCCTTGTGCTGCCTATTGTCCCTGTCCCTGCACTGCCTGCTGTCCCTGCGCTGCTTGCTGTCATTGTACCACCTGCCGTCCCTATCACTGTGCTGCATGCTGTCCCTGCACTGCCTGCTATCCTTATCCCTGCACTCCTGCTGTCCCTACGCTGCCTGCTGCCTCTGTGCTGCTTGCTGCCCCTGCACTGCCTGCTGTCCCTGTGCTGCCTGCTGTACCTGCCCCTGCACTGCCTGCTGGCCCTGCACTGCCTGCTGCCCCACCCCTGCACTGCTTGTTGCCCCTGCGCTGCCTGCTGTGATTGCCCTTGTGCTGCCTATTATACCTGCCCCTGTGCTGCCTGCTGACCCTGCACTGCCTGCTGTACCTGCCCCTGCCCTGCCAGCTGCCCCTGCCAGCTGCCCCTGCCAGCTGCCCCTGCACTGCCTGCTGCCCCTGCGTTGCCTGCTGTCTCTGCCCCTGTGCTGCCTCTTGTCACTGCGCTGCCTGCTGTCCCTGCATTGCTTGCTGATCCTGTGCTGCCTTCTGCCCCTGCACTGTCTGCTGCCCCTGCGCTTGCTGCTACCCCTGCACTACCTGCTTTCTCTGTGCTGTCTGCTGTCCCTGCTCCTATGCTGACTGCAGTCACTATACTGCCTGTTGTCCCTATCCTTACGCTGCCTATTTTCCCTGTCCCAGCACTGCCTGCTGTCCCTGCGCTGCTTTCTGTCCTTGTACCACCTGCCGTCCCTATCCCTGAGCTGCATGCTGTCCCTGCACTGCCTTCTGTCCCTGCAATGCCTGCTGTCCTTATCCCTGCACTGTCTGCTGTGTCTGCGCTGCCTGCTACCACTGCCTCTGTGCTGCTTGCTGCCCCTGCACTTCCTGCTGTCCCTGCCCCTGCGCTGCTTGCTGTACCTGCCCCTGCGCTGCCTGATGTCCCTGCCCCGCCTGATGTCCCTGCCCCTGCACTGCTTGCTGGCCCTGCAATGCCTGTTGCCCCGTCCCTGCACCGCTTGTTGCCCCTGCCCCTGCGCTGCCTGCTGTTTCTGCCCTTGTGCTGCCTGCTATCCCTGCCCCTGTGCTGCCTGCTGTCCCTGTACTGCCTGCTGTGCCTTCCCCTGCCCTGCCAGCTGCCCCTGCACTGCCTGCTGCCCCTGTGTTGCTTGCTGTCTCTGCCCCTGTGCTGCCTCCTGTTGCTGCACTGCCTGCTGTCCCTGCCCCTGCACTGCCTGCTGACCCTGTGCTGCCTTCTGCTCCCCCTGAACCATCTGCTTCCCCTGCGCTGCCTGCTGCCCCTGCGCTACCTGCGGTCCTTGTGCTGTCTGCTGTCCCTTCTCCTGTGCTGACTGCTGTCACTATACTACCTGTTGTCCCTATCCTTGCGCTGTCTATTGTCCCTGTCCCTGCACTGCCTGCTGTCCCTGTCCCTGCGATGCTTGCTGTCCTTGTACCACCTGCCGTCCCTATCCCTGTGCTGCATGCTGTCCCTGCACTGCCTGCTGTCCCTGCAATGCCTGCTATCCTTATCCCTGCACTGCCTGCTGTCCCTGTGCTGCCTGCTGCCCCTGCCCCTGTGCTGCTCGCTGCCCCTGCACTGCCTGCTGTCCCTGCGCTGCCTGCTGTACCTGCCCCTGCGCTGCCTGCTCTCCCTGCCCCTGCACTGCCTGCTGGCCCTGCACTGCCTGCTTTCCCACCCCTGCACTGCTTGTTGCCCCTGCACTGCCTGCTGTTTCTGCCCTTGCGCTGCCTGCTCCCCCTTCACTGCCTGCTGTCCCTGCCCCTTCCCTGCCAGCTGCCCCGGCACTGCCTGCTGCCCTTGCGTTGCCTGCTGTCTCTGCCCCTGTGCTGCCTCCTGTTGCTGTGCTGTCTGCTGTCCCTGCCCCTGCACTGCCTGCTGACCCTGTGCTACCTTCTTCCCCTGCACTGACTGCTGCCCCTGAGCTACCTGCTGTCCCTGTGCTGTCTGCTGTCCCTGCTCCTGTGCTGACTGCTGTCACTATACTGCCTGTTGTCCCTATCCTTGCGCTACCTATTGTCCCTGTCCCTGCACTGCCTGCTGTCCCTGTCCCTGCGCTGCTTGCTGTCCTTGAACCATCTTACAGTACAATATAATGGTGGTCGTGGTAGCAACTTTCTTTTACAGAAGAAAAATAGCAAAACATTCACCACTCCTGCTTATGTATGATGCTCAAATCAGATTTTTAATCCTAAAAATGAAAGGCATCAAATGCAATATAACGTCAAAGCATTTCTTAGAGGCAACACAGTTGCTCAAAATACGTAGCAGTGCGATAAATATTTACAGTGCTCTTGGTGTGAAGGAAGAAGAAGAAGGGGTAGGGTAAATGGTGGTGAATCTGTGGGTAAAGGACAGGGTAAAGGTATAGTGACATATATACATCATATCTACATGAGATTAGACCTTTCCAGCCTAACATAGGTCAAATGTTCCTGAATGTAAACATAGCTCAAATGTACATGTTATTCGTAATAATCAATCGTTTAAGCTTGTGGTTAGGTTGTCAGTTGTCAACGCTTCGACCCCTAAAGCTGCCCCTTCCCCTGCCCCTGTGCTGCTAGCTGCCCCTGCACTGCCTGCTGCTCTTAGGTGAATGAGGTAACACTCGGAAGCAACCTTTTTCCTACACAGTAAGTGTCCATTCTATGGCCAGTCCTAGAGAGTGAGTTTTCTCACCACCCCATCGGACCTTTTAAACTGATCCGGTTTCCCTTCCTTTTGCTTTTAGGAGCTACGCCTAGCCCATCACACCCTGGAAGACACACTGATCGTGCCTTTCTACAAGTATGTATTTGTTACCTCATTCACCTAAGAGCACTCACCCCTCCTCTGTAAATACCACCACCTCACTTACACGCTTTTTTGATTACTCGTAGGTGCTCTTCCCAGCCCTGTCCTGATGAAGACCCCAACGTGAGGATTAATTCACCCTCAACTTTAGGGGTCGAAACGTTGACAACTGACAACCTAACCACAAGCTCAAACGATTGATTATTACGAATAACATGTACATTTGAGCTATGCCTGCTGTCCCTGCCCCTGCCAGCTGCCCCGGCACTGCCTGCTGCCCTTGCTTTGCCTGCTGTCTCTGCCCCTGCACTGCCTGCTGACCCTGTGCTGCCTTCTTCCCCTGCACTGACTGCTGCCCCTGCGCTACCTGCTGTCCCTGTGCTGTCTGCTGTCCCTGCTCCTGTGCTGACTGCTGTCACTATACTGCCTGTTGTCCCTATCCTTGCGCTACCTATTGTCACTGTCCCTGCACTGCCTGCTGTCCCAGTCCCTGCACTGCTTGCTGTCCTTGAACCACCTGGCGTCCCTATCCCTGCGCTACGTGCTGTCACTGCACTGCCTGCTGTCTCTGCAATGCCAGCTGTCCCTATCCCTGCACTGCCTGCTGTCCCTGGCTGCCTGCTGTCCCTGCCCCTGCACGGCCTGCTGTCTCTATCCTTATGCTGCCTGCTGTCCCTGTCCCTGCATCGCCTGCTGTCCCTACACTGCCTGCTGCCCCTGCTCTGCCTGCTGCTTCTGCACTGCCTGCTGTCCCTGCCCCTGTGCTGCCTGCGGTCCCTGTGCCTGTGTTGCCCATTCCAGGTCCTTGCCCAGGGGATCAAGGAGATCATCAGATGCACCAACACCAACGACAACCCCATGCCTCTCATGGAACACCTTAACTTCCTATTTCAAACTGACGCAAAGACCACAATAAGAGGCACCCTTGCCTACAAACCCCCTGGGACCCCAAACAACATTCTGCAATGCCATCCCCAACCTCATTGCCCCCTAGTAATCGACTCTCACCATTACTTCCTATTCAGCGTCCTCAACTTCCACATCGACAACCCCAACGACACCAACTCCATCACTTTCCTGGATAACCTGGACAATCGGCCTCACCCAACTGGTCACTGAACCCACGCACAAAGTCGGACACACACTCAACCCCATTTTCACCTCCATTGACAGAATCAAATTCAGCCACACCACAGATCTCATCTGGACTGACCAAACCTGTCAGGCTTCTTTGCGATAAGCTCGGAAGAGAACTACTCAGGATCCGAACGATGCACAAAAGGGTCCACCTCTTGATACCCCCAATTTCGTATAATAAAAACAACGGAGTGTTAGGGTGATCAAGTGGAGGAAAGGGATTAGGAAGGGAACAGCGAGGAAGTAGGAATAACACCTGAAAGAAGAAAAAAGAATAATTACCAGCCAAGATTATAACTACTCTCATATAGTCTCACTAATGTCTTGAAATTCCATTACCTTTGGAAATACAATTTCTTCCATACAACGAATGATCGCCCAAAATAAAACAACTTCCTCATTCCTTCAAAAGCCCCAGAAAAGAAAAGTGTTAATAAAGAACTCTGAAGCCTTTGAAATTAAAAATGTACTTCTGAGTGATGGAGCAGCCGAATAAAGTTTTGTCACTTTTGAATACATATAATCTCACAGCTTATTATGTAGAGCTGTCATAAGACTCCAGCTCCTTATTTGTTCAATAGAGAAATGTTTTGAAACAAAAATGAAAAATTGCCACAAACATAACTAAAGCGATTCAAGGTAATGTCCCATAACCTAATTCAATTAGGTACAACTGGGAAATATTGATCCTACCGCGACTCCATGAAGCGAAGTATGATTAAATGTTACCTCACATTAATCATCAAGCCTTTGAACAATCAATGGCAGTCTTGGTCGTGTACACGCACCCTTGCTTCCAAAATATCCACAGCGCTTCCTTGAACTCCAGCATTCTCCTCTGGAAGCGCGATAGAAGGAATTCGACCCCTCCACTAACAACAGCTGAATCACAGGGGTCCATTTCAAGAACACGGAAAAAGAGAATCCGCTCATCAAAAGATAGCGGAACCAAAGGCAAAAATCCACAGGACGGTGAGTAGCTAGCTCGGGAGTTCCCGAGACCAGGAATTTTATAGAATCACGCTCGCTGACGTGCAGAGTCCATATTTAATGTACAGGAAAAGCTGCATCAGAACTACTCAACCTCCCATTGATTCATGGGGGTTGTAGTTCTTATGTATTTAAACGGCCTTACGCTTCAGATTCCTGACAGTACATCCCCCTCCCGGGCCCCTCCTGGATCCCTGCTTCGAAGGATGAGCCACAAGAAAGGAGATCACATCTTTTGGAGCATGTACATTGGAACAGGGTTCCCAAGAATTGTCTTCCGATGTGTAACCGTTCCATAATACCAGGTTCCATAATCGACCCTTCATGTACTTCGAGTCCAAGATGGGTCGTACTTCATATTCCAGCTGACCGTCTTTCATGATGGGTGGGACTGCTTTACATGTTGCTTTACCTGCTGGTTTTAACAGGCTACAGTGAAGCACAGGGTGTATCCTCAAGGTAATTGGGAGCTTTAGCTTGTACGCCACAGGATTTATCTGTTTGAGCACGGTGTAGGGCCTGATGTATTTGGGGTGGAATACACTACGTAATTTGAATCGTATGTTTTTCGTAGATAACCACACTCTGTCCCCTACTTGAAAACTTGGCCCTTCCTTACGATGTTTATCGGCCCATTTCTTGTATTGTTCTTTTGTTTGCTTCAGATGGACTTGTATTTTCTTATGAATGTTCTTCATGTCTTTGATATGAGCACTTACAGATGGCTGTTGCACTTGTGTCAAAGGTATGTTTATTGGAAGAATCCGAGGATGAAAACTGCAGTTAGCAAATGATGGAGAAACACCTATGGCACTATGCACAGCATTTTTATAAGATAGTTCAGCCAACCATAACAAAGATACCCACGAGTCTTCGGCCTCTTCAGCATAACATCACAGATATTTCTTCAGGGTTTGGTTAAGTCTTTCGGTCTGTCCATCGGTCTATGGTTGAAAGCTCGTAAAGAGAGCTGAAGAGACCTGTAATGTTTTGCACCATGTTTGCCAAAACCATGAAGTAAATGGAGACCCTCCGTCCGAAATAATAACCTGTGGTAATCCATGCAAACGTACTACGTTTGTCAACAGTAACTGTGCTGTTTGTCCTGCTGAGGGTAAAGTAAAGCATGGGATGAAATGACCCATTTTTGTGATGCTGTCTACCACCACCAGGATGTCTGTATGACCTTGGTTTTTTGGTAATCCTGTGATGAAATCAAGGCTTATACTTTTCCATGGCTGATCAGGGGTTGGCATCGGAATCAATTGACCTGTGGTCTTGTGGTACTAGCCTTGGCCCTTGCGCATACATCACAGTTCTTTATCCAGCATTGTACGTCAGCCCTCAGAGTTTCCCATCAAAAATAGCGTTGAATAAGCTCAAGTGTTTTTTTTATATCCAGGGTGGCCATCCATCATTGATTCAATACTCCACTATGAATGCCTTTAGTTGCGTTTCTCTAGCAGGTAAAAACAGCTGGTTTTTATGGAAAGGCAATCCTTGTTTGAGGCTTCGATGATCTCCCTGTCTGACCCATAGATCCCACCTGAAAAATGGTTTTGCCTGATTAACAGCATCCAGAAAGTTTTCTATGGTGATTACACACAGCACCTTGTAAGGAGGAATGATGGTTTCCATAGGGGTTTCCTGTAAAGGGTTTTCCATAGAAGGTCTAGATAAGGTGTCTAACTTTCTATTTTCAGTACCAGGACGATACGTGACTACAAAATAAAAGTCGGCAAAGAACAACATCCATCGCATCTGTCTTTGAGTCAATTGCCTTGATGTTTTCATTAATTGCAGGTTTCGATGGTCAGTGTATACTGTGACTGTATGTCTAGCCCCCCACAGATACTGTCTCTATTCTTGGAAAGAACGCTTAATAGCCAACAGTTCCTTCTCGGCTATGGTATAGTTTATTTCAGCAGTATTGAGCTTTTTGGATAGGTATGCTATCGGATGTAGCTAACCTGTAGGGCTGTTTCTTTGTGACAAGATGGCTCCCACCGCCACATTAGAGGCATCTGCCTCCACTATGAAAGGTGCCTCAGGATTGTCATGACTTAACACAGGAGCTGATGTGAATGCCCTTTTTAGAAACAAAAGGGACACCTTTTCTTAATAATCTCGTGATTGGGGCTACTACCTGAGAGAAGTGATGAATGAATCTACGTTAGTAGTTAGCGAAGCCCAAAATGATTGTACGTCTTTCACACTCTGAGGTTCAGGCCAGTCTTGCACTGCCTTTACTTTCCTCTCAGCCATAGGAAAACCAGAGGGGCACAATATAACCCCCAGAAACTCGACCTCCAACACATGAAACTTACACTTGCTTAATTTACAAAATAAGTGATGGACTCTTAGTTTCTTCAACACCAACACCACATGAACTTCGTGCTCTTCCTCGTTAGCTGAGTATTTAAGAATGTCGTCTATATACACAACTACAAATTTATCCAGATACTCCATCAAAACATAATTCAAAAAATATTGAAACGCAGCAGGGGCTTTGCACAGTCCAAAAGGCATAACCATATACTCATATAGCCCGTATCTTGTCTTAAAAGCAGTCTTCCATTCATCCCCTTCTCTCATCCGTACTAGATGGTATGCCCCCCTTAAATCCACTTTTGTGTATATCTTAGCTTCTTTAACCTGATCCAAGAGAACAGAAATCAAGGGGAGAGGGTACCTGTTTTTTATGGTATTTTTATTCAACATGCGAAAGTCTATGCAGGAATGCAACTCCCCATTAACCTTGGAGATAAAAAAAAAGGGGAGAAGCAGCCGGAGAACGGGAGGGTCTGATAAACCCTATCGAGGAGTAGTGCTCCAAATACTCTTTCAAATGCTGTGTGTCTGGTTCAGACAAGGCGTATACTCTACAAGAAGGAAGAGTGGCCATTGGCACCAAATCTGTTTGACAATCGTACTCCCTATGCGGGGGCAGTATTTCGGGCTGTTCTTTGTTGAATACATACTGATGTGCTGCACAACATCTAGGTAGCACTGTTTCTTTTTCTGCTGCTGTGGCTAACTGAAAGGGTTGAACTGATGCCAATAGATGTGTTGGGGAGTTTTGTATGCAAGGAGAAAAACATTCCTCTGAAAGGAATTGTACGGACTCCATTTCAAGTCTATGGAGGGGTTATGAAGTCTGAGCCAAGGCATGCCCAAAATGGTGTCATACTGTGGAGCTTCTATGATATTAAGTGAAATGATTTCTACATGTCGGTGTGTTCTCTCCCTCACTGTGAGCGTGATTGGTGCTGTTTTTTCGGTTACAGGACCAGATTTCAATGGTTCTCCATCAACTGCTAACACCTTTTCCGGGAAGGCTCGTGGCACCTTGGGTAGGGACAACTTATGTACCAAACCTACATTGATAAAATTCCCCGTGAACCCTGAGTCTATCATGACATCAACCTGATACTGCTTTTCTTCAAACTGCAACACCATTGGAAGCAATATATGTGATTCAGTTTCTTTGTGTACTGTCGAGGAGAGGAAAGGTGCCTTCCACTCTGGTTCCAATTCAGAGGCTGGAGAAGTACCAGTACAGTTCTTAGGCTGAAACACAGAAAATGCTAACTTCTTATTCTGATAGGAAGAAGCCTGGGTTTTGGGTCTAGTTGGACACTCCCGAACATAGTGTCCTTTTTACTACAATCCATGCATTGCCCATTAAGTCTACATGTTTCTTTTTCTTCCTTAGAGAGAGGTGCTCTGACTGCTATCTCTGTCACCCTGTGATCAAGTCTTAGCGTTGGATTCATTAAATCCGTGCACGTATCTGACTGAAGCTCTATTTGAGCCAAAATGTCTTTCATATGATCCCTAAGACCTTGGTAATACAAAGACATCCTTTTTTCTTCGGGCAGGCGGCCTCTGCTACTAACTGGTTAAAGGAAGTCATATATGTAACGAGGTTGTTTCTTCCCTGTCTTAACTCTAAAAGTTCTCTATCAGCACTAAACGTTGTAGCTCTTATATCAAACACACGTTCGAATTCAAACCCAAAGGCGTTCCAGTCCGATAAGATATGATCGTTGTTTTTTACCAGTGGGACGGCCCAATTGGCCGCATCACCGGCCAAATATGAAATAGCAAACACCACTCTAGCATGGTTATTGGAAAACGCAGCTGGTTTACATGAGAAATGTAACAGGATCTGCGTAAGAAAAACTTGTACCTTATGGGGGTCACCTGTAAACCTCTTGGGAGACGCCAATGGAATCTGAGGGGGGACATAAACCTGAATCTGAGATGCGGAGGCATAAAACGAGTTTCCCTGCATTTTTTCCAACTTATCCTTAAGGGCGGCAGTTTCAGCCCGAGAGTTAATTAACTCCTGTTGTACCGCCTTTAAGGCCTGAAGGACATCATTCATGGTGGCCATGTTTGTAGACCGAACCGATCGGGAGGAGTTAAATTCATGGGTGCGTAATTCTGTCAGGCTTCCTTGCGATAAGCTCGGAAGAGAACTCCTCAGGATCCGAACGATGCACAAAAGGGTCCACCTCTTGATACCCCTAATTCCGTTTAATAAAAACAACGGAGTGTTAGGGTGATCAAGCGGGGGAAAGGGATTAGGAAGGGAACAGCGAGGAAGTAGGAATAACACCTGAAAGAAGAAAAAAGAATAATTACCAGACAAGATTATAACTACTCTCATATAGTCTCACTAATGTCTTGAAATTCCATTACCTTTGTAAATACAATTTCTTCCATACAACAAATGATCGCCCAAAATAAAACAACTTCCTCATTCCTTCAAAAGCCCCAGAAAAGAAAAGTGTTAATAAAGAACTCTGAACTCTTTGAAATGAAAAATGTAATAAGACTTCAGCTTCTTATTTGTTCAATTGAGAAATGTTTTGAAACACAGATAAAAAGTTGCCACAAATATAACTAAAGTGATTCCAGGTAATGTCCCATAACCTAATTCAATTAGGTACAACTTAGCAATATTGATCCTACCGTGACTCCATGAAGCGAAGAACGAGTAAATGTTACCTCACATTAATCATCAAGCCTTTGAACAATCCATGGCAGTCTTAGTCGTGTACATGCACCCTTGCTTCCAAAATATCCACAGCCCTTCTTTGAACTCCAGCGCTCTCCTCTGAAAGCGTGATAGAAGGAATCCAACCCCTCCGCCAACAACAGCTGAATCACAGGGGGTCCATTTCAAGAACACGGCAAAAGGGAATCTGCTCAACAAAAGATAGTGGAAACGAAGGCAAAAATCCACAGGACGGCGAGTAACTCGCTCAGGAGTTCCCGAGACCAGGAAATTAATAGAATTACGCACACTCGCCGACATGCAGAGTCCGTATTTAACGTCTGGGAAAAGCCACATCAGAACTACTCAACCTCCCATTGATTCATGGGGTTTGTAGTTCTTATGTATTTAAACAGCCTTACGCTTCAGATTCCTGACAAAAACATTGTACACTTCACCATCCACGACACCCAGCACAACATCACCAGGTGTCAGATCTCCTCCCACCGCAGCTGGAGCAAGGTCACTGAACTACAGTGGTCACAAGCCGTTACCACCTCACAACCTGAGGCCTCAACAGACCTTGACCAGGCCATCCAGAACTTCTCTGCCTGTATCACCGACAGCACCGACAGAGTCACCCCACTGAAACCTACAAAATCTAACAAGACTTTCAAATATGCCAGCTGGTACACCTCAGAACTCAGGACCACCAAGTGCAACTGCCACCAACTGGAGAAAGGATGGTGCACCACCAAGAACCCCACTGACAGAGCAGCTCACAAAACAGCCCTTCTCAACTATCACCGGCACATAAAGGAAGCCAAGAGAGCAACCTTCACCACCTGCATCGACTCCGCGGCCAACCACACAAAGGAACTCTTCAGAATAGTCAAAGAAATCTCCAACACAGTATAGATAGAGAACACCATCCACCCCTCCCATGGACTCTGTGACATCCCCTCCGACTACTTTCACAGCAAAATCACCAACATCTACAACAAATTCAACCTCCAACCCACCACCCTCTTCACCAACAACTTCAACCAACCAGTGAACGTCAGCCAAACCATTACCACCTGGTTCCCACTCACCGCCCTGACCACCTGAGCCATCATGTCCTCCATCCACTCCGGGGCGCCCACTGACCCCTGCTCCCACCACCTCTACAACCTTGCAATGAACAGAGTTTGCATGCGACTCACCAGCTTCCTCAACACCTCCTTCTCCACTGCAACCTTTCCAGACAGATGGTATCACGCAGACATCGGACCCCTCCTAAAGAAAGCATTCACCGAACCCCAGCGATCTCAAAATGTATTATCCGATCTCCCTGCTCCCCTACCAGGCCAAAGTACTCAAGAAAGCCAGCAACCATCTGCTCACTGAATTCCTGGAACAAAACCACCCACTGGACGCCTTACAATCAGGATTCTATTCCAACCACAGCATTGAGTCCGTGCTGATTGCCACCACCTCGACTGCGGAGAAACTGTGGCCCTGATCGTCCTCGGCCTCTCTGCGGAATTCGACACCATCTGCCAGAACACCCTCATCAACAAACTCTACAACATAGGCATTCAACAAGATGCCCTCAAGTGGATTGCCTCCTTCCTCACAAGACACACACAGAGCATCTGACTGCCTCCCTTCACCTCCGCACCCAAAGACATCATATGCGACCTACCACAGGGATCATCCCTCAGCTCCACCCTATTCAACATCTACATGACCCCCCTCGTAAACGTTATCAGATCCCACGGATTCAACATAATCTTGTATGCAGACGACATACAACTTATTCTCTCACTCACTGAGGACCCCTTCGACGCCAAAACCAACTTCTGCAACACCATGACTAACTTAGCCAAATGGATGAGAGACAATTGCTTCCAACTCAACTCTGAAAAAACTGAAGTACTGAACTTTGGGCAGAACAACTCCGCATGGGACCACAGGTTGTGGCCTGCAGAACTCAGACCTACACCCACACCAACCAACCATGCACGCAACCTTGGCATCATCCTCGACAGCCAACTGACCATGAAACGACAAGTCAATGCAGTTGCATCCTCCTGCTTCCACACACTTTGCATGCTTCTCCAAATCTTCAGATGAATCCCAACCAACACCAGAAAGACCGTCACCCAGGCTGTCGTCACCACCCACCTCGACTATGGCAGCTCCCTCTATGCCAGCATCTCCACCCAGCTTCTCAGAAGACTCTAGAACATACAGAACACTGCAGCCAGACTCACCTGGATCTGCCCAAATGAACCCACATTACCCCCCTACCTGAGAGACCTCCACTGGCTCACCATTCAGAAGAGATGACAGTTCAAGATCCTCACACACGCCTACAAAGCCCTCCAGAACCTAGGACCTGCCTACATCAACCATCGCCTGAACTACCACAACCAGCTAGACAGATTCTCTCCTCTTCACTTGCCCTTGCATATCCCCCTCATCTGTCGCAGCCGCAGTGGTGTCTGCTCCTTCTCCCACATCACTGCCAAGACCTGGAATGACCTTCCCCTCCAACTCCGTACAGCCTCCTTGCTGGCAGACTTCAGAAAGAGACTCAACACCAGGCTCTTCGACTGCGACACAGCGCCCAGATACCTACAGGGTTGACAGTTTTGTGCTTTACAAATGCTGTTTGATTGATTGATTGATCATCTGCTTGTAACATAGTTTTAGTATTTAGACCATATTTTCAAACTTCAGATGGGTTTGGAAATGGTTAAACTTTAATATCTGATTTAGTTCTTTACATTTCTAAGAAACACCTACATGTATTTAGGCATATAAAAATCATGATAATTGGACTTGGGTGTTTGGAAGGAGTGGACTCTCCATGTGGAACAGTGCAGAGAGCTCAGACTGTGCTTAGGAGGGATTAACCACCTAATGGGTCTTTGGAACCTGGAGAGAGTGTGCTCCACATACAGTCTGTGCACTTAGCATATTCTGTGCATAGTAGGGTCTTGCCTAGCTAATGGGGATTAGCTCACTGAAGGGAGTGAGCTCTAGGCCCAATATGAGAACTGATTGAAGACTGTGTTGATTAAAAGGCTTCCCCACCTATTAAGGATTGGATCTCTGGACGGAGTGGCCTCTACACACAGTATGCACATCGGTATGGACTTGCCAACCTAATGGGGCTCATGTATTTGGATTAATGGGTGTCTACACACAGTCTGCACACTGACCTGACTGTGTGTAGTAGGACCTTGCAGCTAATGTGGTTTGGATCTCTGGAGGGAGGGGACTCTAATCACAATCTGCATATTGAGTGCTGACAATGCACAGTACAGGCTTGCCCATCTAATGGAGCTTGATGTCTGGATGGAGGTGCTCTACGCACATTTTGAGCTCTGACTCTGCATAGTAGGGTCTTGCCCACCTTTTATGGGGCTTGGGACTTTGGATGGAGTGGGCTCTACACACAGTCTGCCCACTGAGTGCATACTGTGCATAGTAGGAGCTTGCCCACCTAATGGGGCTTGGGCCTCTAGAGGAAGTGGGCTCTATGACAGTCTGTGCACTCAGCGCTGACTGTGTGTGGTGGGGCCTGCTTACCTAATAGCATGTCCACCTCTGGAGGGGGAGGGCTCTACACATAGTCTGTGCACTGAGCGAAGACTGTGCATAATAGGGGCTTGCCCTTCTAATGGGCTTTATGTCTCTGGAGGAAGTAGGCTCTATGTGCAGTGTGCATACTGAGCACTGACTATGTGTAGTACTGGTTTGCCCACCTAATCGGACTTGCATGTCTGGAGGGAGTGGGCTCTATGCACAGTCTGCAGACTGAGCATTGACTGTGCATGTTAGGGATTGGCCCACCTAATGAGGCTTGGGACTCTGGAAGGAGTGAGCTTTATGCTCAGTCTAAACACTGAAGGCTGACTGTGGATAGTATGAGCTTGCCTGCCTGAGACCTGGGTCTCTGGAAGGAGTTGGTTCTATCCACAGTCTGCAGACTGAGCGCTGACTGTGGGTAGTTAGGCCTGCCCCCCTAATGGGGCTTAGATCACTGGTGGAGGTGGGCTCTATGCACAGTCTACAAACTGAGTGCTGACTATTAACAATACAGATTTGACAGCTGTTTGGGCTTGAGCACCTGGAGAGAGTGGGCTCCACACACACTGAGTGCCGACTGTGCATAGTAGAGGTGTGCACACCTAACGGGGCCTGGGTCTTTGGGGGTAGTGGGCTCTACCCACAGTCTGTACACTGAGTGTAGACTATGCATAGTAGGGGCTTTCCCACCTAATAGAACTTGGATCTTTGGAGGGAGTGGGTTCTATGCACAGTCCGCACACTGACCGCTAACTGTGTCTAGTTGGAGTGTACCCACATAATAGGGCTTAGGTCTCTGAAGGGAGTGGGATCTTCTCTGTACCAGTCACCCCTAAAAATAGGCTGTAAGTGAAAAATGGATACAATTAGGCTTGTAAGAAAGACTCTTGCTTCTGGGAAAAATAAAACAGATGGAAGATGAGCCTGTGCCTTTATTGTAGTAACATGGGACCTTTTGTACAACAATGCCCTCATTAGCCTTTATTGACTCAATTGCAGAAAACAGATTTAAGGCCAGCATTTCAAACATTTCACACTCCACCTCTCATGTATTCCACTATTCCCAAGTCCCCATTACCATTTTGGGTGGTCCTATGCCACTCCATGCTTTGTTAGACTCCAGTTCATCCTGTTGTTTCGTGTACAATAGTTTCTATTTGCAACATGCAATTCAACTATGACTAAAAAAGAGCTGGAAGCTATCCAGGGAATTGGTGGCATTTCTCTAACTTCAGGGACAATGAGAGACAAAACTAGTGTTTTTCTTATAAGCACTTTTTTGGGCATGTGGTAACCATCCTCTTTGATATCATAGCCTCCTTGGGTTTTCCCATTGTATAGAGAACTGCACGGTTGAGGCTACATAATCTGGTGATTGACTGGAAGACTACTGCCATTTCATTTTCTACTACTTATTGTTTAGAAATATGTTATCCTACACTAAAACAAACACAAAGTAAGGAGGTGAAATGCTTTGCACCTCAAAAGACTGCCTCACATGAACTGGAAGCAACCAAACACAAGGGGAATTTAGTGCCCCAGCATATGCTAAATTCACTGATATGTTCAGGCAATGATTCTGCCATTCATTTGGTTCTTGGAACAACAGTTCTTAATGGAAAAATGTATCCCTCGACAGTGAAAAAGGACAAAGTCCACAAACAGTACCTAAAGAAAGAAAACTTTGATAAGGGATTCATTAAACATTCAACTTTTCCAGTGGAGTCACCCATTGTTTCTATACCAAAGGAAATTGCAAGTATAGGCCCTGCATTGGCTACCACAAATTACACTGTCCATAATTTGAAATCACTCTCCTCTTTCTTTCATATTTGTTTTATTGAATGAGATCAAGTCAGCCAAGAATTTCTTCAAACTGGACCTCAGAGGAACATACAATTGTATTTGGATATTAGAAGGATATGAGTGAAAGACAGTATACAATACATTGTATGGGCACTGCAAATATCTGATCATGTTATTTGGTCTGTGCAGTGCCCCAACTGCTTTTCAGCAGTTTCTGAAGGGCATTTTAGAGGACTTGTAAGATACAATAATGGTGGCGTACTTGGATGACATCTTAATCTTCTGTTACAACTTATAGTGAAACCAGGAATATGTTTGGGAAGTGCTCATAAGACTGCAGAGACTTTTTCAGTATGCAGATTTGGAGGAATTCCTTTTTGTAGTTTCAGAGATCTCCTTATTGAAGAAAACCATTGAAATGGATAACTTCAATGTGAAGGCTGTTTTAAAGTGTCCTAGCAATATCACAGAAATCAAGACGTTCAGCCCTCTGATCCCTCAATGATACCTTTAAAAATGGGACTAAATGGTCAGAAAGGGGATTTGATAATATACCTGCGCTAATTCTACATCACTTATGGGAGATCCAAAAATAAAATCAGTTCTGGAGATGGACCTGACCATTGATCCAACAGATAGGGCTTTCTTAGAAGATGAGTTAACTGAAGCCGAGATTATACAGGCAATACAGAACCTTATGCTAGGCAAAGCAATTGGCCTAAATGGTTTGCCTTTCCAGCTATATATACTGATGGCCTCAAAATTGGCCCCTTATTTGTTGCACATGTTCAAAGATTGTAGACATCTTGGATCCATACCTAGGGACCAATGCCTGGCCGCCATCTTTATCATACACAAGGAGGGGAAGCCCCCCCAGCGATTGTGCCTCATATCATCCTATTTCACTAAATTAAATCCTGGCCAAGGTATTAGCTTCCCACTTGCTCAAGGGCTTTATGCTCAATGGCTTTATGCCATCCTGCAGTACCACTCTTAAACTGGGCGGTGTACACGGGGTACTGTGTCAGTCTGACAACTTCCAGGAAGATACTGCAGTGCTTTCCCTTGATGCCAGAATGGCCTTTGACATGGTGGAATGGCCCTTAATGTTCGAGTTCCTGTCTAGACTGGGGTTTTGCCTCTGCTTCATTAATTGGGGGTGAGGCTGCTTTATATGAACCCACTGGCCCAGGTGAGAGTGAATGGTGTAATGTCCCATGTCTTTTGCCTTCAGCGTGGTAACTGTCAAGGATGCGCCCTATCATTACTGATCTTTGCTCTTATAGTAGAGCCCTTGGCGGCCTGGATTAGACAGAATCCCTTGGATAGAGGCCTTCAATGTCATGATAGCTTGGAAGACAGAATATCATTGTATGCTGATGACATCCTGCAATACGTCACAAACCCTGTCAATACACTCAGTAGACTTCTGCAAATAATCACCACCTTTGGCCATTACTCTGGATACACCATTAACTGGAGAAAATCCCTGGTGTACCTCCTGTGGGGCCGAGAGCCCCAACTGCCCCAGGAATGCAGGGCTATAACATTCATGGAAGGGTTCAGCTACTTGGGAATATATATCACTAAAGACCCCAAAAATCTCCTACCACCGCTAGATAGGTTGAGACCTGATGTGGAACACTGGAGTCCCTGCAACTGTCTCTTCTTGGTAGAGCAGCGCACTTTAAAATGATGTCCCTTCTGCATTTTTTATATGTCCTGATGAACACACCCTACCCGGTGAAGCTTCCTACTTCAAGGCTATCGACAAAGAACTTAGGACATTACTTTGAGATGGGGACCCAGCCAGAATTGCACTATATAAACTCACCAGTGGGTGGTATGATGGGAGTATAGCCCTACCCAATAGCCAAAAGTACTATTAGCAGCACAGCCTACTACTATAAACAGTTGGACTCACCTCCCTCCAGATGCACTGGCGTTTCACATGGACAGATTTATTATGGAACCATTGGGTTAACTCAGGATCCTTTATGGCTCCCCTAAATACTCATCCCTTTTTAGCCCCACAGCTACAGTGGTTCCCATTTGGCATGCAGCTCTGAAAGCACTGGGTTGAGGGATAAAATTACGCAAGCTGCACCCCTATAGGACACTGCTGCACTTGAGCATACAACTGGAATTCGATAAATGGGACTGAAACTGCCTCTCCAATGTGGGAGATCTCTTGGCTCATGGAGATGTAATCTCATGGTCGTATCTCCAATGTGAATATCAGCTAGCTCCTGCTGAGGTCTATCATTACCTCCAGATATGTCATGCACTCAGGGCAGTATTTCCAAAGGGATTGCTGCTCCCTGAATTCTCACCCTTAGAAGATATCCTAATTGATGAATACATGCCTCAGAAGGCAACCTCCCTTACATATAAAAAGTTACTCAACAATATTCCTAACACTCTACAACACTTGAGGGAGCAGTGGAGCAAGATATTGGGGAGCTGGGGATGATGACTGGGCAGAGGCATTGGCGTCCCCACGGGAGGTGGCCATACGGGCATGGTTCCAATTGGTGCAGTTAAAAATATTGCACCGATCATACTATGCCCAAACTACACTTTTTAAAATGGGTAAAGTGATGAAGGAAAGTTTTCGGCATAGATGTGGCCAGCCAGGAACATGCTACCACACCGGATTTGACTGCCTTGCAATTCGAAGTTTCTGGACAGCAGTAGTGAAATGTATGGGGGAAGTGACCAGCAGTTCAATGACCGCCTCTGCCGACCAGTGTCTCCTTAATATCTGGAGTGCAATGGACTTGAATCACACAATGCAAATACGGTGGACACTGTGACTAATGGTTGACAAACATAACAGTGCAAGAATGTGGGTGGCAGAGCAACCACCCAGATTGGGGGATTGAAAGCACAACATGGACTGGTGTATGTTGGCTGAGAAGGTAGTGTGTGAGGGATCGTTTTCCCACAAAAATGGAAAAAATCTGGGTAACAGCGAACACTATAGGGCCACATATGCAATGATTCCACTTCCTTTGGTTGTTGGGGCCACAACCAGGTCATTCTGGGTCCCTCACAAAGGTTGATTGATATTGGGGATGAGACGGGAATTCTGAGGGGGATATTGGAAGATGACATGCTTATTCCTCCTAATGTAAAGTCAGTGCACCAAAATGATATGTGCTTGCTTTTTTTATACTGTCAATAAACAGAGTTAGTAGAAAAAACATTCTGGAGGCGGGGTTGTAACGTTTAGAGAAATGTCCAAAAACTGAAATAAATTCAAATGTCGGTGGGTGCGTTTTTGAAATTTATTCTTTAAAAAGAATATTTATAAATGTAATTATTGTATTTTAATATTTAATACACATTCCATTTGATGAGTTAATGTGCTATATCATTTTAGTTTGTGAGTTTCAAGTTAATAATAAAAAACAATTTATTATAGCTAAAAATATTTTTTATTATAAACTTTAATAATTTTCCCCATACACTTACATAAGGAGATCTCTACCCTGATAACGAATATCTCCAACAATTGGTAAAATGCAACTAGTAGTGACTTTACACTCACAAATTCTATTCCAGGATGCTCCAACCCCCCTCATTTGAGGGAGTGGAGACATATAAGTCTACAACTAGCCAAGCTTCACTCAGAGATGATTAATTTGCAAACAGTGGGGTGTGTTACCATCAAAAGAGGCACAGGGAAGGGTGACCCTATGTCACCTTTTCTGTTTCCTCTATTCATTGAGGCTCTGGCTGCCACATTGAGACAAGGTCCGCAGATAAGGGATCCCATTCAGGGTGCACCCAACATTAAACTCTTTGTGAATAATATGAATTTATACCTGGCCACCGAGGAACACAATATTTTGAATGCACTCTTTAAAATTCAAGCATTTACAGATATTGGAGGCTATAAAATTAATTATCCCACATCCGAAGCTCTCGTAGTCAACAGCTCTCCCTAGGTTCTACCCACCAAAATGAGACTTCTTTACTCCAATACTCGTCCCATCAGATACCTTAGCATCTACATTTAAAAAAACTTCACTTATTTTTTCAGACTAAACTATACCCTGCCCTCAAAAAGGTACATGGGTTACTAATTCAATGGCACTCCCTGCCACTCACTATCATAGGATGTGTAGCACGAGTTAATATGGCTATTCTCTCCCACACTTTTTTTTTGAAACATCATGATCAAAATTCCCCAATCTTTCTTCAATGAAACTGATCAACTGCTACGTCACTTTTTATGGCATCGGAAGAAAGCCTGCACTAATTTGACAACTTTACAGTTAAAGGTAGAAGACGGAAGGTTAGCTATCCCACACATTAAAAGGTATTATCAAGCAGCCTAATTTGACTGGCTTCCCCAGGCAGAAACAATGAGCAACCGTGCGGACTGTTTTTACCTTCAGCAGATATTCCAGGAAGCCGATATTTAGCTTTCTGTTTTCTTAAAAATACCAAAACTCCCTAAACTCACAAGATACAAACTACCTCACATCTTGTTTTTTGGATATGCAAAACTAAAATATCAATTTCACAGTCCCCAGATTCATCCCCAAATTCATTTAAGAGAATGCCTACAGTAGGAATACAACTCGAGACCACAGTTATTAGGGGATGGGAAAAGGCGGGATTTCACAGGCTCAGTGATTTTATGCTGATCTGGGCTGAGAAGTCTTAGGAACAGTTGTCTACCAATAATTTAGCCATCTCTACCGAGTTTGTATTCTCCTATCTGCGAATTCATCACTTTTTAGTAAGTAGTCCACTGACACCTAATACACTTTCCGGGGGTATTAGCAGAGCCTATTTTGTGACCTGTTTTACAGGAATAGGGAATTGGTACCGTTTATTATATCATAAATTGCATGAGACTGTGGATCCATCATTTTTGATCAATGTGATGGCCTCCACAGAATGCAAGATCGACTTATGTTCCTGGACCAGGTACAATCAGATGGCCCATGTAGCCATTCGCAGAGCAAATTACAAGACAATGGCTTTCTATTCCAAATGAATGCTGCATTATATGTCTTATCATCTACAGAAAATGTTTCCCACCATCACAGTTTTAGATGTGGTCTCAGGAAGGGTGACTGGTTACACATCTATTTTACATGGTCAGCTTTTTGTCACGTCTGGGAAAAGATATTTCATTTTATTAGTGATAAGCTGCAGGTTTGCATCAGCCCAGATCCTTTTGGGCCTTATTTGGCATATGTGCCCCATTTAGGCAAATTACTCTATGGCAGCTACAATTCCTTTTTATTGCATGCTGATTGCCAAATCCCTAATTTTGCGAAAGTGGAGATCCTCCGAGGTACTTCAACCTGTGGTTAGACAAAATTAAGCGGATTAATCATTTTGAAGAGCTTTATGCACAAGGAATAGGCGCTACAAAACAATTTTGGGAGATATGTTATGACTTAAAAGTGGCAAAGAGGAGCTTTGTGCTGCCAAATTGACATCATGTTTCTACCCAGCGAAGATTTACAGTTGCTTACTCTGTGTCATGATCCTCCCACAGCTGGCAATGCAGAGCATTGAAAATCGAAGGGTCTAGTTAACGATCATTTTTGGTGGCCTGGATTGCATCTCACAGTCAAGGTAATGTACAATAATGTGCCATGTGGTCTCAACCAAAGATCAGATCTGTGGACTTACTTGAACTTTACCCATAACTAAACAATCCTCATCAAATATTTCCATATATTTTATAGTTGAGCTTCCAGAATAACAGGTATTTGCCACTCTTTTAGTAGTCATTGGCTATTTTTCAACAATCGGGGATTTTATTCTTGTGGAAGGACGTCCCACAAAAGTTGAACTAGCTCAGGTCATTCTAGAGTATAGCTTCAGAGATCATAGCTTTCCAGATACTATAATAACAAACAAGGGTTAAAACATCACAGCACAGTTTGGGACTGAAAAAATGTAAGATTAGTTAATGTCCATTTGAAATCCACCAGTAATCATCTGATAGCAGACCAACATTGCTAATCAGGTAAATGAGCAGAATTTGAGGTGCTTCAAAATGAATTATCAGTCAGAGTGTTTTAGTTGGACACTCTGGCAGTGTTTGCTTATGACAACCCTTTAACAATGTATTACAAAAATGTACCTTTTATTGGATCTATGGAATTAATCTCACAAGTGACCTATTTCTGTAGATGCTGCCAAGATCCACTCAGTCTCACATATATTACTACATATAAAGATGTTAGGAATCCTCACAAGAATAATTGGTAAATGCTAAAGCAGTCTACTAACATCATACTGAATTACACCAGCAGGCCTGCCTTCTGTCTTTCTGGGGGACAGGATGTGGACTGTTCACTTAATACCTCTCTATTGCGAGATGTCAGCCCAAGCTTACACACATAATCCTAGGCCTCTACAAGATTCAAAGACTGATAGGGAAAGCAGTAGTCAGATTAGTACTGTCCACCAGTTGGCCAGTATGCTTTGTGGTGCACCTCTATAGAGTTAAATGTACTATGTCAGGTTTCTCCACCTGCTACACTGAGTGATGGCACATCTAAATATGATGTAGAATCTGTCATAGATTGTAGAATATGTAATGGGAATGTTCCTTGCTTGATGAGGTGTCATGGATTTGTAGGTGAGTTTTCAAAAATGTTGCTTGCCTCTACTTATCAGAGAAAGTAAAACAATTTACTAAGCCAGTTAAGGCTAATGCCCTTAATTTTTTTTTTAAATCCCCTGTATTTAATGGATATGTACACACATGGTTCCCGATGCCTCATGTCATAATGCCTGCAGAAATGTTATTTATACACTCTTAAATATATCAAATAACCTTGGTAGGGTATCAATCTGTAGATGCTGCAAGATTTACAGCTCACTTTTATCACCGGTCTGTTTGTGCGAGTGCTGAACTACCTATTTGGACAATACTTTAGCGGGTGATTTATTTTTTGTGATGATCACAGCTGGTGACCTACTTGCTCCATGCTTGTGTGTGTCTTTGTCGTTCCTTGGCAAGGTTGTATCTAAGGCTTACTTCATTGTTGGAGGTGGATCAATCAATCAATCAAACAGCATTTGTAATGTGCACACTGTCACCCCTAGGGATATCTGGGTGCTGTGTCTCTGTCGAAGAGCCAGGTCTTGAGTCTCTTTCTGAAATCTGCCAGCAAGGGGGCTGTGCTGAGATGGAGGGAAAGGTTGTTCCAGGTCTCGGCAGCGATGTAGGTGAAGGAGCAGCCACCACTGCAGCTGCAACGGAGGTGTGTGCAAGGGCGAGTGAGGAGGAGCACAGGTGTCTAGATGGTTGGTGGAAGTTCAGTCAATGGTTAATGTAGGCAGGTCCTAGGTCACGAAGGACTTTGTATGCATGTGTGAGTGTCTTGAACTGGCATCTCTTCTGGATGGGGAGCCAGTGGAAGTCTCTCAGGTGGGGGGGCAATGTGATTTAGTTTGGGGAGGTCCAGGATGAGCCTGGCTGCGGCCTTCTTTATGGTCTGGAGTTTTTTGAGGCGCTGGGTGGGGATGCCAGCCTAGAGGGCGTTTCCGTAGTTAAGGTGGCTTGTGACAAGGGCCTGAGTGATGTTTTTTTTGATGCAGGTTGGAATCCATCTGAAGATTCTGTGGAGCATGCGAAGTATGTGGTATCAGGAGGAGGTGACTGCATTGAATTGTCATTTCATGGTCAACTGGCTGTCAAGGATGATGCAGAGATTGCGCGCATGGTCAGTCATTGTGGGCGTTGGTCCGAGTTCTGCCGGCCACCAGCTGTGGTCCCATGCAGAGGTGTTCTTCCTGAAGATAAGTACTTCAGTTTTGCCGGAGTTGGGTTGGAGGCAGATGTCTCTCATCCATTTGGCCATGTTGGTCATGGCATTGCAGAAGTTGGTTTTGGCATTGGAGGGGTCCTCATGAGTGAGAGGATCAGTTGAGTGTCGTCTGCGTATTAGATTATATTGAGTCCATGGGATCTTATGACATCTGCGAGGGGGGGGGTCATGTAAATGTTGAACAGGGTGGGGCTAAGGGGTGATCCTTTTGTATCGTCACATATGATCTCTTTGGGTGCGGAGTTGAAGGGAGGCAGTCAGATGCTCTGTGTGAATCCTGTGAGGAAGGAGGCTATCCACTTGGGGGCGTCTTGCTGTATGCCTATGTTGTAGAGTCTGTCGATGGGGATGTTGTGGGAGATGTTGTTGAACACCGCAGAGAGGTCTAGGAGGATCAGAGCCACAGTTTCTCCATGGTCAAAAGCATGTTCTGATGTCGTCTGTGGTGCCAATCAGCACAGTATCAGTGCTATGGGTGGCCCAAAATCCTGATTGTGAGGCGTCCAGTAGGTGGTTTTGTTCCAGGAATTCAGTGAGCTTCTGATTGATGGCTTTCTTGAGTACTTTGGCCGGATAGGAGAGCAAGGAGATCGGCCGATAATCTTTGAGATCGCTGGGGTCGGCGGAAGCTTTCTGAAGGATGGTCTGACGTCTGTGTGTTTCCACCTGGCCAGGTAGGTTGCAGTGGAGATGGAGATGTTGAGGATGCTGGTGAGCTATGTGATGATCTGGTTCATTGCAAGGTTGCAGAGGTGATCGGGTCAGGGGTCAGTCAGCGCCCCAGAGTTGATGGAAGACTTGATGGCTGAGGTGGTCCCAGTGGTGAGCAGAGACCAGGCGGGGATGGTTTTGCTGCTGTTCACTGGGTGGTTGAGGTCGTTGGGATTGAGCGTAGTGTGTTGCAGGTAGAAATTGCTATAGATGTTGGTAATCTTGCTGTGGAAGCGGTCTGAGAGGATGCCACAGAGTTCTTGGGAGGGGTGAATGGTGTTCTATGTGGCTATTTGGTTGGAGAATTCTTTTACTATTTGAACAGTTCATTTGATGTGGTTGGCCACGGAGTTAATGCATGTGGTGATGGTTGCTTTCTTGGCTTCCTTGATGTGCCTGTGATAATTGCTGAGGGCTGTTTTGTGAGCTGCTCTGTTGGCAGGGTTCTTAGTGGCGTGCCATTGTTTCTCCAATTGGTGACAGTTGCGATTGGTGGTCCTGAGTTCTTGGGTGTACCAGTTGACATGTTTGGTGGTCTTGATGGGTTTTGTAGGTTTCAGAGGGGGAACTCTGTTGGCGTAGTCCGTGATCCATTCAACAAATTCTGGACAGCCCAGTTGAGGTCTGTTAAGGCCTTGGGTTGGAGGGTGGTCAGGGCCTGTGACCACTGAGTTTAGGTGATCTTGCTCTAGCTGTGCTGAAAGGGGATCTGACGCCTGGTAATGGTGTGCTGGGCGTTGGCGATGGTGAAGTGTACGATAGTGTGATCAGACCGGGTGAGTTCCGTGGTGTGGCTTAATTTGATTCTGGTCGCTGGAGGTGAAAATATGGTTAAGTGTGTGTCCGGCTTTGTGTGTGGGTTCGGTGACCAGTTGGGTGAGGCCGATGTTGTTCAGATTCTCTAGGAGGGTGATGGAGTTGGCGATCCAATGTTCATATCCATTATACATAAACTGATCAGAGAGAAAGGATCAGATTTGGAGAATTGTATACCAGTTCCACTAAATCCAGAAACTTTGTCTACTATATAAAGATAGTGATACCAAAAATTAAATAATTTTATAGTTGTATGTTTAAAAGAGAGCATCTCAATAAGTTATTAGATTTGTCAGCAATAAAGTTATATTGTTATATTGTTTAAATTGGAGCTAATGAAATTCACAGTGTGAGAAACCCCCACTTATTCAGTAGTGGATCAGAATTTGAAATTTGGTATTATCTCTATATCTCCTAAAGCCTCCTACATTTATTATCCATGCTACTACAAGCAACCCATGCCTATTGCAATAAATGTCTTGCCTATGAATGCAAAGTAAGAGGTATGCAGTTCCTATGAAGATGAGAGGGGGGTTCTTACCAGGAAAGTACTAGAGGGGAGTGCTCCAATTAGGAGCAAGGGCGCTCACACATCTGTAGGATGTCATGCTTCATCATCGGGCAGCTCCTCGTTGGGCCGGCGCTGCAATGCCCAACGAGCCTCGCAGAGTAGCTCTTTGCCGCAGTTCTTTTCTTTTTGCAGATGATGATAATTTGGTATGATAAGTATGGTGTGTGTGGATGGTTAGTAGAGTGTAGGGAAGGTGCTGTGCAGAAATAACTAGAAGTACCCAATAAAACTAATGTAATGCCGGGTTCTATTGTTATGGTTAAAAACCTTCAGTATCACAAGAAATGGATATAATGGTCCTACCTGGCATTTGTTTAGTAAGGGTGTGGGTGTACCTGTTTCATGCCTCTTATCATCTTAGTGATCGTGGCTTTTGTTCAGGACCAATAAACCTTTGTCTACTCACTGAGGGGTGGTTGGTGCAAGTGTGTTATCCATAACCTCTCAAAAGTCACACCGAGATTTGTAGTGTGCCTTCAGGGTAAAAACCTGTAGAGAGGGGAAAAAGAATAATGCATAAAGCTAATAGGCTAAGTTAAAAACATTAAAAAACCATCATCATACTGTGCTAACAAAGTGGTAGGTGAAATTCTTACACTCTGTTATTTGCACTCTGTTATTTGCACAGAGTGTAAGAAGGCCACAAAGCTGAAATATTCCAAATCATGAGAAGAGGGCCGACACCGGGAATGTGTAAACACTTAGTTTTGATTGGTTCCTTCTCTGTGGGAACTGTAAAGCGGGTCCAGATTATTGAAGTCTATGTTTTAATTGTGCATCGCTAAGCTATACAGTTAGAATTGCTCCTGTCCACCTTTGAAGTCAGATGCCCCTCTGCCTCCATAGGGACAATGGGCCAGATGCATCAAGGCAAAAACCGGTCGCAAACGGGCAGATTCGCAGAATCTGCCCCTTTGCGACCTGTATTTTTGCATTTGGGATGCATCATCCCAAATGTAAAAATCGCAATTTAAGTAATCGCAAAAATTGCGATTACTTAAATTGCGATTGCATTTAAGGAATCTCAAATTGCGATTCCTTGAATGCAATACATGAAGTGAATTAAAATAGCGATTTTGCTTTTAGTGGTCGCAAATGACCGTCAAATGCAACTGGACGGTAATTTGCGAAAACTTTGAAAAATGCACTAAAGTGCATTTTTCAAAGTTACATGTTACACACACACATGCCCTTGGGGCATGTGTGTGTGCAACATGTGGTCACATGGCAATTTCAGGGGTGCAATAGGGTGTCCTTTTGGCACCCTTGCACCCTTGAAATTGCATGCGCAAGTTGCAAGTACCTGTTTGGTACTCGCAAATTGTGCATGCAATTTCCATTGATTCCTATGGGCTCTAGGCCATAGGAATGAATGGGTAGCAATTCCTTAATTGTGACTCACAATTTGTGAGTCGCAATTAAAGAATGTTTAGGAATCGCAAACAATTTTGCGATTCCTACATGCATAGGCAATTGCGATTCTTTAATTGCGATTCTTTAAAAATCGCAATTTCTTCTTTGTTGATTGGAAACTTAATTTGGTTCTGACTTAGAGGCTTCATTTTGCTGACCCAACTGCTTGATCGTCCCCGACTCCGCTTCTGAAACCGTATCTTAGCATTAGGGAGTTACCCTCAGGGGAACCACATTTTTCATGATTTGGCTATATTAAGCCTTAAATAACTTGGCTTTGCATTTGCTATTGAGACTTGCATGGATTAATTTGATTTATTCTGTAATCAGGTGATTATTGATTTGTTACTAATTTGACTAATTTGAGTTTGTAACTTTGATAATCAACTAACAAACTTCATGGTTTGCAAAAGTAACAGTCTCTGTCATTCTTGTGAGGCAAAAATGTGCTTCAATGCTATTGATATGCCATTGAACTGTTGAAGATTAAGCCTCATTTCGAGACAAAGGTTCATCTGCTTGAGTACAGCTGGTATTCAAAATTTGCACCAAGTCTTTGCGCTTGGCAAACCCCATACTTTTGCTTCATCAGATAGTAGCAGAAGATGGTTCTCATTGAAGCTGCATCTCCCAAGTCCCCTGGTGTGGTTTGGAAAAATGGTGGAGATTGGGCAATCCTGAAGCGGTTGCATTGCTCTAGGAGTGTGAGTATATTAGGGTTATGTGTCTTTGGTTGTGAATTGTTGAGCATTGTAGTATTTGCAGGTTTCATGAGTTCCTTTGTTTAATGGTGTGGTGTCCTTTTTAAGTCTAGAAGGGCTTCACGTTGTAGTGAGATTTGAGTTGCTGCTTTGTGCATATCATTGAGAAATGAGCTTGCTACATCAGACTCGTTGTAGTCTAATACCCTGAGATAAATACTGAGTATAATACTCTGTAACTTGTCTGTTAAGTTTGGGGTGTCTGACTATAAAGCACTATTGCGTGCACAAAAGAGAGGGACTTATTAAACTTCTGTTGTGAGGGTGTACTCACTGACATTGGTGTTTGGATAATCCTTTTGCACAGAAGGGAAGATGCCATTAGTCAGGGTGATTATCCGCTGATCAAGATTTTAAATTTTGCATTTAAAAGCACCAGGAGGGCATTTTCCCCAATCTTCTTAAAGTGATTTTGAATTTTGAATATTCTTTTAGTGGAACAGACAAGAATTACAATTTTGTTGTGAGTTTCAATATATTGCTATTGTGCAGATGATCGCTGTTGAGTGAGTGCTGCTGTGAGGTGTTGCAAGTTGCATCATAGGGTGCTGCACAGGTATTGGTTGATTGGTGTGTGTGCCACACTGGGATTAATTATTACATCAGAAAGTGTCACTGTGTGAGTGGTCAGTTTAATGGTGTCACTCTGAGATTGGATGTTAGTGCTGTTGATTATTACTTTGTGATTTGCTGAGAACCACTGGTTATTTTAATTGAAGTTTATTGATTTTGTGTAGTGCCTCAAATATGGAAAAGATTAAATTTTTCAAGAAATTGAGAGGCTTGATAAGGGATGATGTGGGACTACCTGTCCATGAGGGGATGAGGTCCCTCTGGAGGGCAACCCCACACACTACATGGTAACCAATTTTGGTTTACACATGCGTATCTGGCTCAAACAGTGGGATAAGATCACTGTGAATGAAGGGTCCTTGCAGTTTTCCCCCCTGGTACTCTTAATCTGAGAATAATTGAGAATTTAAGATGGGTGGTGCATGAGATGAAACCCCCACCTAGACCAGCTCGATATGAACCCTGGAATGCATGGGAGTATACAGTACATGCAAAGGAGAAGGAGAAATATCAGACTAGATGTAAAGTGACAGTTAATCGTTGGACGGAAGCAACATGAGATGCAGAACACCAGGCATGGAGGGAAATATGTGAGGGAGTCAGGATCTACCCTGTGTTACCTAGTGGAAGAAAAGGATGAAAGAAAGCATGAGAGAGCGGTGAGACTTAAGAAAAGAACAATGACATTAGCAACAGTGACTGTAGTGATGACTTTATAGATGACCTATTGGCTTCTCAACCACCTCAGTATAATATTTTCAGACAGGTAGAGGAAATCCACAAGTTGGACGGCTTTGGAGGACCCACACCCATTGTTAAACTAGATGTGAGTGCATTAGATGGCTAGGATCTCCCGCAGGGAGGATTGCTCGGTTTTTTACAGGTTTGCACATGGTTGCTCCAGTTCCACTTGAAGGAGGGTCCCGAAGGCCCCATCTTACCATCTAACAAGAAACCCATTTTTGATTTTGCACTGCCCACTGAACATGATACCCCTAAGATAGGCGCTACCAGGCAGGCTCAGATAGAATGTCTTAAGTTGTCCACTTTCCTTCATCCTGGGAGTGCATCTCACATAGGCCCAAGCCCAGCTCCATAGATAACTATATCGTACATAGGACCAAGCATGCCTTCCTAGATACAAATGTATAGGCCCAAAAAGCCAATGACTCCTGCTCTCATTTTATAATAATAATAAAACAGATCTCGTAGGCCTCACTGATCTGCTAGCAGAGATCTGTTCCATCCACCGAGAGACATCAGCCCCCCTCTTGTAAATTTCCACAGTTACGAGAATAAGAGGGGCCCCCCACCTACGTGACAATCTGTTGGTACATCTGGCTGTGTCACAAGCAAGATTTGCGATATTTTTAGTTATGAAACTTTCCGCGCTTGCTTAACTGAAACTGAGAAGGCGGCAACGTGACCAAGAATTAATATATTAAATATTAATTCTGAGCATATTTTACGGTAAAAGTTATCCTTTGTTTACTTTTTGCGGTCAAGAACACTGACCATCTGCTAAAAGCTCTGTTTCATCATGATACCACTTCTCGGTTTTATATAAAACTTTCCAGTTACTGTAAGCGGGCGGTTAAGTGGCCTGCGTCAGATCTCGTGTCAGACGTGGGTGTAAGTTCTGCATTTAACCATATAAAAGAGCTTCGCCCAGGGTGCGGCTCTGAACTCTCTGCGCATCAGTGCATGACTGCATATAGAGGGTTCCCGATCGATCGTCCGTGTGACTGGGCCTAGAACTTCAACTTCCAAGGTGGTAATACTCTTACCTGATTATTTTGCCTATTGGCTTTATCAGCCTATCTGACAATTTTGCCTTTTGGCTTTGTCAGCTCAACTAAATATTAGCCTTTTGGCTTTGTCAGTCTATCTAACTCAGCTCATTCTAACCCAAGCCATTGCATTTTATTTTAGTTTAAACTGCGTAGTCTTGAATGGTGTTGCTTTCTTAAAAGAGATTAGCCTTCTAGGCACTAGCCTAGCTATCCTCTTTAAAGTCAGGGTTGCTTTTAGGCAGCTACTCATAGCATAATATTTAGACATATATTTGCTTCTTTTGAAAAACTGATTTATAACATTGTCAATACATTTATTTTTCATCCTGCTCATGTGTTCATGGGCAACATTTTAATCGAACTGTTTCTATGCTTTTGAACTGCTTAAATAAAAAGTCACTGTATTTTACATCGTGGTTTCTTCTTTCCAAGTGAACGAGCAGAACAGGGGTCAGGCTCTCTGGAGTCTGGAGTCGGTAAGCAGAAAGGTGTGGCCACCAAAATACTACCCTCAATCAGCTGGCGACCATGAATATCCAGGTCTCGTTAGGCGGGTCACCTACGGTGCGGTCTTGGGACGCATGCTGGGGTTACACCTGTCTGGCTGTTTCTCAGGCTCTCCTCTCCCCACGTCCACCGGGGTAAATCAGGGATATTTTTACCTTTTTCCTTGCATTTGCCTCAGGTTGTGGCGTGTGTGGGGCGGTGGGTCGGCCTGCATTTGCCATCCGGGGTCTCCCTTGTGTGTGCTCCTTTGCCCACCTGTGGTTGACTGACATGCCACGACGTCCTCTTTGTGGCTGGTCACATCTTCCTGAGGCTCTTTGGTGCTGTCCCCTCTGCTGTCATTAATTTCGTCGTGGTTTCTTTCTATTTGCATTTTCTTGTGCTTTCACTTTCATTGTCGTTTTCTTTTTCAGTTCTTATCTTTGTCTTCTCGCTTGAATATGCTCCGTGATGCTTGAGGTTTGAGTCCTGACCACCTGTTTGTACATGGTTGGTCGAATTCTGGCATGGTGCACACATGCGTTTGCAGGTTTTCATGTTTTAATATTTAACGCGCATTTAATATTTGACGCACATTTTTCTCAATGCCCTTTCTTACCGAACAGTTTATATTGCACAGCTGTGGGCTGTTGCGCTCTTGACACGGTGCACAAGTGCCACGCATGTCTGCAGTGTTGTCGCATTTTTTTTTTACTTAGGGTGTGTCCCGGCGCCATTTTGGGGTGGTGTGTCCCGGCGCCATTTTGTATGCTCTTGCCGCCATTTTGTACTCTTATTTACATTTTGTATTATTAAGTTTTCACCTTTTATGTTTCATCTTCTCTAGTCTTTCACTGGATATTTTGTTTTCTTGTGCTTTCTCTCCTTCACTTCCTTCTCTTTCAGTTGCTCTTCGTGTTCTTTTTCCTCACACTTTCTTCATACATTGTCATTTTCTTTCCTCCTTCACGCCCTGCAACACCATTCTATTTCTTTTCAGGCGTCAATGCGCCCCTCTTTCGTCAGGGTTCTTTCATGTGTATTCACACACTCATTCTTCGCACTCTATAGTTCGTCCCTCTCTGATTCACTTTTACATGGCTTGGGTGCTTTTCTCTTTTTATCTCTCAAATTTATCTCGCTCTCTCAACGGCGCCTTTCTCCCTTGTTAGCTGCGCCACTCCAAAAAGAGGAACAAACTACTTCGAAGTCTGTGGCCCAGTCTGACATCCCCCCCGCCTTCTTCTGCTCTCTGCCTTCGCAGAATGAGGAACTACGCCTCGCACCTTCACTGTAGTCACCTCGCCCCTCCTTTCTCTATCTTCCCAGCCTGGTCTCGAACCAGACATTGTTACTTTTACCATTATTATTTTTTGAAATGCATTTCCTTTATTTAATTATTGTTTATTTGTTGTCCATTGTGTCTGTTTTTTGTGCTTCGTTTTCTTAAACATTTATTAGCCCTGCTGTCCCACCATAGTTTTCTCCCTGCACTCCACATCTGTTGCTGAACTGCCAGCTCCACACTCATTTAGCCGAGTGGCAGTCTGCTAGTTATTATTGTTGACTCAGTTGCCCCCCCCACCTTTCATCCCAATTAACGGCAACTGCGCTAGGTAGCTGTTGTCTGGATTGCCTTGCCTTTAATACGTAGCCGCAATCCCGCTAAGTAGTTGCACCTTTTCTTCAGTACACCTTGCACATATATTGTGCCTCTTTTTTTCTGTCTCTCACACCTTTTTTGCCTACCACTTGTCCACGCCAATTGGTAGCCAAGGGGGGTGGAGGTGTATCTCCATTCCTCTTGTCCGTCCCCTTAAAAAAAACCCCCGTTATGTCCCCTGACCCCCCGCAAATTATAAATCTCCTTATTCATTCAGTACGTGGTACTGCCACGGCGGTATACCACACCAGTCTTGATCGCTTTATCCCCCTCACGCGCCATCAAAGCGACGTTCTTGCAACTACTTGGGACATCTTAGAGGTTGACTTTACACCCACTACCGAACTCCGCCTTTCACTCTTGTCTCTCATAGACTTACCTCCCCCAGGCACCGCTTCTTCCCAACCACCACCAGACACCACCCGCCCGGATCTTTTGTGGCCTGCCCACTCCTCTAATTCATCTTCGCGCTCCCCACCCTCTTTAGGGTCTTCTGTTTCTTTTGCTAATTCTCCCACTATCGTTGCCATAGACGGCGAGTCCAATACTGACTCTGCGCAGTCCACGGCATCCTCTGAAGAGGCAACACTCCCTAACCTTACCGCCCCTGCTTCCCCCACGGTATCAGCATCAGCACTTACTATTGCTCTCCATCAACCACTGTCTCCTGCTAACGAGTCCCCATTCCTCGTGGCACTCCTGCAGGACTATTCAGTGGATCTAGAGGACTCTGCACCAGACATCCTCATTGTGCCTCCCCCGGCAAGCCCACCCCCGCATTTTCAGTCACTGTAGGGAATGAGTGCCCCGTCTCCTGACAGTACAGCTTCTCTTATTTTTGTATATCTAGTTAATAATAACGTTGTGGGTCTTTCTACTGGGCACCCATCCTCCTTTTGTCACGTTACACCCTTAGCAAGCACTGTCCTTCTCACTATATTTCAAGTTTTAGGGGTTGACTATACCCAGGCACAGCAGATAACGCTTTCACTAGCACCGTCCTTTCCGCACCTTCCGCATCCCATTGTCACTAAAGCCAAAGAACAAAAACATTGCAAGCACTGACATTTTAGGGAACACTCCAGTCCCTCAACAATTACTGGTCCCCATGAACAGGATTATAGGTACCTCTGTTCATAAAACATCGGATTGCATTTACATACGCATTCACCTAATAGCGCCAGGTTTGGAGATACCTACCACACTAGTTACAACTTATCCACGCAACCCGCTACAAAGCAAAGTAATTGCTGGTCTCTCTCGTAACCAGCTCCAATTCCCTGACTTCTCCCCCGACGGAATATACACCGGACCACAGGAACTGGACTTAAGAAAAGCATTATATCACATTATCAGTAGCGCCATAGGAGAGGAATTGATAAATGACGCCACCCCCCCCACTCCTGCCACTGAACACTCTCCTGCCACTGAACACTCTCCTGCCACTGAACACTCTTCTGCCACCTAATTACATTCCTTTCCAAACAAGCGACATTCACCCTCAAAGCATTGTGCTTTAAAATAATACTCATGAATGGCATAGTGAGCTCTACAGTATACAAAACGTCTACCCACTTTCACATCTTTTTTATCATACATCCCCCTGGAGCGCTACTCACTGCCATATTATCTAGCACATGGCCAAGGCACCCTCTCCAAAGTTATATTGCTGAAGCTTGCTTTGACGGCCATCTTCGTTTCCCTCTTTATACTCTAGCACAAGAGCGAGACTTGCAGGACGGGGTGTATGATATTGTCATTCAGGCAGTAGAGCAAGAACTCATCAGAGACATTGTCCCTAGCACCTGAGAAAACGCGCTCCTGTAGTTCAGGCTTTGCCTACAGCGCCCCGTGTTAGACACACCAACATGGCCACTCCACTCCAACATGTTTTAAAAACATTCGGAGGCCAAGAGCACCATATACTAAAGCACTGCCGTGAGCTACATAAGCGTACGGTCAAAATGAGTCATCCTTGGCCCTCAGAGGGAAGCTTTGATCCAATCATACTAGAGCATGCCACCACCTTTCTAGACACCAAGTACTCTGGCACTAAGTTACAGAAGAGAAAGGCTACTTTAGATCTCTGGCGCATTTTCAAAGACAAGGCTCAAACACACTCTGACTCCACACACCCAGCTGTACCCAATGCTCCGCCCCCACCGCCTTACCACTTCAGCGGTATGTATACCGAACGCACTCACAAAGAACAACCGGAGCTACCAGTCACCACTAATGATTCTCCGGCTGCTGGCTTCCAACCACTACCAAATGAGGCATCTTCCTCACCACACCTCGCACCAGAGTTACTCATTGCACAGATTGAGGAATTCCAGACTTCCCACACATCACCCAGTCACCCGTACCACCCCGTGGACAGACCACCGTCTCCACCCATGCCCCCCGGTGATGTATACCCCCACCTGACAGAACTGCGCAGCGTACACATGCCTCTCCCCAACGGTACAGTAAGGGAGACAGCAGTACCAGGTATCCCAGGCTTCATAGATGCACAACTATCACTGAAATTTACACCAACAGTTAATACTGCACAACCACGCCCAGGTGAAGAGGATGAGGAAGACCCTGACTCTGTCTCTCAAGCATCATCTCGTCACTTGCGCTCACCTGTCATTGTCATCCGTGACATCGGCACTCAACAAGCTTCTGGTACTAACCCCTTCCTTGACACCGGCACACACCTGTTCCCTAGTTCGCACCTCCCACCACAAACTAGCATGCCTTTCATGGCTACTGCACCCTCTGGTGAGGTACCAGGATCTGCCCTTATGACAGACCAGCGGCGGCTCATCAAGTTCCCTGACCCACCATTGCTGTGCATGACGGAGGGACAGTGTGTTCCCCTCGCAGGTCTTCCCTCCTCATATGGCAATTATAGACAAAATGCAGACTTGAGCAGAAGCACTAGCCTGGAAAGTATATCACCACAGCACCTTGACGAGGAACAGCCACCCACGCATCAATCACCTTGCCACGCAGCACAAATAAACACAATGAGACGCTTGTCATTTAAATTAGAGAACATGAACAAAAGCATTACGGACATGATGTCGAAGGTCAACACACCAACACCACCCTCACCCACGCTGCACCGCCTCGTGCAACACCACCCACAGACAATTATCAGTAGGAATGGGGAAGGGAATAGACAGTATCTCCTTAATGAGCACCCCCACCGCTGTGACGCTGTCGCCTCTAGAATAACACAAACACTCACCAACACACACCAAGCCCACCAATCCCCAACGGCAGTAGGGCCAGAAAAGAGACAACCACTGGTGCTAGAAGGCCACAATTCAATGTTTGGTGAGATCCCAATATAGTGTGGACTCCCACAGGAACAAGCCAGAGTGGTAAGAAGAAAGGTTAGGACCACCGAAGCACAGAAACTTAAAGTCTTGGGGACACATGGACGCCCAGACGACATACTATATGACGTCTCGGGCTCTGCTTCCTTGCGCACCGTCAGGATGAAAAATAGACACAACATAAGTCTCAGCAGACCATGTCCACCACAAACAAGCAATGATCTCACTCCCAATGAGATAGTGACATTAGGGGAAGGTTCAGATTATGCAGTTAACCCCTTTTCAGACGACTTGGCAGGCTGGTCAGAGCCCTTAGCACCGCAAATGCTCCCTTGGCCAAGAGAAGGCTCTTTTGAACCTCAGTACATGGCAACAGCAGTTGAATGTATCCTCAAAGGACTAGGAGATGAGGATTGGGACTATGACTACATGAGGGAGAGCCTGAAAGTCTGGCAAAAATATGCTCGCCAGCATGACTATACAGGACCCACAGCGCAACGCCCTGGGGTCATGTGCCAGATGCCACTGCTCTACAAAAATGTCACTGATCCCCCCATCTACATCCCATGGTCTACATTAGACAAAGAAAATGTCAAAAAGCAACTCCCACCCCTCACTGAGGGTGCGGGAAAATGGATTGCAGCTTTTGAAAATTGCACCACAGGTAACAACATAGCTATAGGAGATGTAAAAAGCCTGCTGATCTCCCTCATGGAAGAAGACGCAGAAGATCTCTTCACACGTGTCCATGCCAATCTTACGAAAACAAACACCAAACATGATGGTGTTTCCTTTAATGAGATTAGAACACTAGCATGGACTGAGTTGCGCAGGAAATTCCCTGATGTTCCCGATATTGGGGCTCTGTTGTCACAGACCATGCAACCAAATTAAGACCCTGCCAACTATCTTTCCAGAATGAAAGAAAAATGGCACCAGGAGTTAGGGCAACGATGGGACGCAGCTGGAGGGTATGGGAGATTATTTTATCACACAATAAAGAAAGGTTTACCCACTGAAGTGCAGGAAAAATTAGATGGCATTGTAGCAATGGAATGTAAGCCATGGGCTGAAATACAAGCCCACATTATACATTACTGCAAAAAGAGACAGGAACAAGAGAAGATTAGACAGCTGGCAATAGAGAATGCCGCTGCCAAGTTGGTACAGCAGAAACTTAATAAGAAAAAAGACAATGTTGACACAGTCATGCTTGCAGCACCGGTCACTCAAATGACAGCAGTAACATCCTTCCCCCAGGCTGCCATGAATGCTCTTGCAGGCAACGCCCAACCTGCCCCACAGCAGGTTCAAGCACCACCTGCCATACATACAAGCTCAACCCCAACCTGCCATACAGTATGTCCAGCCGCAACCGCAGCCAATGGTACAAGACATGCCAGCACCACCTGCTTACAGCACCAACACACAGCCCTATTACAATAACAGACCAAATATGAACTGGAACACGGGTGGACCAGGAAGAGGGCGAGGGATGGGACAACAAAGGTTTCCACAACAGCCAGGACAAGGGACACCACCGATCATCTGCTACTATTGCCAGAAACCAGGCCACATACAGAGAGATTGCAACAGTAAAAAGCGTGATATGGGTCAGCAATATATGCGTCCTGGCTACCAAGCACAAGCACCATTCCAACAACAGCAGCACATGCAACAACACCTTCAACAGCCCCAAATACTATACTCTTATGCACAACCAGCACAGCAACAACAAGTGCAGCTCCAAGCGCCCATAATGGCCCAGGTTCAGCCAGCAGTCCAACAAATACAGGTTCCAATGCAACAGCTAAAGCCACAGCAACTACCTGCTTATCAGGTGGTCCCCCAAACACAAAACAATGTACCTCTAGGAGGAACGATTGCTGCCTCCAACAACCCCTTTACCCAGGGCACCATCCAGCAATTTCAGGCTGGAGGATACACTGGCTAGGACAGCCCACAGACAACTCTTGTGTGCCCAATTTTGTCCTGCACAAGCAATACTGAAGAGGACCCTATTGCAAGTGTTGTGATAAATAACAAAACATATAGTTTTCTTGTTGACACAGGTGCCACATATTCCTGCATTACAGGTGGCCCTCTGCCCATTTCTAACAAAACAGCGGACACACAGGGATTTTCTGGGGCAATAGCAAGGGTCCCCTTCACCAAGCCAGTATCAATGGAGATAGGAGGCCATGTAGTGGAGCAGCCTCTGCTCTATTCACCCAGGTCCCCGGTCAATCTTTTAGGACGTGACCTCATGGCCAAACTAAACATGACCATCCACTTTGATGACAACGGAACAATGATTTGCTCCATACCAGGTACCCCACTAACTAGGATAATGGCAGTCACTGCACAGTCTTCCTTAGATAGCCAGGTCAGAGCACGCCCAGTGGATGAGCACGCCTTCTCTGCAGCTGTCCACACTATTGTCGCCACCACTCCCGAATTACAAGGCCGCACTGTTCAGTTACCAAAAGAGTTCCTTTTCAGACCCCAAGTACCAGACTCACAGTTATTAGACAAACACTTGACATTTGACATCTGCGCCCTTGAGGTAACACCAACCTACGGCGCATTTCTGGCATGCGATGACAACGCTCATACTTGGGCTTGTGTCATTTTTATTGAGCCTAAAGGGTTGGTAAGAGACATTTCAGATGCCCAGTTGTTTGGATCCCCTGAAGACCACTCCAAGACAGAGATTATCTATCAAAACAATGTGCCTATCTCAGTCACAGTGGAGATTAGGACACCAACAGTCACCCCTAGCTATGACTCTGCCCGAGAGGCAGATCTTGCCTCAAGTTCCTGCACATCTTTGGACAACAGGCCCAAATGATGTAGGCCTTATTAGCTCTGCCGCGCCATTCAAGATAACTCTTAAACAAGGCGCTATCCTGCCCAGAATAAAACAGTATCCCTTGTCCAAGGCAGCGGAAGAGGGCATTGCCCCTACCATACAGGCATTGCTAGATCAAGGAGTAATATATCCTTGTATCTCTCCTTGTAACACAGCCCTTTTTCCTGTACGGAAGGGGAAGACAAATCAATGGCGTCTAGTACATGATCTGCGCGCCGTTAACAACATAGTTGTACCAGAATTCCCTATTGTCCCAGACCCCTCTGTCATCCTCACGAACGTCCCCCCCGATGCACAGTACTTTTCTGTCATCGACCTGAAAAATGTTTTTTTCAGCATTCCTTTGCACCCAGACAGCCAATACCTATTGGCTTTCACATTCAGAAATGTGCAATTAACATACACAAGTCTCGCTCAAGGGTACTGTGAGTCCCCTAGCGTCTTCAACAGGGTTGTCAAAGAGGACTTGTCTAATATTCAATGTGATAGCACCCTACTGCAATATGTCGATGACATACTGCTCTGCAGCCCCACAGAACAACAATGCAGAAAAGACACCATCTTCTTACTTACCACGCTAGCACAAAGGGGATATAAAGTTGACAAACAGAAGTTACAGTACTGTCAGAAAGATGTACACTATCTAGGTCAGCTACTGTCTGCATCAGGCAGACGAGTCACTCCAGGTCGAGTTGAGGTGATAAAAGGCACTCCTGAACCTCAAACAGTTAAAGACATGCAAAAATTCCTCGGCCTGGTTAATTATGTCCGCCAGTGGGTCTTTGATTTCGCAACAATAACTGCCCCATTGCTGAAAGCTGTGAAAATGGGCAAAGACAGACACAATAAAATTGAGTGGACACCTGAAATGAGAACAGCCTACACTCAGCTCAAAGATGAGATAACAAATGCACCAGTGTTAGGTTCACCTGATTACACAAAAGAATTCTACCTATTCACTCACTGTGATGGTCTAGTAATGACTGCAGTACTCACTCAGAAATACCCCATGGGCCATAAGCCCATTGCCTACTTCAGCGGCATGCTGGACGCTGTCATGAAAGGTCATTACCCCTGCGAACAGGCCCTTGCTGCCGCAGCATTTGCTGTTGAGAAAACTACCCCCATTGTAATGGGTTCCCCACTGACTATGTACACTGAACATGCCGTCTTTGCAATAATACAAAAAGCCAAGACAACTTTAACAACACAAAGAGTGTCAGGTTACGAAGTCATACTGTCACTACCTTCTCTGAAGATTGTAAAATGCCATACAGTAAACCCTGCCACATTTTTTGCCCATCCAATAGCCACCTCAGATGATGACACCCATGACTGTGCCACATATTCACCAGATGAGTCTGGAGCAGCAAAAGAGGATCCCTTGCCAAACAGTACTGTATATTTTGTTGATGGCTCCTCTACCATTGATCAAGAAACAGGAGTCAGGTACACAGGAGCTGCAGTAGTTAAGGCACAGCAGAATGATTCCTCTGATTCCCTAGACATTGTACAGCAACTTACATTACCATCACATTATTCTGCACAGGCAGCTGAACTGGTAGCCCTCATAGCTGCCCTAAACATTGGAGCTGATGACCGCATTACAATTTACTCAGATTCTGCATATGTTACTACAACTACACACTCCAGCATCCTCCGCTGGAAAAGGCGCGGCTTCCTCAAGTCTGATGGTACACCTGTCATTCACAAAACGCTACTAGAGGAACTTATTGAGGCCCTTACACTACCAGCTGAAGTAGCCGTAGTCAAATGCGCAGCGCACACCAATGGCCAAGATTTTGTCTCCAGAGGTAACGCCCTGGCAGATTGGGCAGCTAAGGCTGCAGCCAGAGGCCCCCAGCAACAGGCCCCCACTCCAAGCAACACCAGAGGTTCCATTTGCCCCCATTTTACTTTCCCAAACACTGCCTCCCACAGAGCATGACAATAGCAATGAAGGAATTCCAAAAACACCATCCCAATTCACAACACCATTTGACATTGACACAACTCAGCAATATGATCACACTGCACAGTTACACCTTAGAGAAATGCAAGAAAGTGCACCAGATCAAGAGAAAGAGTTATGGAAGAAGAGGGGAGTACAACAGGACTCCGCCGACTTCGTGTACAGACAGACAGTAACAGGGAAACCTGTGATGCCACAGGCCTTATTACAAGTGGCATTGGACCAGCTCCACCTTCCCACCCATGTCACCCGAGATAACATGTCTACCACCTTGCAAACAGACTGGTTCATCCCCAATGCCTATGAACAGATACAGTTGTATGTTAATAAATGTCTCATTTGCCAACAATATTCCCCAAACCCGACTCTCAAAACAGTTGCTTCCACCATTCCTAGACCATCTGGCCCCTTCAAAGAGCTACACATTGACTATGTCGACATGATCGACCGCTGCCAAAATTACCGCTATCTCATTGTAGTAGTGTGTCCATTTTCACGCTGGATCGAAGCTGGACCTTGCGTCCACTGCGATGCCAAGGCAGCTGCCACATTCCTGCTTCGTGATGTCATTACTCGCTGGGGCATTCCAGACGCCATCCGGTCCGACAACGGAAGTCATTTTTCAAACGCCATCTTTTCCTCCCTCACCACAATGCTAGGCATTAAACACAAACTGACACCAGCTTATCACCCACAAAGCAACGGCATTTGTGAGCACCTCAACGGCTTGCTCAAAAATAAAATAAGCAAGATAAGCGCAACAATAGGAAAGAAATGGCTTTATTGCCTACCCATAGCACTCTTTGCACTAAGAAACTCCCCAAGTTCGGATCATCACCTCACGCCCCATCAGCTTGTCACTGGACGATCCATAAATGTAACAGTTCCTTCCACACGCCCTAAAACAGATAGTGAATCATCACCAGAGATAGTTAGAGCAGAACTTTATCAATACCTGTGCCAACTAACAAGCGCAGCGCAGTTCCTTTCTACCCAGGTATCCAAGAGGAGAGACAAGGGCCCCACTGATCCTGAGCTCCCACCAATCCGTCCCGGGACACTGGTCTTCGTCCGGAAAAACGTCAGGCGTTGGAAGGATCCTAAGTTCGAAGGTCCCTTCCAGGTGATAGACTCATCACCAACTGCAGTGCGAATAGCTGAAAGAAAAGCATGGATCCATCGCAGCCACGTCCGCCTAGACCCCGCACCACCACCTCAGCCAATGGACTAAAGGAGGGACGGGACATACCATCAGTGCCACTCCATGAAGACAGCGGCCTTCCATCCTCCTGTGATGAAGAAGACGATGAGCATCGCGTACTTACAGTCAAGAATGCTAATGGAGATGCAAAGTTATGTATTTCACTTGTCTTAGTATTTTGTGTTTTTGCTACAGTGACTTTGGCAGTTCTCAATTGGTACATGTTTTATCTTGCAACTACTGATCAGTGTTATCTTTCGGATGCTATCACACCATCTTCAGGACAGTCAGTTGTGCCACCAGATAGAGACAAGATCGAAAGTCCACCACTCCCACCTTGTACCGCTGATACAGCACACACTAGCACACACCCCACATCCACAGTTACTGATCTGATCCCAAGCAGTGCTACTACCCCAGGGGATGGCGTTCTGGATCTCACAATAGGTCCCCAGTTGCCCCGCCGTTCCCCTCCCCGCACTAACCGTAGATTTAAACGAGGTAGACCAAGGTTCTGGAAGACCCGTAGACCAAGACCTGAGGTTACACAAGAGTGGCCCACCGCTCTTCAGGACACAATGGTTCACATTGCACACCTTCATTCCAGGCCCGATTTCCATTCCACACGTCCGGACAAATTCGATCCGGATCATGGAGCCCATGATGCCCTGTTAGACAACATGTGGTACCGGCATATGTCCAAAATAGGAAAAAAGGCAACAAAAGAAGCATGTTTCGTGTGCTCATATATCCCTCATGCAGTAGGCGCAGACAAAATGATTTTCCCAAAAGAAGTACCACCCCAGTAGCCAAGTGTCTCCTCCACCTGTTCCTTTGCCGTATATACGGTCAGATTCAGCTTCTGTCAGCCAGTCTCGATACTGCATTTGTAAACACTACGGCATGGGATTATGAGTATGTCACGTTCAGAATTGTGACTGACAAAAAATCATTTGACAAAGGCATGGAGGAGCTGTATAGGATGAGCATATCTGACTCCTTAACACAACATTGGGAGCGTAGTTTTGCCTATTTACGCTACTTCACCTTTACAACACCGATGGCAACATGTCATCCACTAATAGACCAGAGCCTCTGTAAATACAGGCCTGTGTTGTGTTTACGGACCAATATCTATTATAACAATAAGTGGCACGGTCCACACAACCTGACCTGTAGAGCGGCTTCCTTAGGAGCACCCTTTATAACGACAGACTGGGAGGGGGACACAGATTGGGATATCGAGAGTGAATGCGAAGGGGTCTGGGCACAAGAAAGTAGAAGGTACACCTTTAGTAAGGACACCACCTACCAATGGAAGAAAGTATATAAACTAAAAAATCCTCTCCTTTGCTTCCTAGGTAACGGTACCCGCCTTGTGGGCAGCAACACTAACTGTAACACGACAGTTTTTAATGTGGACCTCCAAGACGGCACCGCCGGCCTCATGGACATCTTTTGGGCCTGCGGAGAACGCATCTACGCCCAGTTGCCTCCTCAATGGAAGGGCCTATGCACCATGGTCACCATGCATGAACTGCATCTCGTTGTCCCGGCATCCAACATTTCCCAAGTGCTCGAACACCCCATGACAGGTGATGTCACCCTGCTTCACCGGCACCGAAGGAGTGCTCAATATTTTGCTAACGACGCCTTTAAGGAAGTTCCTGATGAGTTTCGCCTGTTCAATGGCGCCCAGGAATTCTTTGGGGGCCTGTGGCCCATCTGGCAAACATCTGCTAATGCCCGGTGGCTGCAGGTCACACGCTATGAACTAATGACTCTGATCAACAACACCCGAGATGGGTTCAACGCAATACAGGAAGAATTACGACCAATAAGACTTATGGTTCTAGAGCATAGATACGTTCTAGATCAACTCACAGCTATGCAGGGAGGGGTATGCGCTTCCATCGGATCGAGCTGCTGTACTTTCATACCGTCTAATGATGCTGCTAACGGGTCTCTCGCTAAGGCCATTGAGGACTTGGACAATTTGGGAAAAAAGATGCGTGATGAGGGCGGTGCCGATGCAGACCCTATTACGAGCTGGTTCAACTTGGACTCGATGCCTTCATGGCTATCTGCTATCTTGAAAATTATGTTACCTATTTGTTGTGTCATCATGTTAATGTGTTGCAGTGCACAGGTAATAATGAGGTGTGTCAGCAGATGTAGCATCAAAGCAGTTGGGATAAATTACGTTAAAACAGGAATTTACCACAATGCAGACTATCAGGACATGCACCGTGTTCCTGGGGATGGGGATGGGCAGGTCCACATACAACTCATAGAACTAGTTGCCCCTGAGGCTTCTCCCAACACACCCTCAGCTCCCCCAGTCCCACCGCATAGGTACACTTTGAGGGAGGAGCATAACGCTCACGAGTATGACCAGTTACTGAGCCATGATGATGGAGAATATGTTACCCTACCATCAGAATTGCAACCCCCGGCTGCGTGCCCCTACGTTAATGACCTACTCAGCATGCACCCGACCCCTGAGGGTCCTTCAAAGTATTCTATCCGAGATGTGTTCAAAAATGAACAAGAGCAGGGATATGAAGGAGGGTCCCGAAGGTCCCATCTTACCATCTAACAAGAAACCCATTTTTGATTTTGCACTGCCCACTGAACATGATACCCCTAAGATAGGCCCTACCAGGCAGGCTCAGATAGAATGTCTTAAGTTGTCCACTTTCCTTCATCCTGGGAGTGCATCTCACATAGGCCCAAGCCCAGCTCCATAGATAACTATATCGTACATAGGACCAAGCATGCCTTCCTAGATACAAATGTATAGGCCCAAAAAGCCAATGACTCCTGCTCTCATTTTATAATAATAATAAAACAGATCTCGTAGGCCTCACTGATCTGCTAGCAGAGATCTGTTCCATCCACCGAGAGACAACATCAGCCCCCCTCTTGTAAATTTCCACAGTTACGAGAATAAGAGTGGCCCCCACCTACGTGACAATCTGTTGGTACATCTGGCTGTGTCACAAGCAAGATTTGCGATATTTTTAGTTATGAAACTTTCCGCGCTTGCTTAACTGAAACTGAGAAGGCGACAACATGACCAAGAATTAATATATTAAATATTAATTCTGAGCATTTTTTACGGTAAAAGTTATCCTTTGTTTACTTTTTGCGGTCAAGAACACTGACCATCTGCTAAAAGCTCTGTTTCATCATGATACCACTTCTCGGTTTTATATAAAACTTTCCTGTTACTGTAAGCGGGCGGTTAAGTGGCCTGCGTCAGATCTCGTGTCAGACGTGGGTGTAAGTTCTGCATTTAACCATATAAAAGAGCTTCGCCCAGGGTGCGGCTCTGAACTCTCTGCGCATCAGTGCATGACTGCATATAGAGGGTTCCCGATCGATCGTCCGTGTGACTGGGCCTAGAACTTCAACTTCCAAGGTGGTAATACTCTTATCTGATTATTTTGCCTATTGGCTTTATCAGCCTATCTGATCATTTTGCCTTTTGGCTTTGTCAGCTCAACTAAATATTAGCCTTTTGGCTTTGTCAGTCTATCTAACTCAGCTCATTCTAACCCAAGCCATTGCATTTTATTTTAGTTTAAACTGCGTAGTCTTGAATGGTGTTGCTTTCTTAAAAAGAGATTAGCCTTCTAGGCACTAGCCTAGCTATCCTCTTTAAAGTCAGGGTTGCTCTTTAGGCAGCTACTCATAGCATAATATTTAGACATATATTTGCTTCTTTTGAACAACTGATTTATAACATTGTCAATACATTTATTTTTCATCCTGCTCATGTGTTCATGGGCAACATTTTAATCGAACTGTTTCTATGCTTTTGAACGGCTTAAATAAAAAGTCACTGTATTTTACATCGTGGTTTCTTCTTTTCAAGTGAACGAGCAGAACAGGGGTCAGGCTCTCTGGAGTCGGTAAGCAGAAGGGTGTGGCCACCAAAATACTACCCTCAATCACACTGCTTGAGTACTGCCTGAGCCCACATACAAAATTTGACTTGCAAGTTAAGTAAGATTGAAAAGGATTTGATTGATGATCTGGAGGTAGAAGGAAGGAACTGGCATTGAAAGTAAAGAATGCAATTAATTAACCTAAGGGTGCATTGAGAAAGGAAAAAGAGAAATATCAATTAGCTGGAAAACACCTGAAAATGTAAATGTAAATCCAGTACTTGTATAGCGCACGAATCACCCCCGAAGGGGTATCTCGGCACTGGGGGCTGTTGGGAAGATTAAGCGAGCTATTGCCCAGAGTCGCATGGTGCTGGGCAGACCCCTGCCGCCGGAGCCAGGGATCGAACCGTGATCCCCAGCGTCCAGCGTCAGTCGCCCTGGCCGCGGCACCACACCTCTCCCCGAAATTGATTCTGAATGGCAGCAGCAAGGGACACTATGCTGCACTATGCTGCATGGGGAGAAAGGAAAAGATTTAAAATTCTCTGATGATGGGTTTGAGTAAATACCCTCACCGATTTGAGGCTTTAGGAGAAGAAGATCAGATATTTGGAGGAAAGGATCCTGTTATTCCTGGAGTTTATAATGTGTGTGGAAAGAATACATATTTTCAGCTTCCTGAAAATTGGGTCGGGAGCTGCTATTCAGCTTGAGTGTTCCCCAATGTATATCATGTAGACAATATAGGTGACCAGTGAAATGGGTTTCATATGAGAGCTAAGCGTAGTGCTTCAGAAATGGTGGGGCTATAATTCCCTCCATAGGAGTAGTTTTAAATGACCGGAAGATTAGAAAGCTGTCTACATTGGTCCATTGCAAGCCACCATAGGGGGGAATTTGGTTATGCTTTGTCTCTATTTTTCATTTGCATATGACAGCATGCTAGTGTACATCACATATAATCATTGCTTGCTTATATTCAAGAATGATTTTATATTTAGACTTACCATAATTAGTGATTTTACATTAATAATTATTCATAGTTAGGGTGTATTCACTTTAAGTTAGCCTAAGTCACAGTAGCCCTCAATTTGAAAGGTCCCATGTTAAATGAAATGTCATGTTTCAGCTTGCTGTGCATAATCTCTTCTTGTTTCAGAAGGCATGCGTAGGAAGGTGGAGTATTACACGGTGATGCTGGTTAGGCATCAACATGCAATACTCCCACAGACCCAAAAAATGGTCCTTGGATTCGCAATAATTAATCCTTCACTCTGTCCTGGTAGTGTGGCAAAGAGCAGTCTGGCTTTACTAGAGGAACTTGTGTTAAGCATTTCAGAGCAACAACATAGATGATAAGTAATTGACACAAATCAATAGAAATCCAATACCAATTTATAAAAATAAAGGGTATTTTATCTTAATTCAGACACCAAAATGAATGTGAGCAGATACATATAACCGGAGGTATGGATTTTAGAAGAAAACGTAAATCACAGTAATTCAACACTGCAGAACTTTTGCATTGCGGTCAATAGGAAAAAGTGGTAGTGAAGATTGGTCACTTGTAGGTGGAGTTGCGTGGAAGCCAAGGAGGGTAAAGTTGATGCAGATCCCAGGACTAAGCCATGACAGTCAGTTCAATTTTACCTGACCCGTGGAGACTGGGTGCAGAGTTGTCCTGGCTGTCCCTGGTGCTCAACGGGAGTGCTGCGGGGAACAGGATGCACAATGTCGACAACAACCCCACTGCTGATGTTAGAAGAAGGTTTTGCAGAGTGCCCTCTAGGTGCAGCGTCAAGTGAAGGGGTTAGTTGCTGGTCTGGTGACCAACAAGCCTTGGCAGTGGTATGCACAGCAGGTAGTTAGTTCAACATCCGGTGGTCCTGGGGAACACTGTAGCTGCCTGAAACTTTGTGAAAGGCAGGACTGCAGTTCCCACAGTGCACTGGACCATCTGCTTTTGGGCAATCTCTTGAAGGACCCAATGTCCAGGGATTCTTTGGATCTGGATTGTTGATTTGCCGGTAATTTGCAGGGGACTAGTGCCACTAGTCCATGGGAGTCTGAGGTTGCTTCAGGCTTTCACTAGGGCCCCTCTGTTTGGGGGAACCAACCTGTTGCCTAGGATGAGTCTCGTTCATGCAGTTCTAGGAGTGTTCCAGGTGCAGAGTTTCCCTCTCTTGGTTTCTGCAACTCCATTTGTCGCAGACACGTTCTCTTCTTTGTCCTCTTTGAGGCAAGTTGGATCAGAGCTGAGGTTATAGTGCCAGGGTGGGGTCCCTTAAATCATAGATTTAGGAGAATTAAGGGTATGTGAGCAAGTAACCAATGGGCTGCTTGTCCCTGCAGCTACTCCGCCCCTTAGGTGACCACATTCGAGGGTGCAGGTCACCTTTTCTACCCAGAACCCACTATTTCTACTACTTTTAAAAATCACAGAAGTCTATAGGCAAATGTGCCTGAGGCAGGGGGAGAGATGTTTCTTCCTTCTGGAGTCAGCTCTGATGCATATCAGAGGTGGTGCAAAAGACACACAATTGATGAACAGAATGCAGAACAAATCAAAACATTCACCCCCAGTCAAGAGATCTGGGTTACATCCATCATTCTTCTGCTCACCATGTCACCCCAGTTTATACCTGGCCATATGCAAATCAGTCTTGACCCTGTGCCTTATGGGAACAGTCCAGCTCGAACTGCCAAGCCAGGTCCTCCCTGGACCGGAAATAAGCATCCTAGGACCGATTTCGGGATTTCACCCCTCATCAGCCAGGATAGCTTGAATCCAGTGACACAGTGAGCCCGGGACCCACGTCTGGGCATACCCGGCGCACTTAGGGCGAGAAAGCAAAAGACAGACAATTGATGGACGGAATGCAGAACAAATCAAAACATTCACCCCCAGTCAAGAGATCTGGGTTAAATCCATCATTCTTTTGCTCACCATGCCACCCCAGTTTAGACCTGGCCATACGCAAATCAGTCTTGACCCTGTGCCTCATGGGAACAGTCCGGCCCGAACTGCCAAGCCATGTCCTCCCTGGACCAGAAACAAGCATCCTAGGACCGGTTTTGGGGTTTCACCCCTCATCAGCCAGGATAGCTTGAATCCAGTGGCACAGTGAGCCCGGGACCCATGTCTGGCATACCCACGCACTTAGGGCGAGAAAGCAAAAGACACACAATTGATGGACGGAATGCAGAACAATTCAAAACATTCACCCCCAGTCAAGAGATCTGGGTTAAATCCATCATTCTTTTGCTCACATTCCACCCCAGTTTAGACCTGGCCATATGCAAATCAGTCTTGACCCTGTGCCTCATGGGAACAGTCCATGCCACTGAAGTCAAGCTATCCTGGCTGATGAGGGGTGAAACCCCGAAACCGGTCCTAGGATGCTTGTTTCCAGTCCAGGGAGGACCTGGCCTGGCAGTTCGGGCTGGACTGTTCCCATTGGGCACAGGGTCAAGACTGATTTGCATATGGCTGGGTTCAAACTGGAATGGCATGGTGAGCAAAAAAACGATGGATTTAGGCCCAGATCTCTGTACGGGGGTGAATGTATGACATTGTTCTGTCCATCAATTGTTCTTTTTGCGTTTATCAGAGGTGGTGCAGCATTTTAATTTCACCGCATTGATGTGCCACTTCACTAGCCTTCCTGGAAGGTAGGAGGTGTGACCTCCCTCCTGCCCAGGCCTTTGTTCCTGACTCCTGAGAGTGATAAAACTGGCTGGCAGGAGGTCAGAAACCTGTCATGGCAGCAGTAAGTGTGGGCTGCCAGTCAGAGCATGGAGAAGCTGGAGCAACCAGTTTGGCAACTTCTAAGGTACCCAACATATTTAGGTGGTACCATAATGGAGCTAGCTACCCCGCGTTGCCAGCCCATGTTATCCTATGGACCGCCCATAACTTTTTTAATGTAAAAGACCACTATAGGTACATATAAGTTTGCACTTACATTCCCACAACTTTAATATAAGGCACCCTGCTTCCTGGACTCAGGAGGCCTTCCTTAGGAGTGACTGCCATATACTGAAAGCAGTGCATTGACTTTGCCACCCATGGTGAGGGCAAAGTGGAATTGTAGCAGCTTACACTGTTCCTCCAGTCTGCAATGGCAGGCCTGCTGTCAGTAGTTTACTTGGGTCATTCAGGGTGGCACAACCAGTGCTGCAAGCCCTGGGGACCATTTTGGCACCCATGCTCTCAGTACCACGGGTACCATATACTAGGGACTTATAAGGGGGGTAAAGTCCTTGTCAATTGGGGTTGCCAATTTACACATATCAGTTATAGGGAGAGATCACTGCCACTGGGGCCTGGTTAGCAGGCTTCAGTGCACAGTCAGAGTTGGGAACCAGCATCTAGTAGTCCACTGGAGGCAAAAAGTGTGAGGCATCTGCAAAAAGCCCTGTTTTCTTACAGCTCACTGTGCCAATGGACTCAAGCTAGCCTGGCTGATGAGGGGTAATACCCCAAAACTGGTCCCAGGATGCTTGTTTGTGGTCCAGGGAGGACCCTGCTCATCAGTTCGGGCTGGAGTGTTCCCATGAGGAACAGGGTCAAGACTGATTTGCAAATGGCTGGGCCCAAACTGGGGTGCTGTTGTGAGCAAAAGAACAATGGATTGAACCCAGATCTATTGACTGGGGGTGAATGTTTGATTTGCTCTGCATTCCGTCCATCATTTGTGTGCTTTTTGCTTTCTTTCCCTAAGTGTGCCGGGTATGCCCAAACGTGGGTCCCGGGCTCACTGTGCCACTGGACTCAAGCTAGCCTGGCTGTTGAGGGGTGATACCCGGAAACCAGTCCCAGGATGCTTGATTCTGGTTCAGGGAGGACCTGTCTTGGGAGTTCGGGCTGGACTGTTCCAATGAGGAACAAGGTCAAGACTGATTTGCAAATGGCTGGGCCCAAACTGGGGTGCCGTTGTGAGCAAAAGAACCATGCATTGAACCCAGATCTATTGACGGGGGGTGAATGTTTGATTTGATCTGCATTCCATCCATCATTTGTGTGTTTTTTGCTTTCTTGCCATAAGTGCGCCCGGTATGCCCAGACATGGGTTCCGGGCTCACTGTGCCACTGGATTCAAGCTAGCCTGGCTAATGATGGATAATACCTTGAAACTGGTCCCAGTATGCTTGTTTCCAGTCTAGGGAGGACTGGCTTGGCAGTTTGGGCTGGACTTTTCCAATGAGGAACAGGGTCAAGACTTATTTGCATATGGCTGGGTCCAAATTGGGGTGGCGTAGTGAGCAAAAGAGCAATGGATTTAACCCAGATCTGTTGACTGGGGTGAATGTTTGATTTGCTCTGCATTCCGTTCACCATTTCTGTTTTATTTATTTTTTATAAATGTTTTAAATGCTGGGGGGGCGTGCCCTGACGCGCCGCAAGAGGGCCGCATCTCTGTGAAGCTCCGTGCCACGACCGAGACCTTCGTTTCCCTGGAGCGGCAGTTTTACTCTATCCTCGTCATGCTGGGGAGCACTTAAACGCGCTGACGCGGGTGCTCAGGTAGTGTGCTTTTTTGCCTCAACTAATCCTTATTTTGAACCTGTTTCCCCCGCGTCATGCTCGCCTCACAACTGCGGCCGCCATTTTGAGGTCTCTAAATGTGGTGAACTCTTTTGAATGGCGCAAGCGAGCCCTAATGTTTTCTGGCATTAATACTCTTTTTTTAAAAAGTGTACTCTCATAATCTTTTTTTTTTTTTTTGTTAGTTTTTTTTAAAAAGGAAAAAAGGGAAAAAAACAAAGGAAAAAGGCACCATGGCTCCGTTAACCCCTGCATTGCCTACTCTGACATTTTTGCTACCTGTGTCTCCGTTGGGGGTGCTCTTCTCATGGGCTAAGCTTGTCTTTGAAATCCCCCTGCTACAAGGTGTTTTCAACTGCATTATTTCTCTTCTGGAGTGTCTGGAGTGGTTTCTAGCTGCTTTCTCCTTGGATCCTTGATATTTAATGGTTCAGTGACACGCACTGGAAATCTGGTTTTCCTCTGTGACTGCGACTGTGGTATTTTACCCATCACACCCTCTGTTAATTATACATGGAGTCTCCCTCCATCCCCACTCAAAAGGGAACCTCAGCGACCATGTCTTCCCTTCGCAAATACTTCACTATTACTGCCTCCAAAAGACAAAAGAAGGAGCCTTGCTCCCCCACTAAGTCTCCTTTACCTTTAACGTTAGAAGACCTCATGGAGGAAATAAAGCTCTTGAAGCCTTTTGTCATTGACACTAATGCCACTCTTCAGAGACTAGAAGAGAAATGGTCCAGTCTTGAGGCTAGAGTGTCGGTGGTGGAGCAAAAGATTAGCGCTGTTCAAGATATGACTCCTAAGGTTGACGCTATGTTTAAGGAAATAGCTCTACTTAAACAACAAACGGAGGACTTGGAAAATCGCAACAGGCACAATAACCTTAGAATTTATGGTATCCCCGAAGGGGAGGAGGGTTCTGACATGCTCGCTTTCCTCAAAATTCATATTCCCAAACTGGTTGGTCTTAAGGAATGCACTACCCTTAACCTGCAATGTGCTCATCGCATTGGACCTAAACCTGGAGGATTCTCTTCTGCTTTGTCATCCAGCCGCTCCAGAGGGATAATTGTCCTTTTTTTTGGAATATACTGAACTGTTAATGGTTATCTCAGCGGCCAAGCAGAGAAAGCAGATGCTATGGTCTGGCCAAAAGGTCTTCTTTTCTCAAGATGTGACTCGTGCCACCTCCGCTCGCCGTAAGGAGTTTCTTTCCTTTCGTCCTGCTCTTCGCTCCATGAATGCCAGATATGGTCTAGTGCGTCCTTGCCTTTTTAAAGTTACCTACAAGGAAAGGTCTTATTCTTTCACCCGCCCTGAGGGCTTAAGACAGTTTATTTTTCGTCACAAGGGCGAAGACATGGAATTCGGAAAATCCTGAATATGGACTCATTTAATATGTTTTCATCACTTTTCACATAATCCTTGTTTTTCTATTACACAGGATAGACTATTTTTTCTCTTATTTATTTGTCTCATATGTAATTGTTATTGGTCTGCACTCTTAGAATGCTTTCTCATAACCAATTTTAGTTTTTTGTCTTTTTTGTTTTTGCAGTTTTCTTTTTTAAAGGTGTCTCTTGTCTAGCATGGATACCCTTCCTTGATGTTTCCCACCTCCCTCCGCCCCTTCCTAGCCCTAGTGTTCATAGATCCTCTACATATGTTGGTAAGTGTTATTCCCTTTATTAAATTTGCCTATCTCTCTTTGTTTGTCTTTTGTGCTATTTATTTATCCAATTTAACTCCGCTCTTTATTTCTTCTTAATTGTTGCGCCATATTCTATTCTAATCACCTTCTTTTTTTCCTCATAGTGGTCTCTGTCGTGTTTCCTTGACTTCGCTGTTTCTGTCGTCTGTCTTCCTTTCTGCGCGTCCCTGCCTCTTCATGCTTTCACTTTTCTACTGTTATTTTATCTTGTCTACTTTGACTGAGGTCTTTTGGCTTCCTGTCAACTTATTTTCTTCTATCACTTTCACTTCCTTTTCTCTCCTCTTTCCTTCCCGTTTCCATCTTTGGTTTTTTATTTCCTATATTTTTTTTTATTATTATTTTTTGAGTTGTAACCCCTTTTTCTTCTTTTTTTATCTTCTTTTTCTTTGACTTGCGGCTCCTCTCTCCTTGCTTCTTCCCCTAATATATCATTTTTGATCATCTTCATCTCCTTCTCTTTTCTTGTCTTTTACTATTTTAACATCTTTTCTCTTTATTTGTTCTTTCTGCACTTTTTCTTACTTGTTGGCTCAAAATTTCCTTATGTTGAATTCTCAGTTTTACCAATTTTAGACTGCTCATGGTGTTGCATATTGTTTTTCCTTTCACATTATGGCTGATAATGTTCGCATAATATCCTGGAATGTGAAGGGTTTGCGTAATCCTGTCAAGAAACAAAGGGTACTTACCCATCTATCTAGAGTGCACTGTAAAATTGCGATGCTACAAGAAACACATCTTAATGAAAACGATATTAGCTCTCTTAAAAAGCAATGGGTGGGTCGTGTGTATTGTTCTCCAGCTAAAGACAGGAAAAATGGAATGGTGATACTATTTCATAAGTCCCTTTCCCTTACTATAGAAAAAGAGGAAAAGGATGCCGATGGCAGATGGCTCCTTCTTCATCTAGTTATAAATGGTTCCCCTATTTCTCTCCTCAACATTTATGGCCCCACTGGTATCGGTTCACAGTTTTGGCAGTCCATGTCACATATCTTCCACTCCTGTTCCAATTCCAACCTCTTAGTGGGTGGTGACTGCAATGAGGTCATGGATCCCTTTACTGACAGGAAATCCACCTCCAGATATATCCCTAATAAAATGCAAAAAACCTTTACGAGTACTCTTCGTTCGAGAGGTTTGGTTGATGCTTGGAGGATATTTAATCCGGATTGTTTGGAATTCACTTTTTACTCTCCTACACATAATTCTACTTCTAGAATTGATTACATTTTTCTGAGTCCTCACCTTCTCCCTAATCTAACTCATGCTGAAATTGGATCCATACTTATTTCAGATCATGCTCCTGTCTTTATTAATTTAGATCTCCCTTCTAAACCCTCCAAACCCCGTAGGTGGCGCTTTAATAATTATCTACTATAGGACCCCACTTTCATTGGGCGTTTTAAGGATTTTTTGTCAGAATTTTTTCTCTTTAATGCTGGTCCGGACATACCCTTTCACACCATTTGGGACGCTTTTAAAGCGACAGCCAGAGGATTTATCATCGATTATGTGGCTGTTAAGAAGAAGCAACATCTCAAAGAATCAGATTCCCTATTATCTTCCATCAAGCAACTTGAGCATACCTATTTTTCTTCTAACGATAATGATACTCTTAAGAAATTAGTCCAAGCAAAATTGAATTTTAATAGGAAGTCGACGGAGGAAGCCTCCGGGACGTTACTAAAAATTAATTCCAAATTTTACCGTGGTTGTAATAGAGCCAGTAAATTGCTAGCAAACTATTTGAATATCAAATCTCAAAGATCCAAAATAGTTAATATCATTGATGATAACGGTGTTAATCACTTCAAGGATGAGGAGATATTAAAATGTTTTACGGATTTCTATAAGACCCTATACACTCCTGAATCTTCTCCCTCTGACGCTGCTTTGGAGGCATTTTTTGAGTCTTTGCCTCCTCGCTCCTCCTCCTCCCCGGATTGCTCTTTATTAGAGAAAGACCTATCCATCTCTGAAATTAAATTAGCTTTAGCTCAATTACCTAAAGATAAGGCCCCTGGCCCAGATGGTTTTACAGCTGAATTCTAGTCATGCTTCTCACAAACTCTTCTCCCCTATCTTTTATCTCTTTTTCAGCACTTTATTTCTCATAATGAGGCTCGTGGCTCTTTCTTTGAAGCCATGATTTGTTTAATCCCAAAGAAAGACAAAGATCCCTCATCCTGTGCCAACTATTGCCCTATATCTTTAATCAATTTAAATTGCACATTTTTTGCTAAGGTGTTGGCCCTTCGTATCAATCAGGTAATTTCTGATTTGATTGGCTCTGAACAGACAGGGTTTGTTAAAGGAAGAACACTGGCTGATAATTCAAGAACTTTTTTAAACATCATTCATCTTACGTCTAAGAGTTCCTCACCTGTTGCAGCCATCACCCTAGACGCCGAGAAAGCTTTTGATCGCATTAATTGGCTTTTTATGATGCGTGCACTTAAGTGGCATGCTTTTGGTCCCGGTATCTTGTCTCTTATAAGTTTATTATACTCCTCCCCAACCACATCATTTTTTGTTAATGGATTTCAATGTCCTTATTTTACCCTCCAACGGGGCACTCGTCAAGGCTGCCCTCTTTCACCTTTGCTTTTTATCCTCTCCCTTGAACCTTTTCTTCACTCTCTACGACATTCCTCCGCATTTCGGGGTTTTTCATACAAATCAATTGAAATCAAGTACACTGCTTACGCAGATGACATTTTGTTATATATCTCCGATCCTCTTATCTCTTTGCCTGCTTTTACGGATCTTCTATCTTCATATGCCGCTCTGTCAGGATATAAATTACATTTTTCTAAATCTGAAGTGCTTCCATTAAACAGATATTGCTTAAAATGTATGTTCGAAGGAACAGATTTCAAATGGAACACTAATTACATTACATGCCTGGGGATCAAATACTCTTCTTCAATTGCTAGAACGGTTCAGCTTAATTTGGAGGATGTTTTATCAAAGCTATCCGGCATGGCTGAGAAATGGTCTCCCTTATTTTTGTCATGTTGGGGCAGATTGGACACAATCAAAATGATGATGCTCCCTGTTATTAATTTTTATCTGTCCATGTTACCAGTGAGGCTTCCATTAAAAATGTTTAAAACTCTAAATGGTGTTTTAAGTAAATTCCTCTGGAATAACCGGAAAGCTTGCATATCTTTATCTTCTTCGTCTGCTCCTAAGGATGGGGGAGCTGTGAACTTTCCTATCTTTAGCCTGTGCCACTCCTCCTTTTTAATTCACCAAGTATTACCTTATCTGTCTCCTTCGGATGAACCCCTCGTATCGGTTTGGCACAGGTTGGAGGAATCCGTGATTCATCCGTTTCCCTCCTCGTTAGCCAATTTTACGCATCCTCCTCGCACATTTAAGTCCACAACCATCTCAAAATTTATATCGAACTTTAACCTGGTCCTAAACAAATCCCTTTCATCTCTGCAAATGTTCCTGGATTCCCCCATATGGCATAATAAATCTATTAAACTTTCCAATCGTACCATTTTTTGGGGGGATTGGGCGGCCAAAGGGATCATCCAGGTTAAACACTTAGTACACGGTATTGTCTTGTGGATTGTTACCTGCCTTGTTATGTTGGCCTAGGCCTGGCTGCCATGCTGCTTTTCTTTGCGCACGTTACACTGAGCCGGGCCTCCCTCGCCCTTTGCTCGTGCCAAGTTCTTTTGCACTGTCTGCATTTTCTGTTGTTCACCTTTTTGGGCTCAGTCTGCACAAACATGTACAAGGTCGCATAACAATGTATTTTGGTTCTTCCTGATATGGCCAGTCTCGCGCACCCAGACATAACATTAGGTGCAATTGCCATGAAGAATTTGGTGTGCTTTTAATACTGTGGTTTACTAGCGCTTAAGGCACTTGGAGAAATCCCTTTCAGTGAGAAGAGCTATGATGTCCTGCTGATGTAATTCTGCATCTAGAGACTGAGGTATGGGGGTTCGCTAGTCAAAGCCCAGAGGTCTTCTATTATTATAATGAACTATCTTACTGCAAGGGGAGGGTGGTAATGTTATTTATACGTTTATCCACTGAGCTCTGAGATGCTTTCCCCGTTTGTATTCTATGGAATTGTAACCATGCTGCTGATATTAGTCATATGTATTATGCTATTAGTACTGACACGTGTACTGTATATTAGAGCACGTAAGTTGGAATAAACATTTTAACCTACCCAGTGTCTCTTTCTACGCACCTTGTGGACAAGTACGAGTGAGTGACGAAAGAGTGTTCTTGCTTCTGCGAGTCCTGAGATAAAGATACCGTGTTCTGGGTTGTCTAATCATTGGTACTTGGGTGCTAATGGGATGCTAAGCTAGTTGGGTTGGGGTTTTTGGGTGCTACGGTATATGGTGGCAAACCACTGTATTCCGGGGTCCCATTTTCCTGTGCATAGCTCTGTGTATGTGCAGAAACCTTATGACATGGCGCGACCACCGTGGGGCTGCTTAACTGCGAGGCGCTTGAGTAGTACTTGTGCTTGTCCACAAAACCCTCACGTACGCTTCCGGAGGCGTAAGTGACGGTGATACCTCCTATATTGAACGTTTTATAGGTTCTTTCAAGCTTGAAATTATTAAAAAAGGTTACATAAAAAACCCATTTTGTGCTCCCTGTTAGGTTGTCGAATACAATTGTTTAGTTGTGGCTGGTGTGGCGATTGCTGCACATAGACGAGGAGCACTCCGAGATCACTTACGGGTGTATGGAGTGCCTGATACAGGGATCGATTTGGTCTTTGTGGTTCAAGCCGATCCGGCTTACCACTTTGAGGTGTTTTACACTTGGATCACTTTTGAAGCGGTGGAGGCAGATGATAATCTGTTTCATGAATATAAACCCACCGCTATACCTGCTGACTATCGACCCTATACCAATCTTGAAGTACCTCTCACGGCTTGGCAGCACCGTGTTTGGTTTAATGGCGCCCTACCACAACCAACTACTGCAGTTCGTTTAGGCCCCTTATCAATTCAGGGGCCACTTGGCCTGTATTGGCCGGGTATACCCCGCATCCGAATTATCTGGCATTACCGCTTGCGGAACTGCGCACTATGCATACCGAATTGGTACGAGTGCATCGAGCCCTAGTGACATACGTTACAGGTAGCCTACATGGAGCTGCTCCTGTAGTCGCAGGCCAACCAGCTATAGCCGCTGGAGTGACCATAAGTCCTGTCATGGTAAATTCTGTGATGGGCAAACGTCCACAAAATAAGGAAGACTATCCTTACTGGCTTGCAGAAAAATTCTATCAGATAGAAGCAGTGTTTCCCCATACATCCCCAGTAGATAAACACCGCATCCTCACGATAAGTTTGCCAAAAGACATAATCCCCGATTTGACATCATGTGAAAACTGGGGTAAGGTATTCGCAGCAGTTTATTCAAAATGTTTTGGAACTCCTTCCATGACGGTTCTACCCTCTGTAATTAAAAAAGTACAGGATGAACATGGCCCTGAAGCGGCTGTGGAATTAGGGATGAGACTAGTGGGAGTGTTTGATGTAGTAGCTGAACTGATCCTTGGAAATGTCAAGGGCGATGCTATGAACTTTCAAGTAGCGAATGCTTTGGCTTTGGTCCCAGAGTTGGACAGGCCTCGCGAATTACCGAAAATTATAGCCCGGGCTTATAAAACAATTGGAAGAAACAGCCTAGGCAACAAGCCTTTTGTAAAATTGCAAACTCAATCGCAAACACAAGTTACACAAACAAAAAGTACATCTGAGAAAGATGATAGACCAGTCTTCACTAAAAAGAGTTGGAGACAGAAAAAACAGGGTAAGCAACAAAAGAAGCCGGGGTCGAGAGGCGCTTCCCCAGTTTCGGTTTCTTCTGAACGTACTTATGATTTACGTGATAGGTCAAGGATTAAATCACCAGAAAGGTTTCAGAGCTCTGATACGCGTTCTCCTCGTTCTTCACAGGCCCAGACGTCGTCACAGGCTGGTGGAGGAGGACGGCAAGATAGAGGAAGGGGCCGAGAGGCTCCCCAGGAGCGAGACCAACCTCGACAACAAGTCAGAGGGAAAGCAGAAGACTTTCATCTTCCTCGACCGCAATTTCAGAAGAAAAAAGTTGCCGCTGTCACAGCGAAATATGCCTCAGACCGTGAGAACGAGACTCCAGAATTGGACGTGGGCAGTGACCCTCCTAGACAGCGCCGTGGAAGTTACCATAGTGCGGGAGGCGCTACGTCCTCATATGGAGGCGACAGCAACTGAAACATTCGTTACTGTAGAGACAGCTGACATGAGAGTGGCACCCCCTGACAGACTTTACAACATAGTCATACAAATTGAAGGTGACATACCGCGTGAAATAAAAGGGATTTTTTGGGAAAATCTAACCTCTTCATATGACATTTTGTTAGCGGAGGTGGATTGGCCGCCCCCATTCGTTTTAGCTGCACATAAAGGAGAGGAGGTAATCCTTCCAAGCTTTTCACGGCATGTCCCAAAAGACAAAGCTGAAGCACTTGCAGCTGAGTGGGCTGTGTACCTGGCACCAGCGTTATACCGCAACCATGTGGGATGGGATGAAGAATCACCTCCTCATGCAATACCTTTGCGGTCACTACCGCAGCCACAAACCCAATATCCCATCAAACGGCAGGCAAAAGGCCCCGTCTCCGAAATTCTGACACAGTTGGAATATCAGGGAGTAATTGAACCATGCGTATCACCTATGAACAATCCCCTTTTCGTGGTTTCTAAACCCGATGGATCGTACCGCTTAGTTTTGGATTACCGGCATTTAAACTCCCATTGTCGGAACTTTGCGGTACAGAATACACATAGTTCTGCGCTTGTAGACAGTCTTGTTCGTAAAAAATATAAAACGACACTTGACCTTTCAAACGGTTTCTACACGCACAACCTAGCCCCGGAGAGTGGTCAATGGACCGCATTCACTTCCGGTGGTAAATTATTCCAGTTCCGGCGTTTACCCATGGGCTACAAAAATAGTCCGGGTATATTCGCCGCTCGTGTTGTTTCTTTGTTAAATGACATTGATCAAGATGCATGTTCGTACGTAGATGACATTTATTTGACAGACGACGAATTATTCCTGCATCTGTCCCGTGTGGACCGCATTATTCTTGAATTTGCGGAGCAGGGTTACAAATTTAACTTTGCTAAGTCACACATTGCTGAATTTACCGTTCTGTTCCTGGGCTATGAGCTCAATAACGAAGGTAAGGGCTTAGCCCCCATTTCTTGGAAAAATGTGCACATTTGTGCCCCCCAAATACTCTGAAGAAACTTCAGTCTTTGCTGGGTTTCTTGAATTTCGGGCGTACCTACATTCCCGAATATGCCCAGCGTATCAAGCCTTTGTATGCTTTGATACAACCAACTTATTCAAGGTCTTGCTGGCTGCCTGAGCATACCTCAATTCTGCAGTCTTTGCAGACAGACCTATTGGAGTCTAAATATCTTTTGACTCGTGATAACCACACGAACCTGGTGATTAGAATAATTCCGGGGGCGGTGGGATTCACATACTTAACCTTTAATGAAGGTGATACAGTACCCATCGCATACAAGTCACATCTGTACACTTCCGCTGAATTGCGCTTTACATCTGTCGAAAAAGTTCTAACTGCAGTGCAAATGGCGATTCTAAAAGAGCGCGCACTGGCACAGGGAAAGCGGATTCTGGTGGTAACACCCTGTCCTGCCCTAGAGGCAGTAACAAAGGCAAGTGTACCGAACTCAAAAGCAATGCATCCCCGTTGGATACAATGGGCTACATCCTTGACGTCTTCGGACGTCACTTTTGTTTTTGATTCTTCTCTTCAGACTCAGGAGTTTTTGCAGTATGAATTCGTTCATCCTCCTCCTTTGTTTTTACTACCGCTTGAGGATTACAAATGTGTGATCTACACCGATGGTTCGGCGCAACCGGCCACTGGGTCCAAGCACGCTTATTCAGCTGCATGTGCTATTGTTGCGGGTTCCTTTGTAAATGGAACGTTCAAATCCTCTGTAGTGCACACTCGCACACTTGGAGATAGTACCGCACAATTGGCCGAGCTGCATGCATTGCTACTTGCACTTGAGTTCGCTTCGCAGGATGAGACAACTCTTATTGTATGTGATTCTTTTTACTGTGTACAATCTTACAATGACAATCTGTTTTTCTGGTCGAAAAACGACTACAAGGACGCAAAAGGGAGCACAATTAAACATAAAATGCTTTGGGTTCGAGTGGCAGAATTGCAACAACGTCTGCCCCTCACACAGGTGGTTCACACCTTAGGCCATCAGCGGGTGGGCGCACGCGCTATTGGTAACGATCTGGCAGATGAGGCTGCCCGTTCAGCAGTAGTCACGTGTTCAGTAGCAGCGGTTACCAGGTCCATGTCTAAAATAGACCCTGTTATATTAGCAGCTATTGCTGCAACCAAGGAAGGTAATAATTACCCTACAGGTTTCCCTTCCAAGTATTCTTACACATTAAGTCCCGATCAGGTTCCTTATGTAACTATACCTGACGTTGGAGATCGGCTGATCCCCAACGCGGACCGCAGGAGTGCCTTGATATCAGCTGCACACGAAGGCATGGCTTCTGCTCATGCAGGTGTGTCAGCTACGGTTTCCATCTTGCAGCAGCGTTATTGGTGGCATGGGTTATATAAAGACACCCGTGCTTTTGTGCTTTCTTGCGACGTTTGTCAACAGATTAAGCCTTCCACGGTAACACGTCCACCACAAACACCGCTCTGCATTGCTAACAGACCCTTTGGGTGTGTTTACTTGGATCACTGCGGTCCATTCTCATCAGACACTGCCTATAAATACATCTTAGTGGCAGTGGACTCGTGCACACGGTTTCTCTGGGTCTGGCCACAACGGAGTGCTGACGCCCGAAATGTAATCAGGGATTTGCGTGTCTTTGTGGGAATTTTCGCATGCGGCACCTTCCATTCGGACCAAGGTCCAGCGTTTGCCTCTAGGGCTTACAAGGATGCAATGGCTTCGCTTGGGGTGCGGGTGAAATTTTCGTCTCCGTATAGGCCTGAGGGCAACTCTATCGTTGAACGAATGAACCGTGACTTAAAGCAATCCTTAACAGCTAGGGTTATAGGTACTGGCAGGAACTGGCTGGCCCATTTGTATACCGTTCAGCGTGCACTTAATAATCTCCCTAGAAGACCTCTGGGTGGGCGGACCCCATACGAAATGCTCTTTGGCATAAGAATGTTTGTGCCTGACCTTGAGGGTCCAGACATCGCGGCGCAATCCGCCAAGTTTGATGTAGATAACCATTCTGCTATGTTACAGGACTTACAAGAAGCCCGAGACAAACTTGCAACTACACATTTGCCTTCAGCCACAGATCCTGCGTTGCAGATTCCGGTAGCCGGCTGGCTTCCGAAAGTTGGAGAACTGGTTCGAGAGAAGGTTGAAAACAAAAAAGAATTTGGCCCCTCTTTTCGTGCACCGGTTCCAGTTCTTGGCCTGAAGGGAACACGTACAGTCATTTTACCACCGCTTCCTGGTCGCAAAGAGAACAGATACATCTCAATTGAAAATGTCAAGCTACAGCGCCTGGCCGATCCTGAATAGTGTCACACCAGCGGTCTCTTGTCCTGCCATTTATCGGACATATGTTCGTGGCCCATCTACACTAACGGTCGCTGATGCTGTAATTGAGATGGACGATTTGCCTGAATCCTCTATTTTGCCTGAAACTATAATTGATCCCCAACTCTCCACCAACATCGACGAGGACGAGTATACTTATCCTGCATCTGAATCGGTGGCACATCAACCAACAACGCCACTTGGCCCGACTCGTTATTCTTTTGATTCGGATTCCACCTCTTCAAAAGTCCCATCCAAGTTCAGTATTTTTGTATCCTGGTTTAGAGACAATTTTTTAATTCCACCCTGGACATACCTCTGGTTGGTACTTTTCTTGATTTTTTTGTTCATGTCCATTGGCTTTGTCACAGTGTTTTTTCTACTAATCAATGGTCACTATTTACCTGAACGCTCTGCTGTAGACTATGTTTCTGGAACTTTGGCTCCTCATTCCTCGTCTCACATCATGAAGCGTGACCACACATTTGTGAACATTTCAGCCTTCCCAGTTGCTGATGGCATCGTATGGGATGCAGTGAACTATCAAATCCATGGTCCGACGGAAATTATTAATGTACCTAATGTCCTTCGTGTTTCAATGGGTGATGTAGTACAAAACAATATTCATTCTGATGATTGGGATGTGCATGCCGTTGAAGCATTGTTTGCCGATTTAAAATATTATGCATCTTTTAATGCTGAAGATTTATATATGAATTCTGCTAATTATGCCGATTTGTATTGTTACCAACATTGGGGTAATCATTTTCTCCATAAGCCCAGTGCCCTGCGTAGTTCTGTTAACTATACTCAATGGGAACATTGTCCAAACCCCTTGCCAGGTAGCTCTCAAACTCTTCGAAATAAGTTTAATTATTTTACTGATTTTAATCGGTCGAACCCTGCATCCTATTATTTTAGACTTAATAACACATCAACTCAGAAAATTATGTTAACACACACCAAATTGCTTTATTCAGGTTCCTTTCTAAGTTCCCTAGCTGTGGGTGGTTATGAGTACTGGGATAATACAGTGGATTTAAAATCTATTTGGGGCTCCAAGCCATGGCAGGTACAGGGAACCGAGGCATTACACCGTGCTTGCCTCATCCCTACACAAATTATGTTCCTCAATGTCTCCATTTATCAGACTACATGTTGGGGCTTGGCAACCACTAAACAATTGAATACTCCATCAATACCATCCCTGTCGAGTTTTCCCAATGAAAGCTCACGATTCAATATGTCCCTCGTGTCCCTGCAGGCTCTGTTACAGAATAATTCGTTTAATGTTTCTGAGCTAGTTCAGTCACCCTGGTTGGTATGGCCTACATCATCAAATGCATGTCAAATGCGTTTTCACGATTCAGGAGCTAGTTACACACAGGATAGGCCTGATCCGAGATTTACTGATTCCCGTACTGTCACTACATATTCTGTTGGTAAATTATGCAAACAATGGCTGCAACACTCGTCCCTTGATTCTGTTAAACAACATTTGTCCCTCCTTACAGGCAATATTGATCTGTCCGACTTTGTTTTGGGACCTCGTGGTCCCCGACCTAAAAGATTCATTTATGAGACATATAATGAACTCTGGAAGCTATCACAAATGGAAGCTGCTTCCCGTCTTCGGGAAATAGATCAAGCAAATTTGGAAAAGGTGCTTGCTGTTGTTGACAATAGTATTAATACCCTGTCTTCTCGCATTTATACTTTAGAGAATATTGTGTCCTCTGTTGTTGATATTGTACAAGATGATGTTTCTGTGTTATATCATGGTCAGAATCAATTGCGTTCAGTTATGCAGTTTGCATGGACTTTACAGACGCTTAAGTTAGGTAAAGTTCCTTGGCATTTTTTGAACACCTCTGCCTTGTTTCTACCTTTTAACTTAACTGACAAACAGCAATTTATGTCCATGAAAGATGCAACTTACACTCTATTACATATCGAAAAAATGGATCCTTTGCCGTTCTCTGTTGCAGAACTCGATTCTGCTGTGTGGCTAGTTCATGGGGTTATCGCTTTACCTTTTTCCTTATTTGAATTTGACTCATGCATGAAACATTATCCTGTGGGCCGTTACCGGCCATTGGGCAGTGCTTTCCTGCATGAACTCTGGTCCTTGCCTTTCATGTATAAATGCCTTCGGGACGGCAAGGTAGTCTTTCTCACGGGGGAGTACTGCGACTCGACTATGGGTCATTCGCTTATTTGTAAACACATTAAATTGCATGGCTCATGTAGCGTTTCCTCTCCTAATCTTGCTTGTGTGCTGAAAGGTATTCCTGCTCCTGTTATTTCTCCTACTTTCACTCTCCTTTCCAATGGCAGTTATTTACTTTTAAATAACGAAAACTGTTGTGGCCTGCAGGCTGGCATTCCTTACATTGTAACAGTTTTGCACAGGGTTGTCTGCTGCAAAAATGTGCTTTTTCCTCCCCCTCATGGCAAGGTTGATATCTCTATTTGGCCTTCCATCCCTACCATGGAAGCAGATTTCAATAGACTGAGCAGAATAAAGGCACTATTATTAAACGAGGAAGTTATGCTCACGTCCGCCCGGGAGACATTCATTCTCCAGGTGGCGAGTACCCACAGTGAAATACAGGCCCTTTTAAACACTAATCTCCCACAACATTTTGGGGAGTTAATACATCGTATTTTTAACGCATCTAACACTGAAGGCCTAGTACACTTTTTTAAGGTCGTGGGGTCGGGCTTGGTGTCCTCCTTCCAAACTATTTTTGGTGTCATCCCGGCCTTCATACATTCTATTTTTTCCAGTGTCTTTGGCGGTTTCCCATTGATCCTCGCTTTAACGGCTGGTGTCTTGCTCTTAATTTGCTTTCTGCGCAATGGCTGCTCCCCGATGGGACCTGCTCGATCCAGAACGCCTCCAGCTGCTCCGTGAGCGCCTTTTGGCCGGTTTTGGTGTCTTGCCATTGGCGACACTGAGTGTGTCATATACTCTTTCATTTCGCTTTGCGTATTTCACTTGCGTGCAACCTGTAATGACTTGTGTCCGCTGTCCTTTCACCTGGACTCTGGATTATTGCCTCTCCAATTCGTCATTGTCTGTTCCGGATTTTGTTCAGTTGATGGGTCCCTTAGAGGCCCATGAGCAGGACTGTTCCGTTGCTGGCTGTATGGCGCGTGCGGCTGCACTGGGGATTTTGGCGCAATGGGATATCTGGGCGGCTGCCCAGGATCTCCTACAACGAAGCTGTTTCAATTATCACGCAAGCTGTCCCGCATTGCTTCTGGATGCTCCCTTTGCTGAGGAGCATTCCTGCTCTTTGATCTCATGGATTGGATGGCATCTATGTTTTTGACGATTCCAATGATGAACTCTTGGAGGGTATGGCTTTTTTCTGCACTTACACTTTCATGGATTGACCTGCCCTTCGCCGTTTGGGCGCTCCCTGTGCTCCAACAGCTGTGTTTTTCCTCTGATGGGCCTCTGTCCTGGCCGCCGGACTGTCCAGGGGAGGGTGTCTTGTGGATTGTTACCTGCCTTGTTATGTTGGCCTAGGCCTGGCTGCCATGCTGCTTTTCTTTGCGCACGTTACACTGAGCCGGGCCTCCCTCGCCCTTTGCTCGTGCCAAGTTCTTTTGCACTGTCTGCATTTTCTGTTGTTCACCTTTTTGGGCTCAGTCTGCACAAACATGTACAAGGTCGCATAACAATGTATTTTGGTTCTTCCTGATATGGCCAGTCTCGCGCACCCAGACATAACATTAGGTGCAATTGCCATGAAGAATTTGGTGTGCTTTTAATACTGTGGTTTACTAGCGCTTAAGGCACTTGGAGAAATCCCTTTCAGTGAGAAGAGCTATGATGTCCTGCTGATGTAATTCTGCATCTAGAGACTGAGGTATGGGGGTTCGCTAGTCAAAGCCCAGAGGTCTTCTATTATTATAATGAACTATCTTACTGCAAGGGGAGGGTGGTAATGTTATTTATACGTTTATCCACTGAGCTCTGAGATGCTTTCCCCGTTTGTATTCTATGGAATTGTAACCATGCTGCTGATATTAGTCATATGTATTATGCTATTAGTACTGACACGTGTACTGTATATTAGAGCACGTAAGTTGGAATAAACATTTTAACCTACCCAGTGTCTCTTTCTACGCACCTTGTGGACAAGTACGAGTGAGTGACGAAAGAGTGTTCTTGCTTCTGCGAGTCCTGAGATAAAGATACCGTGTTCTGGGTTGTCTAATCATTGGTACTTGGGTGCTAATGGGATGCTAAGCTAGTTGGGTTGGGGTTTTTGGGTGCTACGGTATATGGTGGCAAACCACTGTATTCCGGGGTCCCATTTTCCTGTGCATAGCTCTGTGTATGTGCAGAAACCTTATGACAGTATGTACTTTTTATCTTCTCAGGAATTACATTCTAAATTTTGGCCTTCCTGCCACTTCCCTTCTTAAGTATGACTCTTTAAGATTGCTTTTAACTCAACAGTTTTGTCTTCTTTCTGGCTCATCCTCCTCCTCATCAGACCCCCATTAGAACCATTATCTACTTCCCTTTCCATTCGGGCCTCTCATATCTCATATCTATAAATATCTTCATTTTTCTCTTCCTAATTGCCCCAAGAGCAAAACTGAGCTTTTATGGGAAGCAGATTTGAAGCGTACCCTCTCTGTACACACATGGAATGCTATCTGGACAAGAATACACCACACTTCCTGTACTGCTAGCACCACCCAAACTCTTTATTATTTTTATCATAGATTGTTTTTCACCCCATTATCTATCTCCAAATTCAGTTCCGATTTATCCCCCAATTATTGGACCTGTAAGAACACTCCTGGCACATACTTACACTCCTTTTTCCTTTGTCCTAGCATTTCTTTTTTTTGGACAAAGGTATGTAAATTAATCACCTCCATTTGTTCTATAAATTTTCCTTTTGATATCTACTCCATATTTTTGGGCAGTAACTCTGTAAATTGGTCTGGTGCTCACAAGATGGGCACTTTTGTTGTTCTGTTACTTGCTATTGCCTTTCAGGTTATTACCTCCAACTGGAAGGATGCCACCAAGGTCACTTTTTCTGCTTGGTGGAATCTTCTCTGTTACCATCATAGGTTAGATAGAGCTTCTGGCACTACTTCTCAGCAACTTCTTCGAAAAGAATCCTTTTGGTCTCCACTCACCAACTATTTATCCTCTTCTGCATTACGCAGCAAGGACAGTACATTTGTCTTCCAGCCGCCATGAGTACTGTGATAAATTTTTCTTATATTGTTTATATAAGACACTGTATTGTTAGTATTTTGTTATCTGAAATTGTATAGTGCCCGCTATCGGATATTCCTACTTAGTATATTTGGTAAGGATTTTGAATCTCTATTAATTCCCTTTTTCTTTCTTTTTCCTTTCTCTTCTCTTCCCTTCTTTCGTTCCCTATAAAACTTAAAATACTAATTTGTTATGGTACATAGCTCTTCAATAGTGCCCTTAGCCTCTGGTTTAAATTTTTGACAAAGGTTGTTGTATTAAGTTTTCATTTTACCATGCTTTTATACATTATTTGATATCTTATGTAATTCTTTTACAATTGTTAATATAATACTGTACCTTCGTTTTTATTTGCTTCAATAAAGCTCTTGAAACAAAAACAAAAAATGTTTTATATGCCCTGTATTGCCATCATTTACAGCAATGCACTTTTAGACAATCATGGTAAATACTGTGCAATGTTAAACGAAAAATAAATAAAGGTACAGCAGATGGAGAAAGTGCTATAGCCAGAGTGCAAGCTATACAGGTTCAACTTAGAGTGATAGAAGTAAAACTCCTGGAGGCCCTGTTACTAGCCAGGGAATATATCATGTGCAGTCCACCCAGAAATAAAGAGGTGCAACCTCTAGAGTCATGCACAGATTTGCCAGCATAGCTAGTGCATGCTGCTGTACATATACACCTCAGGAGTGAGATGTGAAATGAAGAGCAAAGTTGCCACCCTAAGCACAAACTAAAACAACATTTAAAGTTCAGGAAATTCCATACTTCTACGTTGAATGAGGCAACATTTTGGGCAGGAGCTACAGCACCTGCTCAGAAGGACACATGCTAGTCAGTCAAACACTAGCATGGTCATACTCACATATCCACAGCACAAAAGTATTGAAATATTTAATGAGTGCTCCTTCAGGGCTTCCTGTAAAGCAGATTCATTTTAAGCTAATTTGTTTCAAATCTGTGAAGTAAAATGCACAATTTGACTCCAATTGTTAAACGACTTATTGCATGATTCATACTCTTCTGGGATGACAGCCTTGGTAAGCAGTCTTTTATTCTTTAATGAAAGCTCGTTCATAACTGCCTGGAAAAATCTTTTCCTTTTGCCAAATTCTTTGAAACTACAGCTGAAAATATGCACTGCTTGGCCTCATTTTACAATATCTTCAAGGCAAAAACACTACAAAAACACCACTATAAAGGGAAGAAACGCTCACTTTGATTTTTCACTTGGTGCTATTCAGAATATGGTTCCGAGAGAAACGTTCCTAATTTTCTGGCTACTCCCAAGTGCAAACTTGATCACTCATCCCAGATTCAACTTCCAGACATAAAAAGGAAAATAAATCAAGTTCAATTGCACCTACTCTGAAACAATCTTAGCCCTCACCTGTGATAACAACATGTCCTACTAGTTTTTGAAAGGGCTTTGATGAATAGCTTTTCCAAGTAGGGGTTAAATCATCATCGGATCATCTCTGGAACCATCTCTCTCTGAAAAGTAACCCTGTCCATTAACTTCTGCAAAATCAAAACTCCCCTCACTATTCCTAGGTAAGTATCCTGTGAACTACTGCTGACAGAAGGCCATTTTTGGTGAGACTTTTTATGATTGCAAGTGCTAAAAGTGGAATTAAGTCTGCACATTAGCATCATACAAAGCACCCAAAAAATGAAATAAATGAATAAATAAATAAATAATGACATAATTTGTCTGTCTGACAAGAAATTTAATAACTTTGTTTTGTTTCTACTTAAGATATGGTTCATGCTGTTGAATATTGTTTGTCTTACTAAGGGCCTTATTATAAATACAGCGGTCGATAGGACTGCCATACTTGCGGTGGCGGTCTGACCACCGCCAAACTGCGGGCCCGCCCGCAGTATTACGAGTGTGGTGGACGGACTGCCACAGGATTGCTGCGTCCACCGAGATTCCAGGATTCTGCAGGGGTCATGCATCGGTCAGAAGCAACAATATGCTGGCTGTGTCGCTGCATCACTGCCGAGCATATCATGAGTTGGCTTTCCACCGCCCCTTTCATAGTGGTGACCCCGATATGAAAAGGGTGGCAGAGAGCCAACTAAGGGGGCCCAAATAGGGCCTGCCACTCCTGGGGTGCATGCAGGGGGGCACATGTTGTGGCCCCCTCGATTTGTATTCCGAGTTCCTGCATGGTGTGTCATTCATGCCACCCCGTACCGGAACATGCAGTTGGTGCTCTCACGATGGCATGGATTACAATCGTAATCCAGCAGGTGGGTGCACCACCGCCTTGGCGGTCCTCCAGCAGACGACACAGTGGTGGCACCACTGGAGGACTGCCAAGGTCGTAATAAGGCCCTAAGTGACATTTCAGGATCTCCTCACAAAGTTATTTTAGAGTACCTAAAGAAGTGTTCCTGTAGTGCTCTTTTACATGCTCTTGCAAGACTTTGTGAGTTGGCACCAAAACTGCAAAAATGGGAATAAAATGGGAATATTCAGGGAATATATTATGAGGCCTATTCACAAAGATATGTAAAAGTAAGCAAAAGACTACTGCTGTTGTTCTACTTTCCGTACTCAAAAGTACTTTTGCAAATCTTAATTATATGAAGAGATGCTCAGTCCAGTGCATGCAATTAATATAACTATCAAGAAATACATTCCTCATCATGTGCAAGCTACTAATTTAGGAAGCTGGACTGCATACAGGAGAACTACTTGCAGGAAAATGGAGAACTACCAGTAGCTTATGAGCTTCTCTTTGTAGAAGACTGGTTTGAAGTAATCACAACCATTAAATTAAAATATGAAAGAGATGTAGCATTGTCATTTGCAGACACTGCTCAGAGATGGATGTAGTCTTGCATGTCTGTAAGTGCTTTTGTGTACCGCAAGATATCTTATGGTAACCTTCATTCATAACTACCAATGATGCAGTGTATTTCGGACAGTTACGGAAATTGAGAGATGCAAATAGTTTTAATTCCAATGTAAATCGAAGAAAATATACACCATCATTGGTTTTGGATGTTAGGGCATTTACAGAACGAGGGGCAGATTTACAAGCCCCTAGCGCCACTTTTGCGTCACTTTTAACATGGGAAAAGTGACGCAAAAGTGGCGCAAGGGGCTTGTAAATAAGCCCCAGAGTCTTTAGATTCCACCTCTAACGTACATGGGAAACAGTGCGCCATATTCATAAAGGAAAATCTGGTTGTAAATTTAAGCTTATGACCAATTATATCTATTTTAGGACTGCCAGGAATTCACAAAGGGATTTCTGAGAGGTGTAAGCCCCTTTAAGTATGCCGAAATGTCCTCCATGAGTGTGAAGTTTGCTGCACCACAAAACCCACACACGATGTACGAAAGTGAGAGTTTTAAGGCATTTGTACTGGAAGTTGGTAAATACCCACACACATAGCTGTTTGTCAACATTCACAAACTCCTATCCTTTTCAACCCTTTAAAGAGTGAGATTGTTACACCTGCTAATGGGGCTGGTGTAAATCTCCTTCTGAGCCATTACTTCTAGATTTGGTGGGGATATAAGAGAAGATCTCGCCGGGAAAGGAAAGTATGCATTTGCACAGGGGATACTAAACCCACTTTGCTGCATTCTCTGCTAAGGAGAACCCCACTTCGAGACAACTGGATTTCCGCTGGGAATGTCACATAACCTTCTAAGGAATCCACTTGAAAACCTTGTGCCAGTTGCAGCTTCCAGTGCGTATTCCTGGGAAGGTTTGTGAATTCCAGAAACTAGTTAATTTATACTCAGAAACAGGAGTACCTCTATTTTCTTGGAGAATTGATTCAATTAACGTTTATGCACCTCAAAAGAAAATATTCACTCGACTTGACTTTAACAATGTTGTTGGTACTAAAAATGATTACTATTGCTTGCATTACAAAGAAAGAACACGTGAACGAATGCCTTTAATGGAAAACATACTTCATCAGCACTAGTATCCCTTTTTATAATGTCTTCTTTGTAATTATATTTTTTTATTTATTTAGTAATTGAAAAGGAAGTCAGTGTCCCAAGATTTGTGTTTGTAATTCGCTTTGTGCTGGTTTCTCTGAAGCTTTCATTATGAGTCTGCAGTGTGTTCAAAACAGTGCTGCATGAATTCTTCCCCATTCCAAAAGCAGTGACCTCATGTTCCTGGCTGTATATTGCACTCATTACACTGACTTCTCAAACACCATCTGAATTTTAAAAGCCGAGCTCTGACCCGCTGCAGTAGGCTGGTGCCTTATTACTTGACTGAAATGATTGAATCATGTGCTTTGCTGTATTCCCCTTCTGTATTATTGTGTGTGCTTTTCTTGGTTTTTATTGCTTGCAGCAGGATCTTTTATTTGCCATCACACAGACAGGCTGCCTGAATTGTATTCCAAAAGAACTGTAAAAGAAAATTAATTACATTAATATAACACTCTAGCATCCAGAGCAATTGGGCCCTGTGCTATTTAGAGGCCAGAAGGATGCATGATAACAATAGTTCAAGCCAAGATGCTTTTTCATCTTCTGGTTTGTGTGTTTTAAATCCCAAAATTAAAAATGCTTATAATGAATTGTAACCTAAATGTTGGTGTGCTGGTATGAACAATTGTTTATATTTTACACTTACTCATTTTCAAAGCAAACTTGATAATTTTACAAAACAAATTGGCGCTATATTAGCAGGAGGGCATAATATTCTTCCGTGAGCATTGGAATGATCCCTATGAGGGCCTGGGGATTCTCAGGCAGAATCTTTTCCCAGGTAAATTCTTTTTGATATAACTGAACTAATTGCCTTTAATCATTACATATTAATGTTGTAGAAGCTTTACATCTGTACACATTGAGGGGTACACACCACAGAAGTGTAGCTCCCCAATGAAAGAACAAAGGAGATGGGAGAATAAACTGATCCATGAAACTTTATTGGATTTGTTTTGTGTCACCGTTGTCTGTTACTCTGTGTGTAGGAAAGTGCCTCTTTTGACATGGTTAGACCCCACTTTTTGCCTGATGCCTGATGTGATTTCAGACTGTAAGTGTCCTAGGTCCCTGCTACTCAGGTTCTCAGTGCCAGATCTCTTTTCCAAAGCTGTACCACGTTTGACACAACTTCAGTCACCCCTGTAAGTCCCTGGTATTTGGTACCCTGGTACCAAGGACATTGGGACTGAGGTACCAGGGGCTGCAGCACAAATTGTGCCACCCTATGGACTCCTCACCAAGATCCTGCACACTGTCATTGCAGGCTGCGTGTCTTGGTGAAGAGAAAACAAAAGAGTCGACATGGCACACAGCCCTCTGTGCCATGCCCCTTACACTGCGTGAGGTATAGGTGAGCCACCCCTACTGCAGGCCTTATAGCCCTAAGGCAGGGTGCACTATGCCTCAGGCGTGGACATATCTGCATGAGCAGATATGACTCTGCAATATCTGAGACATTCTTGGATATTTTAAGTGCACAGGGAAGCCCTAGAGAGTACATGGGCTGGATTATTGTCATTACAAGTTTCCTAGCTCCATGATGGCTTCAATGAACCCTAAGATGTTTGGTATCAAACATCTTGCCTTAATAAATCCTCACTGATGAGAGTGTTGGATTTATTAATAAATGCATACAGGAGACTCTTTAGAGGGTCCTCTGAAAACCTACCAAGCACTGGTGTGGTCTCTGACTAGTCATAGCCAGCCTGCATTGACCATACATGTTTCTGACCTCATGGGGTGACAGCCCATGCTCTCAGAGGCCAGAAACAAAGTCTGCTCTGGGCGGAGCTGCTTCACACCTCTTCCAGACCAGATTGGCCTGCAAGAGCGGGAATCTTCAAAGGTGATGCTGCCTTTGAAGTGCAGCCCAGGCTTCTCCAGATAGTGGGGGATGCCAACCTCTTCTCTTTTGCTCCACATTTAGCAGGAGGACAGGCGGGAAATTAGTTAGATGAGGAGGAGTGTCCCATTCAGCCAGCACCACCCTTAAGGTGTGGCAGGTGATGTGGACCCCTCTCCTGAAAATCCATCCTCTTGAGATGGTGGGGAAACAACCTATCAGGGTTAGTGTAATGGCACTCACACCGGAAGTGGTCACTTAGTGGGTGTAGACAACATAAAAGTAGGAAGCCCATTGGCTACTACCTGCCTCCCTCATAACACTCCTAAATTTAGTATTAAGGTGGCATCCCTAGATCTTGAACACTAGATTCAGTGGACATGGACAAGAAGATGATACTGACAAAGAAGCACTGCTGCAGAGAAAATTGGTGTCAAACCTTGCCTGCTGCCTCAAGGAATCAACAATGGTGGTTGTGCAGTCTTGTCCTGAGCCTGTGAAGACTCCAAGAACCCCAGACCTCTTCCAGCATTTAAGAAATCACCAAGAACCTCCATTGGAGTGAAGGTATCACTCCCCTGCACACCGCAGGCAACAGTCCAATAAGTCCAGTTTGTCAACGTGCTGCTCCCTGATGACTCCAATGCAGCACCCACACCAAAAGAGGTACATCTGCTCTGAAGGGTCAGATCTGTCTCCTTGCCAGGTTTGGGGTCACCAGGACCTACCAGAGCTGCACCATACCAACACCCAGGGTACTAGACCCGCCTCAGCAAACAGCGAGACGAAGAGTCCACTCCGGACTCAAACTACTCCAGAAGCAAGCACAAGGGACATCGAGACCCCTGGGACCCATGTCCTGAGTGGCCCAGCTGTCTCAAAATCGCCACTCCAACTTGCCTGCTCCTGACCGTTAGGACATCTCGACACATGGCATCCGCTGACCTACCTGCTCTGCTCTAGGCCTGGGCGGAAAACTACGCTACGCTTGCGTAGTTTGCACAACTACGCGCTACGCGAATTGCACGTAGCACAGTGCAAAAACGCGTAGCGTAGCGGGCATTTTTTGCTTGCTCGCGGTCCTCAACATCAAGTTGGCGACCGCGAGCGAGCAAAATGACATCCCGGCGAGACTTTTTCCTCGTTCGCGATCAGCAACATCAAGTTGCCGATCGCGAGCGTGGAAAATAAACCTCCCGGCGAGATTCTCAACGCGGGAGGTCAGGTTTCTCATTGCGAGTGGTCACAGCATGCTCGCGACCGCTCGCAATAAGAAACTACCAGTCCGCGTTGAGAAAACTGCCGCTCGAGTACAAATCTACTCGAGCGGCAGAAAACGACCGCTTGCACTGTGCAAGATGCCGTTTGCAATGATGGCACTGTGCAATCATTGCGAACAGCATTTCCTACCGCACTACGCAGTTCGCGTAGTGCTACGCGTAGCTCACGTAGTGCGAAGTGCACTTCGCGTAGCTACGCGTAGCGCTACTACGCGAACTACGCCCAGGGTTACTCTGTTCCCGGCCTGACCAACCCCAGTAATGATAAACCAGCTGTGCTCCTGTGGTCCTGAGACCCTTGCGACCTCCTCCCTCGAGTGAGACTCGCAGCCTTACCGTTAACTCCTCCTGTGCAGTGTTTTTCCAAGTGTCCCCCTTCGTCCTAGCACACCAGCTACCATCACCCTCACTACCCTGCTCCTGACTGAATCCAGGATGCTCCCGATCTTCTGCTGCTGTAACATTGAAACTGGTCCTGCTACCAACCTAAAACAAGGAGGTGAACTTCGTGACAGCATTGCCTGATTTTATATGCATTTTTCTGCTTTTTCCTATTGACTTCAAAGGTGCGTAACTGCGCACAAAAGTGACATATTTTCCAAACTCTTAAAAATCATAACTCTGAAAGTACTTACTGTAGATCAAATTTCTTGATCTTAAAAATGACATAAAAATCATTATTATTTTTATAAATTGGTTGCAGAAATTTTTCTTGAGTGTGTGTCTCATTTATTGCCTTTGTGAGTACAAGAAATGCTTAGCACTACCCTCTGATAAGCCTAACTACTCACCCACACAACCACAAATAAAGCGATAGCATTATCTACGTTTGGCTCGGTAAACCAATCAGGGACTCACCGGTCTCTCTGCACAGTGTACTTCATTTTAGTACACTATATAGAGAGCCAGCTTCCTACACTGTGAAGTTATTCAATGCAGTCGTGTGTGTCTGTCCATTTTAATAAAATACAAGAGCCATAATGCCATGATCATTGCTTGATTTGGAAAAGAAAGAGTGCCGGTGCTCTAAGCTCTGCTCAGAAGCCTGGCCAGGTCCAATAAAACATTGGCTCTGCATAGCCTTAAAACTACCTCAGGCCTCTTTCATCCAATAACAGACTCTCCCTACCCCTTCATCTCACTCTTCCAGGTTCCTGCTTTCTCCCTTTAACACAGTTTTGCTGCTCTTCTTTTCCTCTGCTTTTCTGATCTGTGTGTTATTTCCTCTGTTGTGCTTGGTAAAAATCGGAAGCAGAAAAATAAGTGCCGGTCTCCAAAAATAAGTGCTAGTTGCCTCCATTGGCTCAAATTGCTGAATGGACAGGTCATACAGAATACAAGAGGAGCTGAAGTAAAGTGGAGCTCAGAATGCAGGAAATGGTGTGGATGCCAAGCTTCCTAATCTACAGAGTAGAGTATTTATATTAATACCCACATTCTAAAATGTTATTTTCATATTTAAAGGATACCCTTTCAGTACAAAACCTGAACTAGACATCACACACACACATAAGGTGCTAGGGTTTGTGTGTGTGTGTGTGTGTGTGGCGCAAGGTGCCTAAAAAGTGCCATATCTTAGTGTATATGGCACTGTCCTGCTCTTTCCCTTTGACACAACGCAGCAACTACCAAAGTAGTTGACAAATTGCAAAACAGAACTAATTAAAAAAAGGTTTCAACACAGAGAATGCTGGACACACTAAGGGGCCGATTTCGATCTCGGCCGGTAGGGCTCCGAATCGGATTCGGCATTACCGGATCCGATTCGGAGCCCTGTTTCCCGACCGAATCGTACGCGGGTCCGGCCGAGCGAGTACGATGCAAGCGCCCGCGAAATCGCCGACCGACTCGAACGCGGCTACAACACGCTCCGACCGACTCGCACGGACACAACTCGCACCGCGCAATGGAGACGTTCCCCGGCCGGGTAAGTACGATGCGCACCGCGAGCAGTCCGACCGACTCGCGCCGTCCGGCTCGAAAGAGCTGTTGGAGCCGGACTTTGGGGGTCCGCGTCGGACTCCCCTGTATGCGTAGCTGCGCGAGTCGCACACAGGGGGGACCCATGGGTCCCCCCTACCTGTGCATGTACGGCACGACCCGATTCGACGCGTACCCGCTGTAGGGGGCGCCCTTGTTTGCCTCGCACCCATTGAGTCAATGGGAGCCCGCGTACGCGTTGTACGACCGGCTCCCATTGACTTCAATGGGAGTCCGACCGAATCGAGTCCGGGTGCATGCGTGCGCATCGTACTCGTTCGGTCGGACTGCCAGAGTCCGATTCGGTTGGAATTCTCTCCGGGTCCGGCTCGGTCGGAGAGATTTCCGTCCCGAATCGGAATCGGCCCCTAAGTACTGCACCAGTAAGCCACACAAAAAAGTGCATTACTCTACCTAAGTACAAGCTCTCCACCACATTGGATCATCACTCTACATAACTAAAGGAGGTAGATCCTTATTTATGGGAATTTGGCATACGGCAGCACAGCAAGCTGTCCCTATGCCAATGTGAAAGGGCAGGAATGCACCATATTTATACAATATGGTACATTCCTGCCTCTGCCCCTGCACTGGTGCCATTTTGGCAGCTTAGCGCCAACGCAGGCACCCTTGCATCATGACGCAAGGGTGCCTTTGTTGTCGGCAGGATTGTTTTTGTGCAGGAAGAGGCACCTTCCTACACAGAAACAATCCTAAGAGGCGTTTTAATCTTTCCATGTGTGCTGCAGAATGCAGTAGAGAAAAGGCTACTTCCCCTGGGTCTATAAAATTGCACCAACACTCTTACTCATTAACGTACCATACTCACTCAGCATTCACCTTTTACTTTGTCAACATATTACCAACATAATATCCAATACATACCCCAAATAGAGATGTAGCGCTTCCAAATGTTTTTTATTTTTAGTAAAAAAAGGAACTCTGTTACACAGAGTGTACAATAAAATTACAGACAACACATCAATAAAATTCATACATAGCATGAAATGAACAACCTAATACAATATATGCTAAATAGGTTAAAATACGGCACACAAATTATACTTCTTCAAAGCAACAATACAAACAAATACAATAGGAAACCCTTTTTGCACAGTTATACATAAGCTGTTGTGCAAAAGTGATCCAACATCATATATTTAAAAACAGAAAAACTGGTATGGTAACTATTCCTTTCCCAGAAATTCGTATGGTTGGATTCAAACAGACAGGCGTTGACGCGTTTCGGTGGTGTGAGAACAGATTTAAAAGAAACCACCTTCTTCAGGACTCAAAATACGGGATTTACTCCACTTCAAAACAATGTTTTATCCTCATAGGTGCAGTTTGTCACACCTTCAATAGAGCATATCAATTGCCTCTATTCTCGTGATGCCATCTTGGTTGATTGGCATAAAAGTATTGAAGAATACTTCTCCCAATAGTATCCACACATATTTTCGAGCATGTAAATTCTCTCAATCACTGTATTTTTTGAAGTGTGGCATTGCCTATTACTTAGCATAGAACAATTTCTACCATGTTATGCCCAGTGGGTCAATTGGCCCGATAAGGTTTCTCCCAGAGAGGAGAACTTGTGTATTTTAGAATAATTTCTCTTTTCTCATAAAACTGAAGGTTTATTTTCCAATATATGATATCCGGCCTGTGTCTTTTTCTGCCATGCACCGCCAAACAGGTCAGGTGATCAATTTTCCTATAAAAATACGGCATCTCTGCGTCCGTTAGTGTGCAGAATGCAGCACACACAGAGAGAGGAAAAAACAAAGAGAAATAAAGTTATTTCTCCTCGTTATGCCTCGCGAGGAGTAAAGTTTTGGCTTTTCAGGTTTACATGTTCTCGTAAATTTGGGTAAGCATCAAATCCATGGGTGTTGCATAGGAAGACCCATCGCAATGCCCATGGAATGCCTTCCAAGCACAGAGTAAGGCAACGCAGCGGTTTGTACTGCCTTGCCTTACCCCATATGTATGAGTCCATTCAAAGCCACGTATAGTGGCTTTGCGTGGCCGCATACATATGATTTTGTGGTGTGCGCTGCCGGAGTGTCACAAGAAGTGATGCTCTGGCAGTGCAAGGGGCTCATAAATATGCCCCCCAGTTCCAGAAACAAAGCAGGTTTCTTCATTTTTTTTTATAATTAAGAACCATGTTCTAAAAATTCTGGTACAGTTAACAATAATTGACAACCTAAAAGCCAATTACATCCATTTTATTTCTTCATTATGTTTCAAATACAGGTTGAAACTTGAAAGAAGTGGAAATGAAGCACAAAGAAATTGAAAAAACCTGTCAACTGCAACATATATCTAAATCATTCTCGAAAATGAGAAGTGACAATGTGATTATAAATAAAACTGAATACAATTGTAGACCTAAAAACTTATTGTGGACCTGGTCCTTTTTGCAGGGTTACCAATACAAAGGGGGACCCCTGCAAGAGAATGAAGGGCGGGTAGAGCAGGGGAACAATTCAAGGAAAACTACCACTAGTAACGGTCACCCGTCCCTAAAAAAGATTTACACAAAGGCCCAACAAGGGGTCCTAGTATTGCAAAACAACACCCAGGGCTGTCAAATGCATATGTTCAAAAGATTCAAAGAACAGGTTGCTTAACAAAATTAATTTTTTCTTTTTATTTTCATAGTATCAAAACATAGTTAACACATTCCGACAAATTCATAAATAATTACATATATAGGGGCCGATTCCGATTCGGGCCGGAAATCTCCCCGATTGAGCCGGACCCGGAGAGATTTCCGACCGAATCGGACCCGTGCAGTCCGACCGAACGAGTACGATGCGCACGTATGCCATCGGACTCGAGTCGGTCGGACTCCCATTGAAGTCAATGGGAGCCTGTCGTACAACGCGTACGCGGGCTCCCATTGACTCAATGGGTGCGAGGCGGACAAGGGCGCCCCTACAGCGTGTACGCGGCGCGAGCGATTCGCGCCGTACACGCACAGGTAGAGGGGACCCATGGGTCCCCCTGTGTGCGACTCGCGCGGCTACACGTACAGGGGGTCTGACACGGACCCCCAAAGTACGGCTCCGACAGCTCTTTGGAGCCGGAGTGCGCAGCTCGGTCGGACTGCTCGCGGCGCGCATCGTACTTACCCGGCCGGGGAACGTCTCCATTGCGCGGTGCGAGTCGTGTCCGTCGCGAGTCGGTCGGTGCGGTTCGACCCGGGATCGAGTCGGTCGGAGCGGTCGGGACGCCCGGACGAGTCGGTCGGCGAATACGCATCGTACTCGCTCGCCCGGACGCGCGTACGGATCGGTCGGGAAATAGGGCTCCGAATCGGATCCGGTTAAGCCGAATCCGATTCGGAGCCCTACCAGCCAAGATCGGAATCGGCCCCATAGAATCTGAAAATATGTCCCACACAAAACAATCATACCATCAATCATACTTACACTCACTCATAGTGACATACACATTTTTGCAGGGTTATCCCAAACCTCTTTGCCCTCCTACTGCATTTTCTCTGACCTGTTTTTGTTGTATTTAGGACTCTAGGCACTTTACAACTGCTATTCAGTACTAAAGTGCATGTGCTCTCTCCTTTAAACATAGTATAATTGGTCTACACCTGTTTGGCATATTTAATTCATCTGTAAGTCCCTCCTACAGTGGTGTCCCATATACCCAATGCCAGCAAAGTAAATACTACTAGTGGGCCTGGCACTGCAGGGCCTGCATGCTCAGTTTACTGCCACATTGACTTGGCATTTAAAGGTATTTGCCAAGCCTGAGACTTCCCTTTTACTACATATGGGTCACCCCGAATGTAGGCCCTAGGGAGCATTATTGGGAAGGGTGCTGTGTAAGCAAAAGGTAGGACATGTGCCTACATAGTGTGGCATGACTGGTAGTGACAAACAGCCTATTTGGTTTCTCACTGCTTTGAGGCTGTCCCCGCTCATAGGTTTGCATTAGGAGTTCCCTGATATGTTTTTCAGTGGTAATTTCTGATCTGGAAGGAGTAACATTGCCATGTTTGGTATGTTTGGAATAGTGGTGATAAATCCTGCTTATTGGTGAATGTGGATTTTTCATTACTATTTTAGAAATGCCACTTTTAGAAAGTGGGAATTTCTATGTGCTTATGATTCTTTGCACTTTTCAGCCTGACTCCAATCCATGTCTAGTGTAGAGTAACAGCTGGACTTGTGCATACTTTACAGACAGCCATCACACAGGAAGGGGTGGGTGTAACAGGGTTGCTCCTGCATTCACCTGAATATTGATTGGTCTTTCTGGGCTGGGAATGTGAGGGGCATTGGCACTTTACATTTGTACAGGTTGTGTCCTGCCCTCACACAAAGGGCTTGTTTACCCCCTGCTGATGTCTGGAGCCAGAGCTGGGATTGAAAGGGAGTGTTGTGCACATCTAAAGTTCTTTTAAAGTTACCTCCACATCAAAGACATTTTGAGTATAAGTACAGGGGCTCTCATCCCATGATTTACTGCTGGCTCTAGATGCTACACATTGCCAGAGGACACTGCTGTGCTACCAGGAGGAACTGCCACTTTACTAGTTGCTTGCTGTGTGCTAAGCTACAGAAGGGACTGCCAATCTGCTACCTGGTTCTGTGTGTTGGTTTGCTGCCTGCATTCCTGCTTGTGTGCCCCAGTAATCTCAAAAGGCTTGAGCTGAGCTTGCCCCTTATTCTTGGGGATCTCAGGCCCATCAAAGATCCCCCTTGCTGCTCCTGCCAGGAGACTTCGGCACCTGGTGATCCCGGCAGGGGGGCATTGATCAAAGTCTGCATTTCTGAGGCACATGTGTTTCCCCACCACGTATTGAGCACTTTGAAGGGCAGTGTTTATCAAGCACAAGACCGGGTGCCCTGAGGGACTAAACGAGCGCCACAGCACCAAAGAGTGATCTACACCTGATCCCTTGTGTGTTGGGAGGATCTCTGGAGAGTTGGTGTAGCAAGGAGTCACGAGTGGTTGCTCTTCGTTTTCTGTTTTCTATAGTACAGTGCATGTGAGGTGCTCTAGTCTGCCCCAAGCCTGAAGGGTGGATGCTTTGAAGGACTCAGCGCATGTGGAGCACTTCTCAAATTCCCTAAGGATGGCGAGTGTTGCCACAGTGCCAAGGCTAGTCCTGCGGTTGTGGCCCCCAGTGAGGGGACCGCAACGGACAACAAGCTCAGGAGGAGCGCCCTTGCCTGATCTCCCATTGGGGACTTTGGCTTAGCCCCAATTCTGCGTCCAATCCCTTGAGTCAAGCATCTGCCCGGCAAGCTCGCAGGCACCTGTGATTGGTAGTCTTGCATGCGGGGGACCAAGATAGGTCTCCCTGCTGATACCATAAGTGTGCCCACCTCTTGTGTGGCACATACCATGAGGGCATTTGTTCATCGTGGATGTTAATCCTGGGTAGAGTCCTCAACGGAGGCCCCGGCTTCCCTGAATAGCGAACTTTACAAAATTACCATGACGTGTAGTAGGCGCGCCAGTACCTCAGTGCCCTACTCTGTTTTATAGGGGCATTCGTTGAGTTAGCCCAGAGTGATTACCATAACCCTTTTAATATGAGGGCAGATGTTCTGGGTTCCATGTTCTTTTACAGTTACGGATGTGCCTAGGTGTTATTTTGTGATCTCTATACTATCGAACATTTCTGTGTTGTTCCTCCATAATTTGACTGGCATTTCATGAAATAAGTATTTGCTACAGGCTTCTGAGATGCTTATGGTTATCTTTTGATCATTCTTGTGTTTGCTCTCGCTAACCTAACTGCTGTATTTCATGCTCTCATGTCGTTCTTACCTTGAATTGTCAGGATAACAAGTATTATTTCAAGATTTGCCTGGTTTGCACAGTGAGGGTGTTTTTATGACGTGTCCAACATATACATCTTTATTTTACTGCACTAACTGTGATGTTATGACAATTGTCTAGTTGGCAAAGTGATTATTGGTTTATATGGTTTTGGTCTATGTTTATATGCAATACAGTTATGTATTTTATATACTACTGTGCTGTGTCTCTTTTGTGGTGCATTTATTGTGTCACTGTGGTGTGTGTGTGTGTGTTGTGCAAATGGTTTACACATTACCTCTGGGATAAGCCTGACTGCTCTTCCAAGCTACCAAGGGGATGAGCAGGGGTTCTCTTGGGTGTGGAACTCCATTACCCTGACTAGAGTGGTGGGTTCTGCCTGGCTCAGGTGCATACCCTAGCCAACCAGAAACCCCATTTCTAACACTTATAACCCTAAGAACAATTTTTATCTGATTAAAATACATCTGAACTTTCCAGATATATATCATTCACAGATACAACCAGTGTTAAATGCAACTACCTACATGACTTTGCAAAAAGACAAACCACTACTAACATACATTGATCATTGGATCATTCTTATGCTGAAAAAAGCTCTACCAATGAGCGAACCCACTAGAATTGCACAAGATAATACTGAAATGGCTGTTGTGCAGCAAATCTAAATGATACTGTTCAAAATATGTTAGAACACAATCATCTGCTTAACATTGCTGACATACAAATTCAAGTTCCAGATGTGTAAGAAGCAAGCACTATTTCATCAGCAGTAATATTCCTTAAAGAATATAACCCTAATGTTCCTGAAGAAGTAATAGAACAGTTTCTGTCAGTTCCATATTTAAAATTACTAGAACCTGAAAAACAAAGACAAACCAAAACCTCAGCAAAAGTTTTGAAAAGAAAGAAAGTCCTCCCCATCCAAGGCAAGCCCCAAAAATGTTCTTTCTATTAACCATGCACTTTTTCCCCAATAAACAGTATATAAAACAGCAGATTTCAATAATTACTAGCATTAATAAAAGAACAAAAACCGTTAATTGCCACCCCAAAGATAATGATGAATTTAGACCAAAAAACTATACATAATACCTTAAAATATACTCTCAAACAACAATACAAGGATGGTGTTTCTATTTTAATCAAGCCCTGCAATGCCATCAACAAAATTGTACTTTAAGCATCAACTATGCAACCAGTAGTAATTTGCTTTTGAAATACAAATATACCACAAATGATTCCTAGAAACGCTATTCAACCAAGACAGTGAAGAAAAACAAACTCACTTTTTAGATTATTTTGAGAACACCTTTGTTGGTCATATGCACTGTCCAGGGCACAGACCCCAACCCAAATTCTACATACTCTGGTGAAATCTAGATAAAAACACTCTTAACCAAGAAGCCAAAATTAATAATACAGTTGGGGTGGCATAACTCCTTCCCAATTACACTTGGAAGTAGCCACTCTACCCTGAATCAAGTTATTGATCATTTTTCAAAGAATACAGCTCCAATGGCAAAACCAAGCACTATTCCAGAACATGGAATAAACTGTCCAAACAAACTCAACAAATGAACAAAATGTTAGTTGTAAAACTTAAACCATTTGTTAGATATCAATGACTACATTAACTAGAGACCATACCCCAGACATTATTCTAACCTACTCAATCAAAGCCCAACACAACACTATCTAAGAACAATAACTAAACATGCAGAAGAAAACATGAATAGTTACTTACTATATAAATTAATTCTGAAAATAATAACTCTCACACACAGAAAAAAAAATTATAACTTGAATTAAATTAAACACATTCTTTTTAAGTATAACAATAATATTTTTAATAAAAAATAAATGTATGCATACATAATTCTAATAAACCAACAATCAACATATTCAATTCAAATAAAACATGACTAAATAACACATCACAAGTTCAAGATGTTGATATTCAGAATGCACAGTACAAACCAATGCATTATACTATCAAATTATACAATTATATCATAAAACACCGACAGCATTAAATATTAAAGTGAAATTGGATGCCACCTAAAAGATCAACATTTAACAAATTTTATTAAAATATTTATTAAAACCGTTTGCAGATGACAATCCATTGAAACAGATGTGATTACTGATGTATAGCAATCCAATTTTAAAAAATCCCTAAGAAATGTAAATATAATCACCAAAGAAATCCATTTAAAAATCCATATCAAAACAACAAAATCCCAAAGGAACAAAAAGCATAATACACTTCCTACTTAACATAACTGCAAAAACATAACTACAATACATCACTAAAAACACTCACTACACTTTGCACTGGGCCCCAACGTATGATTAACAATTATTATAACGAAATACTACACTCCGCTTAGCAAACCACCAACTCTGAACCCTCTAAATTATTTATCCTTAGTGTAGACCCACACGACCTACTAGTATGAGTTAAATGTAAAACAAAAAAGCCTCTTTACCTGAAAAGCATCCTCATTGATTACTGCTATACACAAAAAAGATAAAGGGCTACAAGATAAATGTAGAGGTAAAACATTATAATAAAAATTTATTTTAATAAATACTGATAAATACATGAATCATAATTTGTTTACTGTATTTATTCATTTATTCATAATGATTTTCTTTTGAAAAACAATTGTTTAAATTTGTGTAATGAAAATAAATTTCATTTTATTTAAAATGTATGTTAGAATTTTGTGTAAATAGATTTTTACTTAAGTTAGAAATATTTCCAATTGTGTAAACTAAAAACAAATATTGTAAGACATTTATATTTATCTAGTTTTCAAAATGCAAATATAAAATGTAATTTAAACGATATATTTATACTTAATTGCATTTTTCTTTTTGCTTTCATCTCTACATTTTATTTTACTATGTTAGTTTTTAAAGCATTGAAAATGCCAAAATGACTATTTGAATTTTTAAATATTTTTTCAAAATGAAAAATAAATTGTACCAGCAATAGATCTAAAAATCAGCAATAGATCTAAAATCACTTATTAAAAAGTAACCAAGTCTGTGGGTATCACATGTATTATTCCAATTCCATTCCGAAACTCATTATAGTAATAATATGCATTTAAGACAATCATATTTACTATTCTAACTCCAATCCAACTGGCATTTAGAAAGGAAATATATTTGAGAGGTCAGATTTAGAATTTTAGCTCAATTCCTAAAATTGGGGAACGGTTTTCATTTAAGGGAATTCAGATTTAGCGTCTGATTACGATGTCGTCAAGAAAGCATTCCCACCGAATCGGGTTAGGAATGCTTTCCGAACGATCTGTATTTGGGGAGTCTACCGACCGATTATGATGTGTCCGGATGGTTACAGACTCGGTTCGGTCGGACTCCCATTGACTTCAATGGGAGCCCGTGTTCCGAATGAGGATTAGCAGAATCCGAATCCCGTTCGGAGCCTTTTCTGACGACATCGTAATCGGCCCCTTACTATTGTAAAACCAATCCCATCACTAATTAGTGATTTGCTATTGGGAGCTTCAGTGCTTATTATTAGGGGGATCAGATTAAATAGTCTAACTAAAATCCTACAATAATTTGAGAAAGTGTATTGTTTGGGGACATAAAATGTACAAAAATGTGTTATTGTAAATCCAGTCCCACAGGTTTTGGGGACAGTATTTTTTATTTGAAGTCAATATTATTATTTATCCAAACTCAAAAACTTCACTCAACACAAGAATTATACATTTTATATTGAAATGAAAAAATATTTCAAAATGTAGACAATAAATTAACCATTAATTTAAAAATAATCCCAATTTATTTTACTACAAACCTACAATGTGTTATATATTATCCTATTCTAATTAATAAATTAATTATCAAATGAAAGATACTAATGAGTAAATTATTTGTTCATTGTCAACACATCCATTTTAGATTTTTTTTAAAGATAATGTTTCCACCCTAATCTTCTACAAACCCAACAACATTCAAAATCATTTTATAGTTTAACTTACAAAATAATACACATATTTATCAAGTTATTTAATTACTCATTGATTTGCTGACTAGGCTCTGTATGTCCGAAAATGACTGAGTAGTCTGATTCAGGAGTGAAACGTCCTGTCACATGTCAGGCAGATATGTGATGAGATGACACTGTTGGTTTGTGCGGCAAGCTCTGGACTTGTGCAGCTCACGCTTTCTTTGAACCTCAGCAGTATGCCTCGCCTCAGGGGTTTGGCAGCTTTTGTGAATGAGACTGCACCATTCTGGACGTTGCAGTGCAATGGTTATCCAGGTGGCAGTATTGATCTCGAGGGACCTCAGGGAGGTCTTCAACATGTCCTTGAACCACTTATTTTGTCCTCCATGGGACTGCTTTCCCTGATGGAGTTTTCCATAGAAGAGCTGTTTGGGGATGTGCTCATCTGACATTCCAACAACATGACCTGCCCATCAGGTCTGGGCTCTCAACAGCGGTGTATGAACTGACGGCAGACTGGCTCTGGAAAGGACTGAAGTATTCAGTATTCAGCACTGTGTCCTGCAATCTGATTCTCAGATGCTTGCGCAAAAAGGACATGTAGAAGTGATTGAGCCATTGTGCATGACTCCATTGGACTGTCCACGTTTCACAGGCGTACAGCAGAGTTGGAAGCATTACTACTTGGTAGACCTTCAGTTACATTGGTAGGCTGATCCCTCGACGTTCCGAAACGTAGGAGTGCAATCTGCCAAAGGCAGAACTGGCTTTCGCAATTCTGCATTTTACTTCAGCATCGATTAACACTGCTCTGGAAAGGGTACTGCCCTGATGCATGAAGTGGTCCACTGTCTGCACTCTCTGTCCATTTACAGCGATGGATTGTTCTGTGGACGAAGAATGGGGAGCTGGATGGCTCATGACCTCTGTCTTCTTGATGTATATGATGAGACCGAAGTTGCTGCATGCAGATGAAAATGTGTCCACACTGGCTTGCATTTCTGGCTCTGTTCTAGCATTTAGAGCACAATCGTCGGCAAAGAGAAAGTCTCCCAGCTCAGTTTTATTCACCTTAGTGATGGCACGCAGTCGCCTCAAATTGAAGAGTTTCCCATCACTTCTGTACTTCAGGCCTACTCCTTCAATGCAGTGCTGTAAGGCATTGGTCAGAGTGGCAGAAAATATCATGCTGAAGAGCATGGGTGCTAGAACACATCCTTGCATGATGCCGTTGGTGACTGGGAAGGCCTCAGATGTTTCACCGCCATCCAGGAGACGAGCCATCATACCATCACAAAGCTCCATACCATTAGTATGAATCTGTCAGGACAGCCAAATTTCAACATGCTCCTCCATAGTCCCTGGCAACTCAAAACAAAACAAAAAAGTATAAAAAACAAAATTATAAAAACAATACAAAAAAGTATTAAAAATTGCATTCTTACCTTTGATAATATATTCTAAGATGATCTGGATATCACACTTTTTGGCTTAGTATCATGTCCAACGATATTCTTCTTTCTACTGTAAATTCCACTCCAACTATCATTTGGGTAAACTCACTGAGCTGTTTCAGTCCTTCTGTAAGCAAGGATCCATTCCACAGGAACAGAGAGAGTGTCCATAGTACAATTCAACAAGAGGAAGGGCAATCGCCAGGTATGCGATAATCACCATGGAATCTCGCTGCTCTCGACAGTGAACAAAGTTCTTGCGCAAATTCTGCTGAACCACATGAACACTCACCTGGAGCAGGGCTTAATGCCAGAAATGCAGTGCAGCTTCCACCAGGGATGTGGAACCATTGACATGATCTTCGCTGCGCGTCAACTATAGGAGAAGTGTCAAGAGCAGAATCATGAACTCTGCACAACTTTTGTAGACCTCACGAAAGAACTTCATATAAAAATTTAATGAATGAAATGTATTAACATTAATTCATTATTTAATGATTGATACATATATATTTAAATTGTTTGCAAAAAATGTCCTATCCTATTCCAGTATAAATCAAACCACCTGATGAAATGTACTTACATATTTACAAAAACACAAACAAAAATACATAACTGAAACTAAGTTCTTTATTATTATTCAAACGTTATACACTTTAACAAGATTTTGAGTTAAAAAATAACATCATTTAATTAAATAAAATGCCTACTAACATTATTTTTTTTTTAAATCATTCTGTAATCAATTGAAACCTTACAAAATATACAAAATCTATTCTATACAGATTAGATATTTCCCCCGAAATGAAATCCCCCATGAAATGTACCTGGAATGCTTCCATTACTCCTTCCAAACCCCCATTATACAAATTCGGAGTTGGGCCTTCTGCACACACACATCTATCTTAGTAAGGGACCCCCATCACTATCCCTTCCTACCTTCCCACCCTCCTACACCCTCCCTCATGACCTGCTTTCCTCAGCTACTCTGTCCTCTATCTCTTTCTCTCCCTCTCTATTTCTATATTTCTGTAGCTTTCCCTTGCTTTTTTCCTCCTTTCTTTTTGTTTTTCTTTTCTGCTCATGTATTACAGTTTATCGATGTAACTTCATTTTCTCTTAACCTTTTAAAAAGAAAAGTATAAAAAAATGCACCCTTACCTTTGATATTATATTCCAGGATGATCTGGGTGTTACAATATTTTGGCATAGCATTATGTCCAACGATATTCTTCTTTTTATTGTAAGTTACACTCCAACCTGTACATTGCATCTTTATTCACTTGTTTACTCTACTTTCATTCATTTTTACCCTACCGCAGCACTTCAGATGAAATTACAGAGACCATACAGACTTGGAAAGGAGTCAGGTTACAGCAATCTTACATGCTCAAGTGTCAGATAGTGCAATGTCATGAAGTGCTTCAGCAATATAGAGAATGAAATGCATATGCACAAACTAAGTAATGGCATTCATAGCAGTATGAGAGGTCTTGTACCAAGGAGCCAGGATAATCGATAGCCCTCCAAGAATGCTCTCAGTATTTAAAAAATGAGTAACCAATTTGTCAGGAATAGCCAGATGTTTTGCAGTGAATGAACACATTATGTGGGGGTGAGTCAATATTTTGACAGGAATAGCCAAAACGTTATCAGAGTTGCCTACAATATGTCAAGGATGGGCCACTCTTTTGACAAGATATGCCATGATATGTCGTATTATGTCACTGATAGAAAGATTTTTGTCAAGACTACCCATAATATGTGAAGGATTGGCCACCATCATGCCTGGAACAGACAAATTGTTGTTAGGCAGGCCAACTGTTTAGTAAGGAGCGGACTTTTTTATGGCAGTGATACCCAAAATGTTGTCAAGAATGACAGCAATGGGCTATGGCTGGGCTAGAATGTTGATTCAGTAGCAGACTGATGGTAATAGCAGACCAGCATAGTGCTCCCTCCTCCAATGCTGGGTTACCTATCTCAACATACTCCCAATATTCTAACCAAGTCACACAGATGAAAACATAAGAAGAATACCAACAAAGGGGCTGTGAAATATGTCTGAATAGTGTGCCCTTCATCTGTGTGAAATGGGCAAAATGTTGTCTAGAACGTCCACAATTGATCAAGATAGAGCATCATTGTACCACATTTTTGTCAAGCATACCCACAATAAGTTAACAATGTGCCACTATCACAACTGTGTGAGCAAAAGGACCACGCAAAACCAGGACCACGACATTCTAGTTTTATAATTTACCAACTAGCCCACCTGACGTTTATCCACATCAAACACACACCTACATGCACACACAGGTAAACACAGACATAGTCAGACAGACGCAAACAAATATGTACATCTTCCGCCCCCCCCACCCCTCTCCTCCTCATTTACGTGCCAGACAATAGTAGCTATTCTGACACCAGGTTAGGAGGCTCTGTCCAGGGAAAGGGGCAATTCTCTTTGCTTTCTCGGACAATCTGCCTTTGTTATACGGGTGGCTGCCTAATATTACTTTACATTATTACCAAGCGTGCATCAGTGATTGGTTCTATTTCCAGTCTTGATCAGAGTGCCTTGATTGGCAGGTTTTTCAAAATCTCACGTCCTTTAGGGATTGAAAGAAATAAAAACAGTTGTATCCACCTTTACAACTAGACCGTATGTGACCGCTCAACCTATCTATGCTAATGACAAATGGCATATCAGTACAACGAGCATCTGCAACCATACTTTGAAACGGAAAGGCGGTTAGCTTGCTTGTTGCCAGATCTACCGACAGGATTGTATTGTTATTGTTTTTCCGCTGCAGATTTCTCAAGAGTTCGGGGAATTTATTGGCACGCCTGCCATTATTAAAAACGAAACATGTCTACATCTGCTCAATTAAAAAAATTCAAGACCCAAATAGTCCCAGATCTCGAAGTGCATAGAAAAATGTATTAACATTTAATTTCTGCTTGCAAATGTTTAATGCCTCTAGTACCTACATTATTTAGAAATGTTCAGGCTATTTTTTTCCGGGAACATTTCCTTTTCTTTTTAATGCGCCGTGGGTGAACAAAAGCCACTGAAAATCAGTGATTACTATAAAGTGAGTTGGAATACCGCAGTTTTCTCTGTATTCATTTGTGGCACAAAACCAAATCAATGCTGTTAACTGTTATTTGTGTATGACAAGGCTAATGGCAGCGTTTTTTTTGCCGGGCGAAAATGCATTGTGCTCTTCCGCAGTAGAGCTGGGAATTGTACAGCGCCGGCAGCATATTCTCTCTCTTTATTACTAACGAGTAGCACACAACCGAGACAATGCTGCAGATGTTGTTGATTTAATTCTTCTTGGCTTTATGAGGTGTAAGCTAACAGTGCTTGTGTTCTCCCGCCCTCCTCTGGAATTATGTGTTTTGCATCACGTTCTGCAGACCTGTATCATAGCTGTGAAGGGGCCCCGTGCAACGCGTGACACTTTTAGCCAGTCCTGTTTTTATTTCATCCAACGGCACGTTGCATTCTGGGACTTGAAGTATTATTCCTAAAATTGTGTGGCACAAAAAACCCAGCATACAAAGTGTTCTTAGCTCAAAAGGGTAACACTGGCTGTTACATGCCTGAGTTATGCCCACGTAACAACGCAGCACATTTTCTTACATTGTCCTATTTCTGCACAATAACATTTTACTGTAACCTTTTGCACATATTTGCTTGCGTGATAATGTTTGATTAGTTTCTTTGAAAGTGCTTTGCTTACACATTTTGCTTCGCACAACATTATCATGATGCCTCGAACTCCGTGTACAAGGCCTTGCACGCTGTACAAATGTCATCCTATCTTCATCCACGGAGCGACATGGCTATCTGCAAACCTATAATAGTGCAAATCTGTATATACAGGGATACTTTTTATTATAAATAAATACACATTTCCAGGGGTTAGCAAGAGGAGACACTTCGGCTGACATTGAGACGTCGCTGCATGCTGAGGCTTGGCAAATCAGCTACCTAACACCTTCGTGAGGGGTTTCCAGTTCATGACCAAGACGGGGTCCTGCATTCTGTCCTGCCAGGTAATGCGGGTGGATCATCCCATGGGGGGATTCTTCGCCATACATACTCACATGCACACACCGTAGACACACACAGAGCAGGGATTACATAGTAGGTGTACGCCTGATTACTATCTTGTTTTATATGCCTGCATATATACACTGTTTTAGCATCATGGTGGAACTATACCTGCTATTTACTATTTTGGTGCTTGTAATCACTTTCATATGCTTCTGTCTACTGATTATCGCAGCACATGTACTCTATACAAGAATAACATTGGTTCAATAAATATACTGACGAACGTCCCAATGTGCAATCTTTGTATACCTCTCTGAGAACAAGAGCACATGAGTGACTGAGCAAAATGGTTTCTAGATCTGTTACCACGATCCCTGAGGGGTCAGGGGTGTCATGTTCAGTGGTTGCCAGAAACCATTCGCTCTTTGTTTTGGATAGGGGAGCTTTTGGTGGCGCTGTGAGCTAGCTGGTCTCCAGGCTGACATATACTACGAGGGTGCATGGAATCAGTTTAATCACCTCACCCAAGGTTTATGCTGTCCGCAAATGCACAGATCCTACGGATTAGTGGGAACTACATGACATGGCACCGCAAAAGTTGGTTGGGTTCTTATTTTACATTTCGCCACAGTAGCTCAATCGTGCTTTCTCAGACACTCCTACTCACCTCTAAACCAGAGACGTCTGTGGTGGTAGGGAAGCTGAGTAGGTAGACACTATGGGGCCGAATCCGATTCGGGCCGGAAAAAATACCGACCGACTTGGTACGGGATCATAGTCCGACCGACACGTACCGGCGTTGCCCGACCTGGGAAGTACGATGAAATGCATGTGAATCACGACCGACTCGTACGGAACTCAAGGCGAACGACCGACCCGGACGGAAACAAGCTATCCGGCCGGTAAACCACGCGAATCGAACCGACCGACACGCACCAGGAATCAACCCGAACAAAACGTACCCGCGAACTCCGACCCGCGCAGTACGATGCGATGGGTGCAAAATCAGACCGATTCGCACGGAGCCCAAGCCGTACGACCGACACGCATACCAAACCCAGCCGAACAAACACAATACTCCGCGACCGACGCGTACGCCGCATATGAAACTGAGCTGAAACACAGCGGGAACGACTCGGAGAGGCGCGCACGAGATAACTGCAACGTCCTACTCGGTCAGAAGAACAACTCCTACATGCACAATAATCACAAATGAAAAAATACAAAAAAGAGGGCAAAACAAGCAATGACAAAGCCAATAAATACAGGGGTGAAAAAATGGAACAAGGACACCCCCCAACTCCAACTACATAAAGGCCACAAATCCCTACCATGATCCTTTGCAAATTCCACTGACCTGCCAGCACAGAACACCAGCAGACAGCAGACACACACACAGCTCACCCAACACAAAAGCCACACACCATTAGCACCTCAACAAATAGCACCCTCACACACACACAGCAAAACCTACACACACACACCCTCACCTGCACACACACACACATCAATCACCACCACCACCCATCACCATGCCCCTAAAGAAGAATCCAAAGTTCCTAGATAGTGAATTGGAAGTCATGGTAGACGAGATCCTGAGGGTAGAGCCACAGTTGTTTGGCACATTGGTCCAACAGACCCCCATGTCGCAGAAAACCAAGATGTGGGCGAAGATCGTCGATAGGGTGAAAGCACAATCACCATGTTTGCGCACAAAGGAAGACATCCAGAACAGGTGGTATGATGTGCGCAGGAGGGTCAGAGACCTACTCAAGAAGGATTACCTCCTGAGCCAGCACACCGGCAGTGGCCCTCCTGCAAAACCACTATACCTCAGGCCCTGGGAGGAGAAGGTGCGGGCCATCCTACCACCAGTGAGCGTATATGGACTAACAGACATCCCAGAGCCTAGTGAGTACACAACTAATATACACAATATTGTGTGCCAATACACACAAATCACTCTCAAGGGGACAGTCAAACCATCCACCCCTAGCAAATCAACAGCAACCAAAAGATAATCATCCCAAGATGTGTATGTCAGTTAGATAAACACAATACATGCCATCTCATAGTGATATGTAACTGTGTCATGACATGTACAAACACAACAACAAATAGAGCAAGGCAGTGGCACAAATATAACCAACAAACACTGCCTGATATTTTGCCACTACTACAACACCACCCAGGGAAGCTCACTTAAAGGAAGGATTCCTGTGTATGCTGGTGAAGTTAGTGTAGCCAATAGCATGATGGGAGTTGTAGTCACAGATAATGCTCACCCACACAATTGGCCCATCAACACCACTCTGAATCATGCTCACAACACAGGGAGTGGAAAAGGACTGACAATATGGCTGACACTGGGTACTGCTGTGGGGAGCACAAGGCCCTGCTGGGAACTGTGCACCAACAAACAGCAGAACACCACTGAATGACATCCTGAGAGTCAACCTGAACCCACTGCAAGGGTGGCATGCTTCATGGTGGGATAACTGGGCTAGGTGGAGAAGGATGGCCGGATGTCACATGCACACACCTGGCCGGATGTCACCATGCACACATCTCAACATTCACATTGAAATGCCCCAGGTATGCAGGACAATGTGCTACACCAATATCAACCTCTTACTGTGACAACTTAGGATAATGCAAAGTACATGCCCGCATCCAGAGGTACAGTCACAACTGTCAGGTGTGTGAACCATTGATGCCTGTAGAAACATAACATACAATGTGTGTCTCTTCCAAATACAGGTGATGATGATGGGGACACAGCAGCAGGCGAGGAGGAGTCCCTGTCCCAGGCTCCGGGGACACTGAGCTCACTGGTGTGGAACAGCCTCTGCCCTCCTCGGATGGCAAAGACCTACCTGGCACCTCCGGTGTGAGTCATCATGCAGCACCAGCAGGACCAACATCTGCACCCCCTGCACCCACCCCTCCAACAACTGCCAACACACAGACCACCCCCGCCGACACAGACAGACCAAGGACCACCTATGATAACAGCACAGGGCCCCAGGCCCACTGTGGAGCAACGGACAACAACACCACTAACAACCCCCAAGGGGGCCTTGGGTCACCTGTGCGTGCCACCGCAGGTCCTGCACATGTCGCCAGGGGTGGTGGGAGGGGTGGTAGACATAGGTCGCTGCTTGCAGAGGGGTCTGGACTGCATGATGACCCACAACTGGCACGCATCGCTGATGCGTACCAGGATAGCAACGGAGAGGTCAGACAGGTAGTGGGGATCCTCAAGGACATACAAAAGCAGCAGGCTGCCCATCATGCCCGCTTGGACTCCCACATGTCCCGTGTGGAGACACACATGTCTCGCATGGAGTCCAAGTGGGACACATTGCAAGAACTCACAGCGGTGCATAGGGACATATTGACATGCCTCCACCAGATTAGCACCAACATGGCCACACCTCCCTGTGTGCCCACAACATCTGGTGCTGCAACAACTGACACCGCCACAGGGAGGGAGGAGGACTCTGGCGGAGACTCCCCTGCACCGCAGCAGCCTGCACGTGAGGGTCCCCCCCCAAAGAAGAGGGGTCGTCCCTCAAAACTGAGAGGTTGATGGCCACGTACATCCCCCAGGAAGCCAACACCTGTTCCGGAAATTCTCCTTTGTGTGCAAACTTTTCACCCTGTCGAATGCAACACAACTCTCCCACATGACATGGGGAGTTCAAGTTGGACTAATGTATCATATGACTGTGGACTTCACTCAGGACATTTCTGCTACCAAGACTTCCAACTCATCTGGGAACTTTGGATCACAATCCCAATGTACAGCACCCACCATCCTGTGCACTATACACACACACATTTCTGTAAATAAAATCACTAGTACACCATACTTGCCTCTGTTGTTATTCAAATGTGGATACTGTTATGGTGATGATGATCTGCTAAATTACACTGTGTATGCTAACTGCTACAGCAAGTACAACACTGTCATGTGAGTCATGGTGACGTGACACATATGAGGGAGACACACCACTAGGGCTACACAACACAGAGACACCAGGGCCATCGGACTCATCGCCTACAGTGATGTTGCCAGGAAATACTGTGGAATGCACAGACACCACACCTATTCAGAGTCTGTGTCAACTAGCCCACAGGTGCAGTAAGCAAATGTCAGTCAGATGTGTGACCACAGACAACTCACATCCCAAAGTGAAGCACAGGTTTATTACACATTTGCAACATGTTGTTTCCACTACAAATGCAAGGTAATCCCACGTGGCAGTGGCCACACAGTCAACAAGTGCAGAAGATATGAAGTCCAGGGTGTGTGGCACAGCACCTGTAGGGAAACTACTGCTGCCACCCTGAAAGCTGAATCATGGTGTCGGGGGATCCAAGTTGACCAAAGTACTCAGTAAGCACCCTGTGAAGGACAGACATGACACACAGTTAAAACCACTGAAGAACAGGACAGAACTGCAATACTCATGCCCAATACATGTCACAAGACAACTACACAAAACCAAGTTAGCATGTCAAAACTGTTGTGGAGTACATACTACCTGTAAGGACACATTGCTGCACGCATCCAGTCAAGTAGCACATGGCCACACTCAAACAGCACCAGAGCACCACCCACACATATCATGCAAACTCACATCATTCACATAACATCTCCCTGGATACTCACATTCAGCTGAAGAAGTTGGTGATGAGCTGTGTGCGGACATCACCATCATCATCATCATCATCACTGGCATCGTGGTCCAGGCCAGGATCCTCCACAGGTGGCGGACATTGGTCATCGTCATCCAGGATGAGAGGCAACTCCTTCCGCACTGCCAGGTTGTGTAGCATGCAGCAGACGATGACAATCTTGCACACCTTTGCTGGGGCATATGGGAGGGCCCCTCCTGTCTTGTCCAGGCAGCGGAAGCGGCTCTTCAGGAGACCAAAGGTCCGCTCAATCACTCTCCTGGTCTGACCATGTGCCTCATTGTAGGGCATCTGTGCTGGTGTCACAGGGTTCCTGAGGGTGTCAGCAACCACGGCATGTTGGGGTATCCGGAGTCACCTACGGACAGACAAGTGCACATTAGCTGAGTTGGAAAAGTGGGCAGTATACTACAGAGCAGAACACACACAATGGTACAAAGTCAGTACACACTGACAAGCCAGGTACGCTGGTTCTGCATCTGTGCCATCATCCTCGGGATGCGACTACTCCTCATCACGTAGGCATCGTGTGCTGAACCAGGGAAACGGGCAAACACATGTGTGATGCTCATATCTGCAAGACATACCACCAGAGCATTGATCGAATGGTAATGTTTCCGGTTCCGGTATGCCTGCTCATGTGCTTGTGGTGGTACCAAAGCCACATGTGTCCCATCAATGGAGCCAATGACATGTGGCATCCTCCCCAGGGCATAGAAGTCACTCTTGACGTCAGTGAGTTGTTGATGTGTAGGGAAATAGATGTACTGGTTCAGGCATCTCAACATTGCCTCCAAAACATCGCGTAGCACACGGCTGAACATAGTCTGTGACATCCCACCGGCAGTCGCCACAGTGTGTTGAAAGGTACCGGTGGCAAAGAAGTGTAGGGCTGCCATTACCTTCACCTTGGGGGTCAGCGCCGTAGGGTACGGCCGGCCAGGTTGCAAATGTGGTGCCAAGCGCACTGCCAAATCCTCAATCAGCTGCCTGGTGAAGCGGTACCGTCGGATGCTGTCACGTTCCACCATCGTTGCCAGGTCAGGGAATGGTCTATGGACAGCTGGAGCCCTGCAGTGCATAGGTTGAGGAAAGAAAGATTGTCAGTCACCCCACATATGTGCCATTCACCATACTCAATTTCACATGATACATCATTACGAGACACAAGTACTTGATGTGTGTGCCGTTCAGTTCGGACATAACTCGCACCTACATGGCCATCATCTAACTTCTCAGTACAACATGTGTGGACAACAGGTTCCAGGTTGTGCTATGGGAAACCATTAGGCTGTGTCACAGTACCCATTTACTGCTGTCACGTTCCACACACACACCACAGTGACATGTCTGGACAGATGCGCCACAGGCATCACAGCTCATTGACAGGTAGATTCCCAGTGACCCTGTATTGCCACATGGACACTGGCATGACATGGCGTATCATGTACACGTCAGAAAAACAAACATGACTCCCACAGGTAGTGGCCCCTGTCACCTACGCAGGACAGACATGGACGCCAGTGACGCACAACATCAAAGTCCATGCACAAACAACGTTGATGTGGAGACTGTCTCCCATCGTGCACATGGAATCAGAGACATCGGAAACACAACATGCACACAGACTGTGGAGGGACATCACTATTGTGGCAATGGGTCACCCTGTGACGTACATGCCTTCCCCATGGGACCCTGGGGGTATGTGACATGTCACACACATACACAACCTGGAAATGTGACCATGCCACATGCTCCGAAATGAACTGTTGCACATCACAGTGGTCATGTGCACAACACACAAAGGACCCTGTCCCCATTAACACATGCACAGCCTGGGTGTGGCTGCCCACAAGTGCCACCACAGAAACCACATGTTAACCCCCATACACAGAAAAGGTAATGCAGCCTTACATGCCTTAGGAAACAGTGTGGACTGGGTGTGGTGTTGTAGGTGTGCCCCTGGGTCTCTGGCAGGTATATGTGGCTGGCATACGTTCACCAGTGACAAGCATGGTGACATATGCGACTGACCTGTACAGGTACGCGTTGTACAGCAATGGCACGATCGGTGTGCCCGGCCGGCCCATTGCATCTGTTGTGAGCGGGTACGCGTTGTATCCCGAAATACGCGTTGTACAGCAATGGACCGATCGGTGTGCCCGGCCGGCCCATTGCATCCGTTGTGAGCGGGTACGCGTTGTACAGCAATGGACCGATCGGTGTGCCCGGCCGGCTTATTGCATCTGTTTGTGAGCGGGTACGCGTTGTACAGCAATAGACCGATTGGTGTGCCCGGCCGGCCCATTGCATCTGTTTGTGAGCGGGTACGCGTTGTACAGCAATGGACCGATCGGTGTGCACACGTTGGCTGGGGCCTGGCATGGCAACGGACGCGTATTCGAAGCTTCAACGAGTCTGATGCAGTGAATTCAGTTGGCCAGCCACAACAATGTTGCAAAATCATGGGTGTCATGAACTTGGATTTTTGAAGGATGCTGTGGGCGTGTATTAGTGCTGTTATTCCATGGATTGGTCAGATTCAGAAGATGCAAACGACTTGGACCTATCACTTTGGACACATGGGACAGTATCTGCCTCTGCAGCACACATATAATACTGGCTGTTCCCCTGAGAGCTCACTTGCCTGCACTACATGCTCCAGGACGACATCTGCCACCAACACTGCTGCTGTCTCTGCATCCTCTGGCTACTGCAATGGCACGTACTGTGGAGAGAGCCCCAGCCTTCAGCCTTGAGGAGAACCAGGCCCTGCTGGACAGCCTCCTTCCACAGTACAGCAAGCTGTATGGGACACCAGGGGAGCAGGTGAGTGTGCTGTCCACTGCCTTACTAATTTTGCATGTTGTCTGACTAGCAGGACTTACAGTGTGCACACCACTGGCTAGCATGCTCACTGAGTAGTTCTGAGCACCCAAAGTGTGTAGTTACATGCACTGAACAGGTACAGTGCAGTAACAGTGCATTCCAACAAGGTTTACTTTCCATGCAATGATACCATGTAGTAACTGCTGGCAAACTGTTCATAGCCATCGTTGCACTGCCTGTGTACATCATGTGCCCCAGTGATTGAGACATGTATATCCAACTGTGTGGTGCACGGATATGTTGCATGTGTAGTAATGGCATTTTCACTTTGTCATCCTCACATGTTGATGCCCACCAGAAGCAGAAAATCTGGCTGACCATCGCCCGGGCAGTAAGATCCGTGGGGGACTACAAGCGCCGGATCCGCAACTGCCAGAAGAGGTGGCAGGACCTTCGAGGCTGGACCCGGAGGATCGCAAGGGTCCAGCTGAAGCTGTCGCCTCCTCGCAGGAGGGGCGGACACAGGACCCTGACCCCCCACATGCTCAGGATCCTGGCGGTGGTCTTCCCTGACCTGGATGGGCAGCTGAAGGCCAGACAGCAGCAAGAGGGGGTGAGTCCATGACAGCACTGTGCACTTTGTCTGACATGCTATGTGCCCTCCTCTGGCCTGGTTAAACTTCCACAGTACATCAGTCTTGTGGTCCAGGACCCATGTCCCTCTATTGTGACATGCCCACTCCTCATCTGATATGCATATGTGTGGCCCTTACAGTCAGGAAATGGTGTCACTTGGGGACTGTGTCATTGCATTTTGCTTTGCTCAAGGTGGGGGACAGCATTTGTTCCGGTGACTATGTTGTGGGATTCATGGGTGGGTCAATTGCTCACACAATACCCAAGTCCTGACATGTAATCTGGGTGTAACTTTGATATGTGGTCCACTTGCTGATTTGATTCACCACATGTCCCTGGGGTATTTGGCACACCCCCATGCTGTGGGTGGGAACAATGTTTGGGCCTCAGGAGTATGTATATCAAGTGTGTCACACATGCTTAGACACCTGCCTACTGTCCAGGACTCATCCCTCTTACAGGTGGAGCTGGACAGTCATGCCTACTCCAGGGCATACAATAGACTCTGTACTCCCACTCCCGTGGATCATCTGACATGTTGTGATCAGTGACATGTTCCCTCAGGTGTCTGCCTCTGTGTCAGTGTGCTGTGGCTTCGTTGTCAGGACTACTGTTATGTTTGTCCGTTAGGGTTCAGCATGCCATCTGGAGATGTGACCATGTGAGACGATACTTCTGTGACTTATAGATGATTGATCACTTGACTGTGCACACAGGTGTATGCGACTGTGACTTTCAGGCAGCTGTTATTCATTCACAGCACACTGTGAGGTGCTCAGGTTCTGGGAGTTGTGTTTCATGTCCCCCATATGTCCAATTGGCATGACGTGGACTAATACTAGTTCAGATGATGTGGTGTGTGGGGGATGGACATGTGCACTTGTCAGTTACATAACTTGCATTCCCCATGTCCTAGGATTGTGACACAGTGCAGACTGTTGTTGGCAGGCTGCCATGGCCATGTGACTGGAGACAGTGATGTATGACTTTGCAGGCATGCCTGTGTCATGGCATTAAACTTCCTAAGAGTGATCCTGCAGGGGAGTGACATGTGCAACATGCACCCCATTGTGGCATGGACAATCCGGACATGGGTGCATCATGGTGTCTGGTGCTGGTATGCATCACATGCATTTCTATTTGGACTCTGGCCATCCCTTTCTCCGGACACCTGCACTGACTCTGTGGCAAGAGATGTGATGTGTGCATGTTCACATACTTCACTGTGTTCCCTGCAATGTCCAACAACTGTGTAGGTGGTGCATGTGTCCACACTGGGGTCTTACCATCAGACAGGCACCAGACAGATGGGTGCAAGGGCAGGAGGGGTGTGAGTCCCATGGTTGACCATCAGACTGACAATTGGCTTCTCCAAATCTGTGTGAGGAGTTTTGGCAATGTTCTACTAAGGATGCCAGGGCTGGCTCTGTAAGTGCTGTACTTACTGTGGTGTGTGCGGTCAGTGCAGGTGACTGATGTTTGTCTGTTTCCCTAATTGTTTGCAGATACATCCACGGCCACAGGAGGGGACAGCTCCACAGACCAGGAGAAGCAGCGGAGCCAGACTGGGTCAGCATCCGACGAGTGGTCAGAGTGACCCAGTGGCACGGAGGGCGAGGGGAGCCAGACCGAGGAGTCCTCAGCACCATCCACCTCAGCTGAGGACCACAGCAGCTCGGAAGATGACTCCCTTGTGGAGGCGGGTGTCAGCAGCCACCACACCCCCGCTAGTCTGTCTGGCCCCGCCACCACCACCACCAGCACCGCCCTCCCATTGGCTCCAATTCCAGACGTCCGTGGAGGCTCCCGTGTTCGGGAGCATGTCTCCTTCGTGCCAGGCACCGCACCTCCTGCCCCTGTGTCCCCTGCTGCCCTGAGTGAGGAGTCTGTGTACCTACTTCGGCAGCTCCATGTAGGGCAGACAGCAATGCTGAGTGTCCTCCATGCACACACCACTCTGTTGACACAGCTGGTGTCGTTCATGGAGGGCATCTCGACGGGTATGTCTGCCCTACAGAGGAGCAATAAGTCCATGGACTCCTCCCTGACGGCAGCAGTGTCCCTCCTCCAGCAGTCCCTCCCACCACCTACCTCTGCCCCATCCACACTTCCTGGCACCCTACCTGTCCAAAGCACATGCACACCTGCACATTCACCCAAGCACACAGACACGAGCAGCACAGACACACCCAAAAGAAAGGCAAGACGTGCACACAAGCATCCTCAGGGGACAGATACCACACACACAGGGGATGGGGAACAGACACACACACAGGCATCCACAGTCACTCCGCAGTCTTCCAAATCCTCTCCCTCCAAGACCCCTTCCCTTGCCTCACCTGCAACCCCACCTACACAGCAGGTCTTCCTGTGTGACCTCGGCCTCTTCCCCTCCGATCCTGCAGATCCGGCATACCGGGGAAGAGGAAGTCCACCCACACAGAGGGGAGTGCCCCTCGCCCCCGGACACCCTCCCCCAGGCGCAGACAGACTGAGGACCCCATTCGGAAGTCCCCCGGACCAGGAAGGGCAAGACCCCACCACCACCACCACTCAGCTCCACCACCCAGTCTCTCTCCTCCATCCCCCAGGCCACCACTCCACAGGTTCCACTGCCACACCCTGCCCCAGGTTCCCCCACACACCGATACCACATCCCCAAACTGCTTAGGCCCTCCCCCTGCCACTTGCTCTTCCACCCCCAACCCAGACGCTCAGCCTGTTTGTGCCACTGGTGTGGAGACCGGGTCCCCCCTCTGTCCTGCCCACCTCATCTGCCCCCCTTCCACTCCCTTGGAGGCATGCACTGCAGTGGAGTCCACAACCACCCCGTCTGACTCGGGCACTGCAGTGGTGCCGGCCCCCTGAGTCAGACACCTCCACTGCAGTTGCTGGTGACACTCCTGCACCCACCACCCCTTCACTGCCTCACTCTGGCATCCCCTGATCCTGTCCCTGCGGTGCCTGGCCTGCCCCTTGTATGCCCCTCCAAGGGGGATGTCCCCTGTCCCTACCAGTGCAGGCAAGCAATGGGTGACAAGTTGTCACATATCACCCTGTTGGGACTGTGTATTTGGACTGGCCATTGGCCTTAGTTTAATTTGGACTTCTGATTTTTTATTGACATTTGCTGAATAAAGCCTATTTTTGTTTACTTGTGGTTTTTCTTTTGATGTACATGATGTACATGGTTATCATCATGCATTTGCAGTTGTAATAGTGTTCAGATCAGGGAAATGAAGTGTTGCAGTGATGGACTCCATGTGGTCCATGGGATGTGTGTCCTGTTGTAGTCTGGATCTATGGCATCCTCTGCTGCAGTTTGAGGGTGTGATGTTCAGCATATGACACAGGGATGTACGTTTTGCATTTGTAAATTAACATCTTTGTCTTACAGTGATGCACATCTGGTGGGCTTACCACTGTTCAATGTTCCTATTTCCCTGACTGTGTGCCCATCTCCACTGGACATGCAGTTTAGCACACCAATGTTGAAGGACTCATCAGTGTATACAGTGCACCTTGCTTGACACGTGTTTTGGGTGTATGCAGATGACTGACGTGACACTCCCGTACCCAGGCTGATGTGAGCAGAGCCTTCAGTGTGTTGTAGTTGTTGACTCACTGACCGAGTGTTCTGCCAACATGTTTGAGTCATGCATAGACAAGGCTTGGCACAGCGGACCTTCCACAGCAGTGGAGTGCCCTCATGGCAGTGTGTAATCCCGTGACATTGCCTGGGCCCGTGTTTTGTGTTGTGTAAGCATGTCTGTGCGTGTACCCTTCCCTTTTCCTACACAGGCTGTGTCCCTACGGATGTTCCTGTTTCTGATGCTTGCTGAGTTGTTCTGTGTTCATCAAGCATCTTGGACCTGGTTACTCCGGGATGTGGGTGCATGGCTAACTAAGGTTCATCAGGTTGTCATCCCAGGTTGTCTTTGTTGTCAGGGCTGGGGATGTGGGCAAACGCAGATGGGACACATTCAGGATTCCCCTTGGCACTTGTTGGTTACACATGTCATGTAATTTACAGTCTATGGTAGCTTTCAGTGATTGTGACACGTTGTGTGTGTGACTGCTGCCACTCCTCAGGGTCAGAGCTGCAATGTTGGAAGTTGTGTACGTGTGTTCTTTGTGTGTCACCTTGTCTTCTTCATTGGTGTGTGACTATGGCCAGGATCCCATTGATTGTGGTGGATTTCACGTCATGCCCATGTACCGCGTAGTGTGCAGTGTGTCAGACATTCACGAGTCTTGTTGACTGGCCATGTGTGATGGGTTTCTGCACCTTGGTTCCCCCCACCACCCCTGGGATTGTCATGGGTGCATGTGCAATGTCACCAGTCCATGTGAGCTTCACTGCTGCACATTGGTGGAGATCAAGGTGTGTGGTGTTGAATGTGTGCAAATGTGAGTTGTTGCACGGCTAGACCCCTACCTCCATATTGGCCATGGCTGGCAGGCCGTGCTGTTTGATTTGTGCTTGTGTAGGTGTGATGGTAGTTTGTTGCTCAGGACACATGGCTGTGGTTCACAGTGTGAATGACATCTACCTTTGTCATCACAGTGGGAGTATCATGCAGGGTAGTGTCACCACAATGTGGGGTCCCTGGGGGTTGTGCTGTGGTGGGTCTGTCTCTTGCTGTGTTAGTTGCTGTTCCTACTAGCTTGTGTGACAAGTGTAATTTGGGCTCCCTCTCAGCTAACAATGCCTCTTTGCCCACATAGGGGAATCCGATCAATGAGTTACTTTTGTATGGCACTGTATACACATCTGTGTAATTGGAATTCAGGCCTCCTCATGTGTTGTGTGGTTGCCTGGGGACACTGGCACACACCCCCATCACCTGTTGTGTTTGATATGCAGTGTGGGTCTGCCTGTTTGTGTTTGTGCATTTGCACCACTGCATTGGCATATATTGAGTGTGCCATTGGCTGTATGTTGTTTGGTGGCTTTCCCCTGCTGTCCCTGGGACTCCTAGGTCATCAGTCAGCACAATAATCATGGTTTGTATGTCCCATTTCTGCCATGTTATGGTATTTGTTCACCTGAACATCTACAGTCTCCATAGGATATCTACATTTGTGTGTCCATTGGTGCAGATATGTGGGTCTGCATTATGATGGTCACTTCTGTCATTGTGTTATTCGTGAATGTTGACAATGTGAGTCCCCATGGGTGATGTTTGTATGCACATGGCCAAAGGTATGTTTTATTTGCACTGCACTGTTTGCCTCACCCAATCTATGTTGCTATGGGACACAAGCACTACTATGCCACTGATGTGTTTGTTGTTGTGTGACCAGGAATCATCCATGCAGTTTGGCTTTGGCAGCTTTTACCCAGACTACACTTCCCTTTTGATCACTGTGGTGATGGGGCTTTGGGCCACATTGCCACACTGTTCAAAAGGTGCATCAGCTATGGACCCCACACTTCCCTTTTGGTCGCTGTGGTGATGGGGCTTTGGCCCCATTGCCACACTGTTCAAAAGGTGCATCAGCTATGGACCCCACACCTACCTTTTGGTCGCTGTGGTGATGGGGCTTTGGGCCCCATTGCCACACTGTTCAAAAGGTGCATCAGCTATGGACCCCACACTTCCCTTTTGGTCACTGTGGTGATGGGGCTTTGGGCCCCATTGCCACACTGTTCAAAAGGTGCATTAGCTATGGACCCCACACCTACCTTTTGGTTGCTGTGGTGATGGGGCTTTGGGCCCCATTGCCACACTGTTCAAAAGGTGCATCAGCTATGGACCCCAAACTTCCTTTTGGTCACTGTGGTGATGGGGCTTTGGGCCCCATTGCCACACTGTTCAAAAGGTGCATCAGCTATGGACCCCACACTTCCTTTTGGTCACTGTGGTGATGGGGTGTTCAACCCCATTGCCACAGTGGCCATGGTCGGCTTGCATTGTGGAGGCCACACACATTTATGTGTGACACATGTGCTAGGGGTCACATTGTATGTTCAATGTCATGTTCAGTGTTGTAGGCATTTGTCACAGACTACACACGCTTGTCATGGTGTTGGGGGGATGTAATTTTCAGACATTCCTTATGTGGGAGTATGCTGGTTGTGTCATGCATTACCCGTCCTATGAGTAGGGGTGGTGGTAGTGGTAGGCATCCAGCCCCCCCTGAGTAGGGGTGGTGGTAGTGGAAGGCATCCAGCCCCCTGAGGGTGGGGATGGTAGTAGTGACAGGCATCCAGCCCCCTGAGGGTGGGGATGGTAGTAGTGACAGGCATCCAGGCACCCCTGAGTAGGGGTGGTGGTAGTGGTAGGCATCCAGCCCCCTGAGTAGGGGTGGTGGTAGTGGTGGCCATCCATCCCCTAAGGGTGGGGATGGTAGTAGTGACAGGCATCCAGCCCCTGAGGGTGGGGATGGTAGTGGTGACAGGCATCCAGCCCCCTGAGTAGGGGTGGTGGTAGTGGCAGGCATCCACCCCCTGAGTAGGGGTAGTGGTAGGCATCCAGCCCCCATGAGTAGGGGTGGTGGTAGTGGTAGGCATCCAGCCCCCTGAGGGTGGGGATGGTAGTAGTGACAGGCATACAGGCACCCCTGAGTAGGGGTGGTGGTAGTGGTAGGCATCCAGCCCCCCCTGAGTAGGGGTGGTGGTAGTGGTGGCCATCCATCCCCCTAAGGGTGGGGATGGTAGTAGTGACAGGCATCCAGCCCCCTGAGGGTGGGGATGGTAGTAGTGACAGGCATCCAGCCCCCCCTGAGTAGGGGTGGTGGTAGTGGCAGGCATCCAGCCCCCCCTGAGTAGGGGTGGTGGTAGTGGTAGGCATCCAGCCCCCTAGAGTAGGGGTGGTGGTAGTGGAAGGCATCCAGCCCCTGAGGGTGGGGATGGTAGTAGTGACAGGCATCCAGGCACCCCTGAGTAGGGGTGGTGGTAGTGGCAGGCATCCAGCCCCCTGAGTAGGGGTGGTGGTAGTGGTGGCCATCCATCCCCTAAGGGTGGGGATGGTAGTAGTGACAGGCATCCAGCCCCCTGAGGGTGGGGATGGTAGTAGTGACAGGCATCTAGCCCTCCCTGAGTAGGGGTGGTGGTAGTGGCAGGCATCCAGCCCCCCCTGAGTAGGGGTGGTGGTAGTGGTAGGCATCCAGCCCCCTGAGGGTGGGGATGGTAGTAGTGACAGGCATCCAGGCACCCCTGAGTAGGGGTGGTGGTAGTGGTGGCCATCCATCCCCTAAGGGTGGGGATGGTAGTAGTGACAGGCATCCAGCCCCTGAGGGTGGGGATGGTAGTAGTGACAGGCATCCAGCCCCCCTGAGTAGGGGTGGTGGTAGTGGCAGGCATCCAGCCCCCTGAGTAGGGGTGGTGGTAGTGGTAGGCATCCAGGCCCCCTGAGTAGGGGTGGTGGTAGTGGTAGGCATCCATCCCCTAAGGGTGGGGATGGTAGTAGTGACAGGCATCCAGCCCCCTCAGTGGGGTGGTGGTAGAGGCAGGCATCCAGCCCTCCCTGAGTAGGGGTGGTGGTAGTGGTAGGCATCCAGCCCCCTGAGGGTGGGGATGGTAGTAGTGACAGGCATCCAGGCACCCCTGAGTAGGGGTGGTGGTAGTGGTAGGTATCCAGGCCCCCCTGAGTAGGGGTGGTGGTAGTGGTAGGCATCCATCCCCCTAAGGGTGGGGATGGTAGTAGTGACAGGCATCCAGCCCCCCCTGAGTGGGGTGGTGGTAGTGGCAGGCATCCGGCCCCCTATGGGTGTGTTTGGCATTGGTGATGGCCATCCCACCCCTATGGTTCTGCTGTTGCTGGTGTACGTCATTTGTGCATCCCTATGTGTGTGTGACATATTTCAGGTACGTGTCGTTTGTTTGTATTGTAGGTGTTTGACTTACCGTCTGCGCCGTAAGCATCCGTGCCGGTCCCGGTAATAGATGTAGAGTATAGGTAGGACCTGCGCAATGGGATTCATGCTTGGATCGTCTCGTTCGGGTTTCTCGTGTCTTCGAGTCGTACTCGTAGCAGGCTTGTTCGTCTCGTAGGCGTGGATCGTCTTGTGGCGCGAAACGGAGCGTATGTACGGCCCGCCCGGATGCTCAAACGTCCCGGACGTAGCGACGGGTTCGACGCGTACGGAGTGCGCATCGTACTCGTCCGGCTGGAAAGTGCTGTGTATTTGCTTCCGTACAACTCGATTCGGCATTTATGGATCCGGCTCGGGCGGGGAACAGGAGCTGAATTGGGTAAGTACGGCTCGCTCGGAAACTGGGTTGTTATACGCATCGTACTTGTTCGTCCAGACGAATGTTCGAATCGGTCGGGAAACACGCAATCGGCTGGTTTTTTTTCCGGACGAATACTGTTAGGTGCGCTTCCGGCCGGGATCGGAATCGACCCCTCTGTATTGGCTGTAGGTTGTTCAAGCTTGAGGGATAACATTTCCCACATTGTGTAAACCCTCTTGGTAATTGATTTGTTTTACTATGTGTGGGGACAATGCAGAACACTCACTACACATTGCGGAGAGCTGCAGACAAGCAGTTACTCTAAAATCTTCGTGGTTGAGACACACAAATCATTCAGGATAGAGGTATTCTAATCCTGGGTTAAATGCCCAGCTGCAAATGCTCAAACACAATTGCTTCATACCTACATTGAGGATGAAACACCAGAGGAATAAACTCCATATGAAGAAATAGAGATTCCTCTATCTTACCAAGAACATATTAATTGGTTTAAATTGGTGTAAAGGCACCCTCCCACACACAAAAGAAAGTGTGAGACTCGGTCCGATCAGTAAAGAAGGAGCAGCATGGCTGGCCTTAGCTGTATGTGTATAAGAGAAAGGTACCCCCTAAGTTAAGTCTAAGGTCCAAGAGTCAAGGCGGACATAACACTTATCAGTAAGAAACACTCTTGTCTGACCTATATATCACTTTACTGGGTGGCCTCCTATGGGCTCATACTAGAAGCAGGTATACCAAACAACACTCAGACCAGCTGGTTTTTCAAAAAGTATATATATCATTTTTATTTTCTTAAATATACAAAATATTTTTTAAGATAGTTTTATATATGTTAGACTTTTCAGATAATAGAATCATGTCAATAAAATTTTGACAAACATTGTACAATAATTCATTGTTATTGCTGCACAACAAATAATATGTCAAAAATGACAGACAGAAACAAAATACCAATTACATTACAATAAATATCATCAGAAATACATTACATTTGACCCCATACACAACCATCCATCAATCATACTATCCAGCCATAACCATCTCATACACGCAACACATTCATACACTGAGAAAAATACATTGTCATAGGGACTCCTATTATTTAAGCTGACATGCACTCAATCATAAATTAAGTGGTAAGATTTAATCAGGAGATTATCCACTGGTGTGCTGTTGATCCAGCGGTCTACTAACAACAGATACTCTACTACCATATACTCACTTGGGCCCATACAACTTGCTTCCGCTACGCTCTAAGTAAACCACTGGAGTCTATTAGTTTTATATGTTACTCATACCTCAAGATCTAGTTATTACTCCTTTAACTAAACCTTCTGCTGATTAAACAGTTCTTTCCTCTGGTCAATGGACCAGTTAGGTGGAACTAGTTGATGGCGATAATTGACATAACTTTATTATGCATTTCTCAATAAGTTTAAATAATGACAGACTCAAATAAGTTTTTAAATCTTTATCTAAAATTAGGGTTTTGAACCATCTCAAAGCGTTTCAGTACAAACACCCTCATTCGCGGAGTGCCAATTCAAAATATCTCATAACACTTATCAATTCAGATCCACACAATAACTATGCTCAGAAAGAAGAGGATAGAGACAGAAGAGCATTTATCAAATGATGAATTTCATAATTACCAAAGTATGGTGTGAAGACCAACCCCCTGGCCAAAGGGCTGGTAATGGCCTCCCAGGACAGATCAGGAGACAAAGACTTCAGGACAGGAATCAGGACAGGATACTTCACCTCTCTAGTTACCGACGACTACGTCGCACCCCTCTCTGACACTCTCTTCCTCCTCGTGGTTCTTCCGCGATCTTCTTTCTAAACCCACCCAAATTAAGTAGATGGTTCTACATTCGGTTTCTTCATCAGCATTTCAGAGCACCACCCCGGCACACCCCGATGTCAGGCTTCTTCAACGCGCAAAGGCTTGCTCGACCCGACTTGTCTCTCGCACTCTTGAACCACGAACTTCTCTCAAAGACAATGCCCCTTCTTCAAACTAAACTACCTCAATTATACCTTTCCATAGGCATGTACCACCCATTAATGTTTCTTTTGCACAGAATACTAACTTCTGATTGGACAGGCGAGGGGGGGATGATCATCACACCACACTTATACTTCATTTATTCTCCTTTAACCATTGTTTCCAAACTCCTCCCTTCAAACTTTATTCCGCCCTTCCTTTCCCATACATCTTTAAACTTTATTAATACATTTGTAACTGATTTCTTGAATAAGTTCCTTCATATGAACTCTTCACCCTCATGTTCCCAGGGCACATCTCCGCCGACCTTGGACTCATGACAAATCCTTAGTCATCTTCCAAGCTTCTGTATCAGGGCGCATGCGTCGCGCCTTATTGGTCTGCTCGACTCGGACAACTTTAATAGGCCCAAATACGCACTAATAATAAAGTCGAAAAAGAAAAGTGTTATTCTCAAAAATAAATGATTTCACTGTATACCACCAACCTCTACTCTAACCCATACCATTTGTTATTTCTCTCTCTGCATTTGCATTAGTTATAAACCCATTTCTAATTTCAGCAAAGCAGGTGCCATGCATGTGAGCTTTCAAGCGGCCATTTTATAGCTCTTTGCGCAAGCGCCAGAATTTCCCTCCAAGCGTCAGTACGTCATACTACTTAGATGCAGTAGACGCATGCGCAGTAAAGATCCCATGTTAAATGCATTCTTAGTCCTACGTCCGTGTTATTTGCAGTTAGTAAACACATAGGCAAGCTTCATTCTTTTCCCGCGTATAGTGAAAATGCATATTATTAATCACAAGACATGTCGTTAGCAATGTTCCCTCTAATTTTTTTCCTCTGTGTGCGGCAGTGGAGGGTCTCTGTGTGCTGCAACCATGGCTATGTGCGCCAGGAACCAGACCGCGCGCGTGTGCAGCGCCAAATGTCACTCCAAACGTTTACTTAAAAAAGTGAAAAGATGGTGCATTTTCACACATACAGCGCCACGTTAAGGGTCTTAAGGCCGGTTTGCAAATTGGATAAACACGCCATGACATGAATTGGTTACACAGGCAAGTACACTTCAGGTTTAGAAAAGCACAAGACTCCAACGGTGGTACCATCATAAGATTTTACTAAATATTCTTAACTGGAGCACTGTTCATTGGGTGGGGAAATGTTGAGAGCCTATACAATATCACATATACACAATGTTACAAAATTACATAACATATTTACAATTTGATGTGAAAGCTACTGAGTAATGTTGGGCTATCCCGCCAGAGATAGTTTGTAAAACTCTGACATCCAGGCAAACATGGACTGTGGGAGAGGGCCGTTCAGACATGTCAAGTGGCATCACTAGATGGGTGACAGGGTTGCTTCTCACGGTGATCCTTGACATTTTTCCAGTGCTGATAAACTCTATCAAGGTCAACTTTCCCATTCAGGAGGTAGGCCTTTGTCCTCATCAGCATATCCAAATGCTTCTGCTCTAGTCTATTCCTCAATTTACTCTTGATAGTATTCATGAGGCTGAATCCTCGTTCACAATCTGCACTAGATGCTTGAAATGTTGCGCAGACATCAACAAGCTGAGACACCACACTATACTGAGCAGCATTGCGTACAGTGAAATTCACCATGTCTTGAAAGGTGGTAAATAACCCACCCTTTACATGTTCTGCCACCACATATTTATAATCTCTGTATTGTCGAACAACATCTTCTGGTGTTTCACAATCACCCAGGACCAAGACATTTTTATACTTTTCAACAAGTCTTTGTATATTCTCAGTCCCAAAATCAAAATGTGATTGTGTTGCTATTGCCTGGATTTCAAAGCTTGCCCATTCTTGTCAGTTCATCTTCAGGGAACCTTTTTGCATGTGCTCACAAAGAAGGGAAACAAAAGACAAAATAGGCCCACTGTCAAACTCTTGCCTTTCCTTGTACAACACCATCATATCTCTTACATTGCTGCTCCAAAAGACAGTGTCCCCCAAATACTGTTCCTTAATTTGGCCAATCTTTGCTCTTGCATACTGTACAGCTTCAACAGTAGTCAAAGAACTTTTTGGAACAGTTTGCACAAAGATGCAAATTTACTCAGAATGTCATTAAGTACTGCAAGGGAAATATGGTAGTTTGAGTCCGATAGCTTTTTGTAACAATATTTAGCAACTGGATCATTCTCTTCAACTTTCTCATGCTCAAAGTACTTAAGAACAGCCTCGTAATTCCGAATTAGTGCACCAACTGCAAAATGCCTTGAAAGCCACCGGACTTCATTCAATGGTCGAAAAGAGACCACTTCACAATCAGTGACCAATGCCATTTCATCCAGCTTGGACTTCCTTGCAGGAGATCTGGAGAACACAGTATAGACAGTCCTCAATAATGTCTCCATCTCTTTAATCATTGGAACCCTCTTCCAGGCATCATCAACTCCCAAATCTTCTCGATGAGCGACACAATGCTGCTTAACTAGATGGGGAATGGATTGTTTAAGGCGAGTAGCAACCCCATTATTTTTACCCAGCATCACAGACGCACCATCGGATGTGAACATGACCATTTTCATGAGGTCCAGTTCATTGGCAGTGTAGAATTCTTTCACAGCAGTAGTGATAGCCTCAGCATTACAACTAGTCAGCTTCACTATGCCCCCAAACAGTGTTTTGTGCTCTGTTGAGGTTACAGGTCGGAACTTGAAGTACAGGATGAGCATTTTTGTAACAGAAATATCTGTGCTCTCATCAATTATCAATGTGTGATACAAAGCGTTACGAAGTTCTGCCATACCTTCACAGTGTATCACGCTATTGATGGCCTCAAGGAACTCAAAGGCATAGTTCTTCTCCTCCAGCTGTCTGGTATCTTCACATACAAAGCTAGGTGGTCATGGATGTCTTGTACAGATAACATTGAAGTATTCATCTTGACTGCCGGCAACACATTGTTGATGAGAATCTTTATCTCCTCAGGCAGGGATCTTTGTCGTTCAACTACTTCCATTCTATTTGCTTTGTCAGTGGCAGTTTCTGTCAGCATTGCCCGCACTCCAAAACCAAACCTGGCAGCAGCACTTCTGTTTCTCAATATCACCATGGCAGACTCGTGAACTTTGCTAATTAGATGGCGTTTCAGGTAATCCAGTTTCCAGCCGTCACTCCATTTCTTCCCTGTAGAAAAGTCCCCAACAATCTTGGCTTCGGCACATGCTTTGCAAATCAAGCCCACGTCTGGACTGTATTGAAATAGTTCCCCAAGTTGCACGCAAACCTTGCTTCGTGATTTCTGCGTCTCAGCCTCCACAATTTCTTTCATCCACTCTTCCTTGAATACAAGGCAACATTTCTTCCTTTGTGGTGAAGCATCACACTCTGCAGAAGGTACGGCTTTGCGCTTGAACATATTTGTGATAACTGGGTTTAGCCTGCTATGCCACAAAGCCTGCAAAATAAAGGAACATGGCTAAAGTTGATGCCTATGCTCATGATTGCAACCTGTCACATAGTACTGAGGCATCGCCGGCAAAACGTACAGTGTAATTACCTGGATTTTTCTATTCTCTGCCCTGCCCTTTCAAACTTAAATGTAGCACTGTCCGTAGAGCCTGCAATAGAAATAAAGATTGTTACAGCACATTGTGAATTTGTGATACAGCAATATACCATGTGCACCATAAGGGAACTCTACCAAACAATTACCTGTTCTGCTTGTACTCACGTATTCCCGTTCAAAGGTGTGGGGTACTGTCTGCGAAACCTACAACAGAAAAAAACATGGGTAAGGTATGTTGTTATACTACAATACACAAGATGCACCACAGTTTAACTCTACCAAACAATTACCTGCTCTGCTTGTACTCACGTATTCCCGTTCAAATGTGTGGGGTACTGTCTGCGAAACCTACAACAGAAAGAAACATGGGTAAGGTATGTTGTTATACTACAATACACAAGATGCACCACAGTTTAACTCTACCAAACAATTACCTGCTCTGCTTGTACTCACGTATTCCCGTTCAAATGTGTGGGGTACTGTCTGCGAAACCTACAACAGAAGAAAACATGGGTAAGGTATGTTGTTATACTACAATGTACAAGATGCACCACAGTTTAACTCTACCAAACAATTACCTGCTCTGCGTGTACTCACGTATTCCCGTTCAAATGTGTGGGGTACTGTCTGCGAAACCTACAACAGAAGATAACATGGGTAAGGTATGTTGTTATACTACAATGTACAAGATGCTCCACAGTTTAACTCTATCAAACAATTACCTGCTCTGCTTGTACTCACGTATTCCCGTTCAAATGTGTGGGGTACTGTCTGCGAACCTACAACAGAAAAAAACATGGGTAAGGTATGTTGTTATACTACAATGTACAAGATGCACCACAGTTTAACTCTACCAAACAATTACCTGCTCTGCTTGTACTCACGTATTCCCGTTCAAACGTGTGGGGTACTGTCTGCGAAACCTACAACAGAAGGAAACATGGGTAAGGTATGTTGTTATACTACAATGTACAAGATGCACCACAGTTTAACTCTACCAAACAATTACCTGCTCTGCTTGTACTCACGTATTCCCGTTCAAACGTGTGGGGTACTGTCTGCGAAACCTACAACAGAAGGAAACATGGGTAAGGTATGTTGTTATACTACAATGTACAAGATGCACCACAGTTTAACTCTACCAAACAATTACCTGTTTGTTCTGCCTGTACTCACATCTGCCTGTACAACTGTATTTGTAGCACGGTCTCACAAACCTGCAAAAGAAAAGGGGTGCAGATGGTGAATCTATTTACCCAGCACCCCCCAAACCCAATGTGGAACATAAACAGAATTACCTTGTCTTTGTGGGTACTCACGCCTGACCATTCAAATCCAAATACCTTACAGACTGCAAACCTGCAATTGAAGACAAGATGGTTAGCAAAGGCTCTAAGAGTTACAAACAATGAATGGGACTGGCCCAGATACTCCAATAGGAAAAACGACCAAATAGTTACCTGGGATTCCAGTTTAGGCAAATAGGCACGTGCCCCTGTGCTTCATTATTAGCATCCATTAGGGTAAACTTATCTGCACCTCCCCACACAATCCAGCCACTCTCCTGCATTTTCTTTACCTTTTGCCATGTCAATGTTTTAACAGATATGCGTCTCATTCACACACATTTGCATGTAATCACATTTATAATAGACCATGGGTACTTGCAAATATTTTCCTAAGGGTCAAAAATATTTGGTTGTGGTGTGACAGAGGGCTGCACTGATGCGTGCAGTGTAGTGGTCAGGGACTTGGGAGGTGTTAAGGTGGACTTGGAGAAGTATGTACATTTAGTGGCTGAACAATGTGGTACCAGAAAACTTGGGATCAATACTGGCTTCTCCGCTTCACTTTGGCTGAATAACTCTGGAGATTGATGGACCAGCTGCAGAGAGATCTGATTTTTGTCTAGTGGAAGTTTTGACTCATTATAAAGTAGCGGAGGAGGTCAAAATGCTTGATGCAAAGCAGGTGAACCATGCAGATCACAAAGTGCATGCAATGTAAATAGATCACTGCATTACTGCTTCTGTCAGAGAGCCCCTTTTGTTACTTGCAGTTTATAAGTTTAAATCCTAATATAGAAAAGTGAGCTATTAACTATCAAAGAGCTGCATGCAAACTGCAAGGTATAGATTAGAGCATTATGAATTTACCCTCCAGTCTTTCATTATCCTAATGCTGCAAAAAGGTTTAACTTGGGTACAAATCAATTCTTATTATTAAAGCCAACCCCCAACCATGGAGTTACATTTTAAATTCTCAGTGTGTGCTTTTTCAGAGCAAGAACTTTTAAACTATACTGTCTACCAGTATGGATGACTTGTGACTCCTACAACTTTTAGTCCTCTGTCTGATGTAACATTTCCTATACATTGATTTACACACTATGATTCAGTGTCTCTGTGTAATGTGCATGCAATGTAAAGTGGGGTTAGGTAGATTGGGGTGGAGTGGGGAAGATTGGGTGCATTGGAGTGTAATAGATTGGGGTGGAGTGGGGTAGAGTAGTGAGGGGTAAGTGGTGTGGAGGGGAGTGGAGTGTCATTGCATGTTGTGGGGTGCCTTGGCGTGGAGTAGCATTTTGTACAGTGGAGTTGCGTGTCAGAGTGGAAGGGCATAGAGCGAAGTGGAGTGGTGTAAAGTGGAGTATGCATGGTGTGGTAGCGCGCTACCCTTACAGACAACATATTTTCAATTGAAATGAGCATTACATTTATACCAAAATGGGGTAAAACTCCACACAAACAATAATGTGTGCATAAGTCATCACCTAGTGTACCAATGTGTTTTTATCATATTCAAATATTTGTTTCCAGCACACTTTAGAATTTAAAAAAAATTGCTTCATTTGTACTGAATATTAATCTATTTAGAAAAATCAACACAGTTAATTTGTTTATGTGCTAGGGAAAAAAATCCTACACCCTCTCCTCTTACATGGGTGCTCAGCAGGATTGTCGCATACATTCTCTCACTTTGAAGTTAGAGAAAGAAAAGTAAACTCCAAACCCCCTCTGAAGCGAGAGCTTGACATTCGAATGCACTGCAAATGTGACAAGATAAGACCAAGATGTAAAGACCTGTTTACAGAAAGTGAGTTTGTGGAAGAATACAGTAATCAAAGTTTGGGCAACGGGAGAGACGAACTCAAGCTGGACAGCCTAAAGCAAATAAAGCCAGCAAATAGAAAGCATGACAATGTGAGTTACAAACCCCATACCAACGGTAAGCAACGGGCAGAATGCATTCCTATGTCAACTTTCTGAATGTCTCCAAAATGTCTTTAGCAAACCAAACAGCGCAAGGCTTTCAGCTAAAAAATGAAAGCGGGCAGGAAAACGACACATTGCTGCAGGTAGGCAGGGACGAAGTTCAGTGACAGACCAGGGGATGACAGGAACGGGCAACATTGCTACAAGTGGGTAGGGAAGTAGTGCAGTCACAGATCAGGAGGTGGCAGAAATGGCAAACCTTGGTGCAAGGGGGCAGGGAAGAAAAAAACTTGCTGGGGTAGAGAACAACAGCAGTGAAAGTGGCTGGGAAGGGCCCATGGTTAGCACTGAGCACTCAGTTAGGCTACCTTAAAGCAATTCATGTTACACCTCAGGGTTTAGTTTATGGATTAAAGCATATTCAGAAGATGCAATCCTTTTATGCAAAACAGACTACCATCCGAGTGGGTGAGGAAAGAGCATATTTGTAAGAGACAAGCTTGAATGTCACCTCAATGGCACTGCTGCAGCCAATTACAGCGCGTGGGTATTGACTGCATAGGAGGAAACTGGATTATGGAAATGTCCCGGTGTTTTTATAGTGTGTGATTTACATTTAGCTGGTCACCAAGCGCTCTCAGTCCTTGCAGATAAGGGAACTGAATCACATGGCAGCATGGAGCCCAGTTCCGGGGCATTAGGCTCACCGAGGGGGTGGGGCTATGGTGACTATTGCACTGTCCTCCTTCATACACAGATGATGCTCAGATGCTAGCATCAAAAATCTATACCCAAATGCTGCTGCCAAGGGGAAATGTATGGACCATGTTTACACTGAAAACCTTGCACAAATGACTCCATCTTCTCAATATTCCAATCGGCACAAATACCCAAAGGAGGCATCTGGGGCAATATAAAAGCGCACTTGAAAAGAAGGGACTTGCAAAGTGCTCACCAGTCACCACACCCTCCTGCAGGGGAATCGCTAACCTCTCTTTAAAGTGTAGCTGGGTTGCCACTTGCACAGAGAAACACGGAGATGCTGCTCAGGGGGCAGAGATTCATTGCAGTTGGGTGCACTGTCCCTGTTTGCTCCTGGCATAAATAAGGACCGTGCGCTCTGTATAATACAGCCCCTGATGTTATTTTACCCTGAAAAACATGCCAAGTGTCATGTCATCAGAGATGAAAAGTCTTTATTTGATCAATTGCACTGGGTTCCACAATGAGTCACTTGAGAGACCAGCCACATATCAGCACTCTGCGTTTGCAAGCAGTAAAGCAATTCATGAATGAAATAAACCTCCAAGTACAAAGCGTTGTGACCTTCCTTTAGACAACACTGCTTATACAGGGACAGCTCTAACATGGTGAGCATTTCCACGTGGGGTTGAGGCAAGCCCAGGCGGCAGCCGAATACAACATACAATTTAAAATTAACAATATTAACTATTCTGCAGACCACAGACTAAATAACCTGCATTGAAGGTACCCGTCAGCCGCCAAGTTTCCTAGGTCCATGCAAGACTATTTAGGACAGTATGGGCTTTTTCTTAGAATCTGGGACTCATACTTAAACCAGCATAAAACCAAGGCTACAAGTTCCAGAATTCTGAGGAAAAACACAGCTGTGGCCCAACTAGTCAATATTAATCTTTTGTAGTCCCTTCGTAGGGATAGAAGACAGTGCTATCAGGTCTCCAAATTGAGAACCTAATTTACCCCTTATTTCTCTTGTTGCATATAACACGCACGAAGAGCCTCGGAGACTGCTTTTAGAACTGCTGCTGCTTGATTGGTTGAAACAATATCAGTTGCTTTCATTCTTGGTTTACTGACAAAAACAAAGTGTTGTTTGATCAGAGAGTAGCTCGAGGCAGGTGTGTGTGCTGATAGCTAAGTGAGACACATGAATGTCTCAAGTCAGTACATTCAGTGTAGGGCCCTGCATGTCAGCCACCCCCCCCACACACACACAAATTACAGTGATTTATTGCTTTGAAGCTATTGTTAGCATAACACATAAATGACTGAAAGTATATTATTTTCAACACGTTTACATCTTGTTGTCAAATAGCAAATTCCAAATGCTTTGAAAGCAGGAACATGAAAATAAGAAAGATACTCCTTATTTGCTTCAGGTATGGCAAGCACTGTGCTTTTACTTGTGTGTGTTCCCTTAAGAAATTAATGCATTCTGTGAGTTGTAGTCTACGTTTGCTTCGATTAACTAATACATCTGGTAATCATTTACAACAAAGTCCAGAACTGGATTCAAAGTGTTTGGTCTGGATGAAGTGGTCTACAAACCCAAGTGTTCCTCGTGTTAGCAATGGAGACCTTGAAGGTATTTGTAATGGTACTTACGTATGTTTATAGCAAAGAGGCCAAGGATAGAATGTTCACTCAGAGCTGTGCATTGTCTGTAGGTCTCTTATTCTGACTGCATGAGTGCATGTAGGTCTCACGTCGACCCGCAGACTCAGTGAGTCTGCTCAATTTTCAACTGTGGTAGTTAGTCACACTATACCCGTCTTGGGCCGGGCCCGGTGAGAGCCAACTTCTGTGGTGTAAGTATAGCTTTTGAACTCAGCGCGCTGAACATCACTAAGTCAGCAGACTTTGGAGTGTACAGCTCTGTGCAGGCTGCGGCTCATATGATCTCTGCTGCTGCCAGCGGGGCTGAGAAGGTAGCGTGCGGTGGACCGCTCTAATGATTTTTAGAGGGTTGAAGATAATGAGCTTATTTCTTTTCAATATATACAGCCTGGTTGTGATCGCCTGAGGCTTGCCAATGCCGTGCTGTCTGCGGCGGGCTGACTGTAGAGTCAGCGAGCCAGCTGACTGCTGCCCTTCTAATTCTGGTGCTTTACAGCAGTTTTAAGATGTCCTTAGAGTTTATAGTTGCTCAAATGGGTGTAATTTCTGATATTTATATGTTTTCCTCGTCTTCCTCTTGCTCGCGAGAAAGTGTCACTCATAGTCGTTGATATGTCACTCATAATTACAATGAAGTTATGAAAATGTCACACATAGCAATCTGAAACCTTGGCAGCTATGGTGAACAATGACACTTTCAGTGTGTCTGCACATTGGCGTCCTGCAACTCCTTTCCGCCTCTGTTTACACAACCTGCACATTGGCGTCCTGCAATTCCTTTCCGCCTCCGTTTACACAACCACCATGGAATTTCTAGTCACTGAAACCTGCCGTATGAAATGGTGCCTGTTCTCTTTCAAGCGCTCAACCTTCGGCGCCTATTAAGGTTTACAGGCACTACATAAATGCACCTGCACAGAGCCCGCCTTTGTTAAGATAGCGCCATGGATACTTAAATAAAAGCACACAATCTCCCCCGCAGCCTCGCTTTACTAACAAAACAATATAGCAAGTTTAAAAACACGGCGTGTGATTTTTAGGGTAATCTGCCTTGTTTGCAGACTTGCTGTATTGTTTTGGTAGTAAAGCGAGGCTGCGGGGAGATTGTGTGCTTTATTTAAGTATCCATGTTAATTGCAGCCCCTTCACGAGCTGCGATTAACATGGATACTTAAACAAAAGCACTCAATCTGCCCGCAGCCTCGCTTTACTATCAAAACAATACAGCAAGTCTGCAAACAAGGCAGATTACCTTAAAAAGCACACGCCGTGTTTTTAAACTTGCTGTATTGTTTTGATATTAAAGCGAGGCTGCGGGGGAGATTGTGTGCTTTTATTTAAGTATTCATGTTAATCGCAGCTCGTGAAGGGGCTGCAATTAACATGAAAACTTAAATAAAAGCACACAATCTCCCCCGCAGCCTCGCTTTTACTAATAAAAGAATACAGCAAACAAACAGTGCGTGCACTCAGGGCAATACAAAAGCACACGCAGCAGAAACAAAAGGACAGCAAGTGGCCACATTAGAACACTTACCTCCGCTCCCGAGTGTTCGCTTCAAAGTGGTCACTTCCGCCGCCGTCCTCCGCAATCTGGAAATGCCCGTTTTTCGCGCCGTGCGCCTTTTAAAATCGGCGGCGGCACGAATACTCTCGCGGGATGTGCCGTCTGTGTGCGCTCCACTCATGGCACTGCGCACTCGGGGGTAGAGAAGTGCGCGAGCGGGCGCGCGCATTATTGGGAACAGTGGTCGTTAGTAATTCGCTAGTAAGTTAAATCGAGAGGATTGCTTCCGAGCAAGTCTCGTGCCCGAGTCCTTGCTCCATCAATCCCCTCTCTGATATGCCATCACAAAATTCCCATCCATCCCAGATATCAACTTTAGCACTTCTCAGTTTTCTCTATTTGGCCTCCCAACATTTCATCAACTGTCTCATTTCCTTCTAAATCTCGCATCTTCTTGTATAATCTGCCTATCATTTCTTCCAAGCGTATTTCTTCATACTTTCTTTTACGTGTCTGTCCCTTTCCTTTTCTGTTCAAGTGTACTTTTCCTTTCGTACCTTTTCTACAACATCTATATGTAATCATTATTAACATCACTATTGTTATTATTATCAGTAATGGTATCATTATTTGACCTAGAAAACTTTTCCCAAACCCAACAAACCATTTCCCTATTGATGTTATACTTTTTGTTAGTCTTCCCCACACACTGTCAACCTCCAGTTGGGTCAAGTCTTTATGCATTCTTGTAATGTTTTCAATATATCCTTTAATTTCTCTGCTCTTGTCCGGAATATAAGTGCAGCAATGTTGAACTTTCAACATGCCACAGACTCCACCTTCTTTTGCTAACAATATATCAAGAGCAAGACGGTTCTGTAGAACCATTGATCTAATTGCAACCATTTCTGTGTTAATCATTAAAAATCCTCCTGCAGTATCTGTAGAAAGACGATCAACTATGGTTGATAACTTACAAATTTTCTGTGAATTTAGAATGACTCCAACTGAGGGTATCAGTGCACTAAAAATATCTCCTACAATTTCAGAAAAACTAGCCCTTCTTCTTTGTGTTAGTCCATTAGAATTTTCATTGGTTCCACTGATTTTGTCTACATGATACATTTTTGGAAAAACTATTCCAAAATAACAGCTTCCGTACCATCTTGCAGTAACCTGTAGTAGGCATTACTCCCACAAACATAATACACTCCCGGAAATATAGGATCAGTTCCCCCTTTTAGTCCCTATCCTCCTAATATTAGGAAGTTATGTTCACATTCACTGGAACCAATGTAATTATTGTTATAATCTGTCTTTAATCTATGAAGGCAGAACTTTCCCCTATTCACAAAGTCCAGGGACATCGCAGCATGAGCCTTGCCACTTGCATAGATTCCCTCCTTCCCAACCCATGGAGGTACCTGGGTTTTCTGTGTAGTTGCCTTCTTCATTAAATCCTGTCTCCTTTCTTCTACTAAATCTAAAAATTATTTTTCTTCTTTTCTTAATGTACATGTTAGATTATTTTCATGTGCCTGAACTAAATCTATTGAACTCATTGCTATGAAAAATTCACCCATAAATCGTGCATTTTTACTACTAACTACTGGATTCATATTCTTTCTAATAGGAAGTTCAGGAAATATTAGATCTAAATTAGAATAAAAATAGTGCAATCTCCCTGTAGTGTAAAATAAACTTGACAAAATACTACATGACACACCATACGTTAAAGGTATATGGTGATACGTCATCCCTTCTGATACTGATGAGGGCAATTTCATACATACATAACAGTTGTTAATTTGCATGGTGCTAGCATACTGAAATAATAATTTAATAAACACATTAGAAGACGTATTATAATCTGATTCATTATGATAGTTTGCCTCATCTTCCACTCCTATTTCTATTTTACTTTCTCTTAATCTATCTACTTTAATATTAGTATCTGTATTATTCTTGTCACTTGTTTCCATTATTAAAGGTACCCCTACTGTTAGGAATAACCAACCTAATATTGCTAATAAAATACTACAAAAACAAAATCTAAGACACTTTCTTTTAACTCCACATTTTGGTTTTCCGCTAATTTCATTGTCGGCCATTTTGTCTCTGAGAAAATGTATTTTCTCTTATCTTTTTCTCTTTTACAGTCTTTTGTCTTTTTATTCTGAAGGAGGTTTCAATTGGCTTTCGTCAATTTGTGCAATACGGACTTCTTCTGTTTCATCAGACAGATTCAGGGACTCGAATTCCTCAAGAATGACGTACGTCCACTCTGGAGCCTTGTATTTTCTGTTTAAGTTTCTCAATCTTGGACTTCTTCGAGTTATTTTTGCTAATGTTTGCTTAGGTCTTGTTTGACTTGTGATTTTATTCATTTGTTCTGGTTTCTTCTCAGATTTTCTCAGGTGATATTTTAATTTCTTTACTCCAGTTGGCCAATTGTCTCCCTTTCTGACTCTTTTAATTTGTACTGCTTTTTCACCTTCTTTATCTCCTTGTATGGTTCATTTTATTTCATTTATTCTGTGCACAATCTGTTCTATTTCTCTGTTTTCTGTGCTTGTACCTTCTTTTGCTTCTTCCTGCTCAGGTTCTACTGTGTTTTGTTCTACTTCTTCCTGAGCTTGTTCTTCTAATTCTGTCTGATCCTGCTCAGGTCTTACTTCAAATCTTTCTTCTTCTGCCTGAGTTTGTTCTTCTAACTGTGTCTGGTCCTGTTCAGGTCTTAATTCAAAATTTTCTTCTTCTGCCTGAACGTGTTCCTCTCTTTTTCCCTCCTCAGGTTTGTTTATGTCTTTTTCTGTTTTCACCTGAGTGTGTTCTTCTTCCCCTATCTCTTCCTGACTACTTTCTTGTCTTTTCAGTTCTGTCTTCTTCTGGTTTCAATGGCATCATCAATTACTCCAATCACTGGGATCCATTCTTCCTGACTTAGCTCGCGCTGTTCATCATATGGTTGTCTTTCAGAATCTATCACTCTAGATTCTTCAATTTCACAGTTTACAACTCCTGATGCTTCAGCCTGCTCAGTCAGTGGGGTCTCTTGTTGATCTAATGGGCTCAGTACTCTCCTGGTATGACTAGTGTGAATCCAATTGGGCAAACCTGCACACTTCACTGCTGTGGGAGTGACTAGTATGACTTGCCTTGGTTTGTCCCACCTTGGTGCTAGACACGATTTTCTTGTGTGTTTCTTCACTAGCACCCAATCTCCAGGATTCAAATCATGCGCTTGATCTGGCTGTCTTTCAACTGCGTCTTCTCCAACCTGATGAGAGATAGAACACATCATTTCAGCCAATCCTTTGCAATAATCCAGTACCAGATCATCAGTTATACTCATTAGTTTATTTCCAGGAAAGAACGCCTGTCTCATGGCTCTTCCCATGAGTACCTCATGTGGACTCATTCCTGTTTTTCTGTCTGGAATGCTTCTGAGACCCATTTGTACAAGAGGCAATGCATCTGGCCATTTCAGCTTTGTGGATGCACACACCTTTCCCAATCGTGACTTGATTGTGCCATTCATTTGTTCAACAATTCCAGAAGCCTCTGGACGATAAGCACAGTGTAGTTTTTGTTCAATGTTAAATGCAGCACAGATTAATCGAATTATTTCATTATTAAAATGAGGGCCTCTATCTGATTCCAAAGTGACCGGAAAACCAAACCATGGCACTAACTCCCTTAACAATAATTTTGCAACTGTAAGACTGTCATTTCTTCTCGTAGGGTAGGCATCCACCCATCTTGAGAAAAGGCACACTATGACAAGTACATATTTCAATCCATTGCAGGGGGGTAACTCAATGAAATCTAAGTGTAATCTGGTGAAGGGTCCTTCTGCCTTTCCGATTTTTCCCCAGCTTACCACTGTCTTTCTACCTGGGTTCTGCTGTTGACAGGTTAAGCATCTTTGGCAAAGGCTCTCTGCAGTTACCCTGAACTTCGGATTGTACCAACTCTGTCTGAATAGTCTGATCATTGAATCTCTCCCTATGCGTGTCGCTCCATGATACACCCTCACCATTTTTGAAAGCAGACAATCTGGCATGACTGGTCTTCCATCTAGATACACCCATACTTCATCATGTGGTCTTTTAGTACAGGCTGCCTTTATCCAGATTTCTTTTTCTTTATCCTCAATTTCTTCCTGCAATTGTCTAATCTCATCTTAAGTTTCTGGCACTGAGAAGTACATAAGTTGACATCTGGTTTCTCCCATTTCAATTTTTCTGTTTATGGCTACTGCATTTTTAGCGCAGTATTTCGCCACTTGGTCAGCATAATTATTACCAGCAGTCACATAGTCATTTCCTGACTGATGTTGAGTGCATTTTACAACTGCTATCTCTTTTGGCAATTGGAATGCTTCCAAAAAATCTTTTACATTTTTGCTGTTTCTGATTGGAGACCCTGAAGAAGTCAGAAATCCCCTCTGCATCCAAAGCTGGCCGAAGTCATGCACAATTCCGAAACCATATTGACTATCCGTAAATATGGCTACTCTCCAATTTTTCCCCTTTTTACATGCCATTGTCAAGGCAACTAATTCAGCTACTTGTGCAGACTTGACCCCAGGTAAACAGGATGCTTCAATTACCCCCGAAATGTTGCAAACAGCATATGCAGCACTTAGACCTCCCTCTTGTGTCCTAAGGCAGGAGCCCTCTACAAATAACTCATGATCTGCTTCTTTTAGTGGTGTCTCTCTTATATCCGGGTGGGGCTTTGTGCATAACTCAGTCACGTCTAAGCAATTGTGATCACTTTCATCTTTCTCTTCCTCATCACAGGGGTCTGGCAATAGTGTAGCTGGGTTCAAAATCGTACACCTTGTCACAGGCACATTATCAGCTCCCAAAATTACTCTTTCGTACTTTGTCAAACAACTAGGGGTGAGGTGCTGTGTTCTTGTTCTTGTTAAAAGAATCTCAACCAAGTGTGGAACGAATACCTTTATCGGATGTCCCATCACTATTGACTCACTTTGCTCCAGACTCATACAAGTAGCAGCTACTGCTTTTAAGCAGCCAGGCAATGCTGAAGCCACCGGGTCCAATGTGGCTGAAAAATATGCCACCGGACGCCGACTCAATCCATGTCTCTGTGTTAAAACTTAAAGTGCACAATTTTCTCTTTCACAACAAAACAAAGCAAAGTCTTTTGTATAGTCTGGCATGCCCAAGGCAGGAGCCTCACACAGACAATTTCGCAATCTCACAAATGCCTCTAGGCAGTCATCATTCCAATCAATCGGATCTTTTGCTCGTTTCCGAATCATCTGTATCAATGGTTTTGCCAACACAGAAAATCCATTTATCCATTGCCTGCAGTATCCAACCACTCCCAGAAACATTCTCATTTCTCTCTGAGTCTGTGGCAATTGCATTTCTTTGATTATTTTTATTCTTTCCGGTGTCACTTTTCTAACTCCTCTTTCTATTTTATGCCCTAGATATCTTACTTCTTGTCGACAGAACTGTAATTTTTCTGGAGACACCTTGTGTCCTCCTTCAGCCAAATGGTTCAGCAACGCAATTGTATCTGTGACACAATCTTCTCCCGTTTTTGATGCCACCAATAGGTCATCAATGTACTAAACCAGAACAGAATTTCCGGGCATAATCAATGATTCTAGCCACTTTTTAAAAATCTGATTAAAGATTGAAGGACTTTCTGTGTACCCTTGAGGAACACGACACCATGCGTAAATACGATCTTCAAATTTAAACGTAAACAGATACTGGCTGTCTGGGTGCACAGGAATAGAAAAGAATGCTTGGCATAAATCAATTACTGTAAACCACCCTGCATTCCACGGTATCTGATAAAGGATCACTGCTGGATTTGGCACAATTGGACAACAGGGAATCACAATCTTATTTATTTTTCGCAGGTCTTGCACTATTCTGTACTTTCCGCTAGGCTTATTCAGTCCCATTATTGGTGAATTACAGGGACTACCCATCACTTCTTTCAGAATGCCTTGTTTAACCATCCGTTCAATTTCTGGGATAATTTCTGCTTTTACTTCTGAACTCATTTTGTACTGTCGGGTATTTGGATACACTGCACCTTCCTTCACTGTCACTTTAACTGGGTCTATATTTCTCATTAGCCCACTATCCTTTCCTGTAAAATCCCACACTTCTGGATTAATTGTGGCTCTCAACTCTTCTGGTAATTCATTTTGAGTTATCAGTGAAAACATTTCATCTACTTCTGTTCCCTGCTTGGCCAGCATCATTTTGTATGCCACATCTTCATCAGGGGTTTGGAAAGCGACACCATCCGGTGTACAATAGATCGTGCAATTCATCTTGCACAAAAGATCCCTTCCCAACAGATTTACAGGACTGGAATCGCAAACTACAAACCGATGCATTTCCTTCAAATTTCCAATGTGCACCTACATTGGTTTTGTGATTGGTGTTCTAATCTGTTGGTTAGATACGCCTACATCTTGCATTGTCTCTTTCGAGAGGGGTAGGTTTGGGATGTCTGCCGTTCTCACAGTAGACCTGGTAGCAACAGTATCCAATAGGAAAGTAATGTCTTTACCTTCTACTCTCCCATCAACAAATGGACCTGACTGATCTACCGTCAAGGATGCGCCAAGCACGCACTCCTCTTCCTCCCCCCTCAGGCACCGTCATTGTGTAGTATCTGAACGTTCCTCATCATTCTGCAAAAAATATTGAGAAATTGTTCTATTATTCTTACCACTTTCTCCTTGAAATCAGGTGTTCGCACTGAAACTTTGATGGTTCACAAAATTTGGTATAGGAGCTGGTGGTACCTGATATTGTGGAGTGACTACCTGTTGCTGCTGATTCATAAGTATTTCATTCTGCATCTGTGGAATTAAATTTTGATTTGGCCCATTATTATTCTTATTATTCTGAGTACTCTTACACTCGTTCTTCCAATGTCCAAGCTTTCCGCACGCATGACAAGGGAACTTCTTTTTCGCTTCTTCTCTGTCCATTCGCCCTTTAAATCTATTACCATTCGTTCCTTGATTATTCTGACTCTGTTCTTTTACTGGATTATTATTTTGCTAATTTGTCTTCTCTTCCTGCTGCTCTGCCAATTTAACTTGAGCCCACATCATTTTCTCTTTCAGCTTCCTTCGCCTGGCCTCTATGTCATCCCCGCATTATTTCGCGTACTTCAAAATTTCATCCACTGTCTTACTTTGCCAACACAACATGTGCTGCTGTATCATCTGACTAATTTCCGGTTTCAAGCCATATACAAACCGATACACAAAATGCCCCATATCTTTGTCACCAATGTTCTCAAAACCACTATACTGCTTGAGCACCTGCAACAATCGCTCATAATACGCATGTACAGATTCATTCGGTTCCTGTGTCGTTCTATCTATTTTTACCCAATCTGTTTCTTTAGGAGGGATTTTCCCTTTCAAATATGTAATCACTTGTTGATACTTTTTCATCACTTCTTCTGACGGTGCTCCTGTTTTTGCATCTCTAGGATACTCCTCATTAGGCCAATCAATTGTGATTTTACATTCTGTCCATAAATCAGCAGGTACCACTATGTCAAATAAACCATCCATGTCTTTCAATAACACCTTTGAGACTTTCACAAACCTCTCTACCTGTTTGTACCACTCAACTGGCTTTTCTCTCAGTTTTGGAAAATCATTTGTAAATGATAAAATGTCTTGTCTACTCCAAGGTACATGAACATATCCTCCTCCAGGAACCTCTCTCATTGGACACAACCTCTCCACTTTTTCTATTTCGCTTACTGGAAATGCCGCTGCTGCCTCTCTTGCCTGTACTTCTTCTTTCTTCCTTATCCACCTAATCCTCCATTTATCAATGTCTCCCCATTTCCGCAAAATGTTCATTAATTCTTTTATCTGTAACCTTTTTCCTGAAGCATTCACACTTTCTAAGTCTTTATCAGTAAAATCCACTCGAAAGGGCTTCTGTAACAATTTTGATTTCCCTATATCTATTCCAATCTCTGAAGCAACTTCAGTTAATCTTTCATGAAATAATCTTACTCTCCTGGTTATACTCTTACAAAGAAACAACAATTCTTCATCATTATAAACATTTAATCTTTCTGTGCCCACACATTCCGTCATCATCTTTTCCAATTCCACTTTCATTCTCTGCTAATATCTAAAATCTTTGGTTTTGTGATCTGATTTTCCCTTTCCTGAGCCCACCTTTCTATATCTTCAGAGGTGACTACTGTTGTACCTGAAGTTCCAGCCGGAACCAAAGGTCTTCTCTCTCTCAAATTCATAGGCGTAACTCTCTTTTGAGTTTCCACATTGGGTTCCACAATAGGGAGATCCATTAATGAAGTAACTGACTCACTTTCACTAACCTGATCATCTGTGATTACTATCTCTTTTCTAGGACCATTCAATGGAACTGTCACAAGTTGTGATTTCTGGGTATCCTTATTATCCCCATATAATGGAATTACTGGACCAATGGTTACAGGTACTGTCAAAGCTTCAGTATTTAAATTCAATTGACTTATCCTTTGGACTAGTTCCTCCCTAGTTTTGTTCAAAGCTTCTCTTTCATTATCTTGCAACACTCTGTTGTATGATGTCTCATGTAAAATCTGTGGAGTTAATGGTATTCCCATTACTGGCGCACTTGGGACAACCTTACTAGCTGCATCTTGATACGGTGGTGGATTCTTAATTAAAATATCCTCTAACAATTCGTCATCTGACTCTCCATATCCTGTCGAATTCATGTTTTGTTTTCTCTTTACACTTTCCTCCAGAATGTTCCTTAGCCATTAACACTGGATATAACCCTTCCGATACCATCGCTCTCCTCCACTGTTTCATCTGCCCTTCTCTTGACTCATGCAAGTGTCTCAGAAAGAATCCTCTATATCTTCCACCTCTACATTTCTCTCTTTCATATGACTCAGTCTCCCATTCTTCCAAAGCCTCATATTGAGTTAACCTAGGTCTCGGTTCTAAATCATTCATCTTCAATCTCAAATTCTGAAGAATCCTCCCATTAAACGTACCATCCTTAGGAAACGCTAACACACCATCATCCCTCGTGTACTCTACCCAATTTTCTAGCCACACGCAAGTATGATATCCTCTCTCCATCATCATAAAAGATGCTGGTGTCTTCGGTGGCGGAATAGGAATACCCTCTCTAGTCAACACAGGCTTATCCTTAACAAAGAAATTCTTTATTCTCTTAAAAAGTGACATTTTTCTTTTCTCTCCATACATTCTTGAAGAACGATGTAGGAAATTATATTCCGCAAAACCTTGAAATCTTCTACCTGTATGTCTTGCACTGACAGTCAAATCAAAATCCCGCATACAATCCTTCTCTTTTCCAATCCTGGCGCGGCTTCTAACTAAGTGTCCAATCAAATCAGGCTCACACTCGCGCTCTGACCAATGTCAGCGCGGCCTTTTCCTGACATCAGTTTTGCTCCTCACTACTGACCCCTCCTTTACAATGCTGTTCCTGTCACGCGCCCACTGTATCTACCAATCCCAGCGCGGCTCTCTGTGACGTCGATCCTACTCAGGCGATTTCTCACCCATCCTTTACCAAGCTCCTCCTGTCACACTCCCGCTGCTTCTACCAATCTCAGCGCGGTTCTCTGTGATGTCAGTACCACTCTGGCATTGACCCTCCCTTTGCAAGGTAATACGAACATTTTATTTCTTCAAAAATTCTTTGAACTTCTTTGTTATTAACAACGTAAAAACATTCGCTACTCTGTCTGCTCCACTAAATCAAAAGGATAGTTTATTTTCTTCCACTGCGAGTAAAACCTTCCGCTTACTCTTCACCTAAGCTCCAGAGAACCTGCTACTCTTCTGGTATCTTCCGTTAAGGAATTTTGAGACCGGTATTTCACCAGCGAAATCCTTTTGCTGTAAATCTAGCTTAGAAGAACCTGCTACTCCTTCAGGGTTACCCTTACTAGGTGATATAACGCCTAAAGTTTCACCAGCGAACTCTTTGCTTTCAACCACTCTCACTTTTGTACAGAAAATAGTCCCTAGTTTAACACTGCCAGCCCTACCTAGCTTCTCAGTGTTATTCCAACAGACGAGTAACCTCACTGCAGTGTGATTTCTATCGCCACCTGCTATTCATTCCCCGGGATTTTTCCAGACAACATAAAACAGGACACTAACTCTTTTGTTAAAACATTAACCAAAAATCAATAATCTATACTTATCACCAAACTAGTTACTAATAACCATAGCTCTGCTACCAGAAAACTGATCCAGTGGTCTACTAACAACAGATACTCTACTACCATATACTCACTTGGGCCCATACAACTTGCTTCCGCTGTGCTCTAAGTAAACCACTGGAGTCTATTAGTTTTATATGTTACTCATACCTCAATATCTAGTTATTACTTCTTTAACTAAAACTTCTGCTGATTAAACAGTTCTTTCCTCTGGTCAATGGACCAGTTAGGTCGAACTAGTTGATGGCGATAATTGACATAACTTTATTATGCATTTCTCAATAAGTTTAAATAATGACAGACTCAAATAAGTTTTTAAATCTTTATCTAAAATTAGGGGGTTTGAACCATCTCAAAGCGTTTCAGTACAAACACCCTCATTCGCGAGAGTGCCAATTCAAAAATATCTCATAACACTTATCAATTCAGATCCACACAATAACTGTGCTCAGAAAGAAGAGGATAGAGACAGAAGAGCATTTATCAAACGATGAATTTCATAATTGCCAAAGTATGGTGTGAAGACCAACCCCCTGGCCAAAGGGCTGGTAATGGCCTCCCAGGACAGATCAGGAGACAAAGACTTCAGGACAGGAATCAGGACAGGATACTTCACCTCTCTAGTTACCGACGACTACGTCGCACCCTTCTCTGACACTCTCTTCCTCCTCGTGGTTCTTCCGCGATCTTCTTTCTAAACCCACCCAAATTAAGTAGATGGTTCTGCATTCAGTTTCTTCATCAGCATTTCAGAGCACCACCCCGGCACACCCCGATGTCAGGCTTCTTCAACGCGCAAAGGCTTGCTCGACCTGACTTGTCTCTCGCACTCTTGAACCCCGAACTTCTCTCAAAGACAATGCCCCTTCTTCAAACTAAACTACCTCAATTATACCTTTCCATAGTCATGTACCACCCATTAATGTTTCTTTTGCACAGAATACTAACTTCTGATTGGACAGGCGAGGGGGGGATGATCATCACACCACACTTTTACTTCCATTTTTAACCATTGTTTCCAAACTCCTCCCTTCAAAATGTATTCCGCCCCCTCCTTTCCCATACATCTTTAAACTTTATTAATACATTTGTAACTGATTTCTTGAATAAGTTCCTTCATATGAACTCTTCACCCTCATGTTCCCAGGGCAAAACTCCGCCAACCTTGGACTTGTGACAAATCCTTAGTCATCTTCCAAGCTTCTGTATCAGGGCGCATGCGTCGCGCCATATTGGTCTGCTCGACTCGGACAACTTTAATAGGCCCAAATACGCACAAATAATAAAGTCGAAAAAGAAAAGTGTTATTCTCAAAAATAAATGATTTCACTGTATACCACCAACCTCTACTCTAACCCATACCATTTGTTATTTCTCTCTCTGCATTTGCATTAGTTATAAACCCATTTCTAATTTCAGCAAAGCAGGTGCCATGCATGTGAGCTTAAGCGGCCATTTTATAGCTCTTTGCGCAAGCGCCAGAATTTACCTCCAGCGTCAGTACGTCATACTACGTAGATGCAGTAGACGCATGCGCAGTAATGATCCCATGTTAAATGCGTTCTTAGTCCTACGTCTGTGTTATTTGCAGTTGGTAAACACATAGGCAAGCTTCATTCTTTTCCCGCGTATAGTGAAAATGCATATTATTAATCACAAGACATGTCGTTAGTAATTCGCTAGTAAGTTAAATCGAGAGTATTGCTTCCGAGCAAGTCTCGTGCCCGAGTCCTTGCTCCATCACTGTCATATGTAGGTTTCCCTTGTTAACGGTCAATGCACGTTTCGGTGGGATGAGATTGTCACCACCTTCATCAGGACCATTATAATTTGTGAAGAAATCTCAGAGGTGGATGGGGGTTCTCTATAATATAATAATAAAATACATTTTTGTTACCACATCTGATAGTATTGTGGTACCTGCTACAAACTAAGTCAAAAAACGCTTTTTGTGAGGACCAAGCTCACCATCATACAAACCCATGGTGCCAGCAAGCATGATTAGCCCGACAGAAATACACCGCATTAAGTGTGAAATTTCCAAAAGGAAAATCAGCAACATGCTTCCAAAGTGTTCCCAAATAGATAAAAGAAACTGCCAGAGAGCTCTATTGTAAGGTGAAATGGCAAACATGCAGCCCACTCCAGAGGACAAAGAAATAAAAAAGAAAGATAAGAATAAAGGAAACATAAACAGAATCCTTAATGCACCTTTTGTACAGACTAATACGATAGAATTACTTCTTCCTTCTATGTATAGTGTCCCAACTGATTTGAGACCAATCAGGCTATTCCAAGTGCGAGGGACAAATTCCACTCTGAAAAGACAATTAAGAGTAAATGTACTCAATATATGACGTACTGAGAGGCCAGAAGTAAGGAAAAATAGACCTTATCATTAACTAATCTTACCTCCCGTGGGAAGTGACTTCATCAGCAAGTTTTCAGAGGAACATGCTTTCGATTCAGTGGTTCTGAAAATAGCAAATATAACATCCCCTACGTGACTCTTACTGATATGTCACAAATTTGCTATTAGCACCAATGGCCTGCTATCTCTACTAAATACAAACGCCTCTATGCTACAGTCGCCTACCCTATATGTGTAGTATGGAGACTCTCTGCCCCTGTAAAGCCAGTATCTACACGGATTCACCACCTATATATCAAAATGGGCACTACAGATGTTACAAAAGAATTAAAAGTGCACTCGTATTCATGGTTAGGCCATCATCAATGCTGGTATAGATGGTTATAGGATGCACACACAACGTAGCGAACACGTCTGTCCTATTGGTGCCTACCCTAAGCGTCTTATGAGCGGCTCAGTACCACTTGTGCTATTAATAGCAGCAGGAACTCCTCACCAGTACTACAACCTGCATTAGAGTAGGGTGACAGTCTACAAAGTAAGAGTCCGCTCAGAATGCCAAATATAATCTAGCCGGGTACTCACTAACTTATCTTACCGAGATTCTCTCTTGGAGGTTCCTTGGCTTCTCCGGATTATTCGTCTACGGTCCGGTCCTACATATTTCTTCGGTTGAGCTCCAAACACTAAATTTGTGCAGCCAGACATATTTGTATCGAAGTTGGAACATGTGTGCACGCTAATTAGCATGATGATGTCATACATCAGGTAGCAAGATCACAATCTTTTAGCAGTCTACATTTAATAGCACAGAATGCAAGAACAACAGTACCTAAGAATTGATGTGGCGGGGTCGGTACAGCTAAACCCTCAAAGTAGTGTCCGATTAAATGCAGTCTGACAGGCAACTGTGTGTTGCCAGTGCCGAATTGTATACACACTGATTAGCGTAATACTGATACTCCATGGCCGCCATATTGGAAAGGTTTGAAGCCCGGTAGAAAACACGAGCGGGTGCAATATGCTACAGATTAGTTATTGTGTTAATCCCGATCTATTAGTAAGGCAAATACGAGCTAACTCACATGATGATGTACTGCGTACTGCATCTAAGTAACCTCGGGCGCCATCTTTGAATGGTAGTAATCCCTATTACGTGAATACATGGAAATAGAGTGCCTGATCTTCTAAACTGTGTAAGATCTATTATTCCATAAGTAATCATAGCAAAACTAGGGAAAAAGACCTACTATACCAAAGATGAAAGGATACCAATATACAGATGGTTCTCATCATGTAACTATCCATGATATCTCTTCATTTAACCCTCTGCATACAGTGTCCAGAATAAAAATCCAATAGTTCTCTCTTTTCTTTCTGATTTTCTCTTCATCAATTCCTGGTCTGAGTTTAACTCGTTCTAGGAATAACCATTTTAACTTGTTTTCCTTGTGGTTATATTCACAACGTCTAACCATCGGTGCCTGTAATTTGTGTGTTCTGATGGCCGATTTATGTTCAGAGAAACGTGTCCGGAACTCTCTGCCTGTCTCTCCGATATATCCTAAGCCACATGGGCAAAGGATCAGGTAGATAATGTTTGAAGATCTACAATAGGTCATATCTCTCAGTTCTCCTGATTTACTCCCATAACACCATTGTTGTACCGTCATGGCAGAGTCACACGCATGACAATTTCCGCATCTGAAATTGCCTTTCACAGGTGGCAATCCGTCTATTGTTGTCTGTCTGGAGGTACCCTTAGTGTATGATCTACTATGTACTAGCTTATCTTTCAAATTGGGGTTCCTCCTAAAGGCCACAGTGGGTTTCTGCAATGCCTCCTCTTCTTCGTTCACATTGAGAATCTTCCAATTTTTATCTAAAATTTGCTTGATTTTGTGGTTTATGTTGGATGGATTGACTACACACACTAGTTTTTCTTGTTGTTGTTTCCTTTGTCCAGAGATGAGAGCGTCCCTATTGTAGTATTTAGCCCTTTTCAAAGATTGTCTCACTAAGCGTTTGGGATAGCCTCTAGATAGTAATCGTGTTTGTAGTTGTTCCGCATGTTCTATAAAATCTTTGTTGTTGGTACAGTTGCGCTGTATACATAAAAATTCTCCAAAGGGAATAGAGTCCTTCTGACATAGTGGATGAAAGCTGCTGTGTTCCAAGATGGTGTTCTTTATAGTCGGCTTTCTATATAGGCTCACTTGTATATTGTCCTCTGTGCCCAATATCCATATGTCAAGAAATTCAACTCTCTCCTTAGAGTATTTGGCTGTAAACTTAAGATTAGCATCACTTAAATTTAGCCAAGTGATGAAGTCCAAGAGACCAGTTTCTTTGCCTGTCCAGACAAAGAAAATGACATCTATAAATCGTCGCCAACAGGCAATGTTTTCAAAGAATGGCGCCATTTCATTAAAAATGTGTTTATGCTCATATTCACCCATGTAGGTGTTAGCCACACTAGGGGCACAAGAAGCCCCCTTGCTGGTACCCTTGACTTGTTGGTAGAGCATGTCTTGAAATTTAAAATACTTGTTATGGAGGACAATGCCCAGGCATTCCAAGATAAATCCATCCGGTCTATCCCCAGGAGATCTGTCCAAAAGAGCTGCCACAGACTCTATGGCCAGATCCTGGGGAATGTTGGTATATCATGCCTCTATGTCAAGGGTAACCAGAAATTGATGATCTTTATTAAAAGGCATATGTTCTATCTCTGCAATCATGTGCCCAGTATCTCTGATATAGGATACATATTGAGTGGTTAATGGGCAAAGAAAGGCATCCACATATTTTGAAAGTGGCTCTGTATATGAATTAATTGATGATACAATTGGCCGTAGTGGGGGTGTAGGAGAGTAGGATCTGCTTCACATGGGTATCCCCACTTTTTGCTGATGCTTCACTGTTTTTCGACTTTAGTCTGGCTGGGGCCCTGCTAATCAGAACCCCAGCCTAGCTGCTTCCTCTCTAAAATGGTTTCGCTGTGCCTTAGGCACATCTCTGATTGGAATCTGGAGTGCCCTTATAAGTCCCTAGTATATGGTATACTATGTACCCAGGGCATAGGTACCTCAGAGGCCTGCCAGGGGCTGAAGCATGTATTATGCCACCCCTGGAAGGCCAGCCAAAATGACACCACAGGCCTGCTACTGCAGCCTGAGTAAGGTGGTGCATGCACCCCTTACAGTGGTATAGGCTACCTATATCACTACCATTGCACACACCTATAAACCTATAAGTCACTCCTATGGCAGGCCTTGACAATCCTGAAGGCAGAGTGCTTGGTTTTTATGTGAGAGGGTGCCCCTGCATGAGCAGAGCCCCTCTGCAGCATTCGGAGTACCTCCTCTGATGCTGTTTGCAGTGCAGCCTGACCATATACTCTTAAGTGCATTATATCCTCGCGGTAGAATGCTAACTTTGGACTGGCTGCACCAAAACATGTCGAGTTTGGTGTCAAACATCTTGGAATACTACCCCCCCGCCAGTTCTGGCGGCGGGGGTAGCATTCCACCCTTCTAGAGGGAGAGACATGTACCCACCGGCCTACCCGGTAACTTCTTTCCAGAGCCCTGGCATCACAAAATGGATGCCGCTGCCACAGACACGAGTCTGGCCTCCTGCTGCTGACCGAAACTCCGGCAGGGGAGGCCTGGACAATAGGTTTCCTGTCCCAGGGAGGTGTAACCACCTCCCCAGACAGGATAGTGTGTATTGGGGCTGGGCGGGAGCACTCTCTGGTGCTTTGAAGTCCTGCACTGGGGGCACATTTGGTGTCCCTGTGCATACCCCAGTTCAAACCGGCTCAGGGGCTTCCAGCCCCTGCTCTGGCATGAAACTGGACAAAGGGAAAGGGGTGTAACCACCCCTCTGCCCTGACCCTCCCATAGGTGGGTCCCCAGAGTATGTCCAACCCCCTAACTTAGTATAAGTATGGGACCCCAGTCCTTAGGACTTTAGATTTACCTGGACGAAACTCTGACACAGAATCCTGGACCTTCGACGCTCTACTTTAAGATTAGAGGACTGAAGAATCTCCCTTGGGGTCAAGGAGTGACTCCCCTGCTTGGCAGGCACCAACGAAGCAATTGTCCTGTCTGCATCGCTGAAGCTCCCGCCGGACGCCGAAGTCTTTGCATCACCAGAGGTGGATTTCCAGACTTCCCCGAGGCTGCCCTGAGTCCCCAGCAAAGCTGAGGCCCGTAGCTGTCGTGGGTAATGTGGAACCATGACCCCTGGACACCGATCGCATTTGCAAGTGCATCCTCTTCTGGGTCTCCCACGAAGTTGTGCTTTGGGCTCCGAGTAGCCCCAGCCTCCAGCACCGACTGCACCGAAGATCACTGGCCTCCACTCCACGAGTGTCCCGTGAGCCAGCTCTAAGTGCGTCCACTTGAGGCTCCTTCGCGGTCGCTAGTCCGTTGGCTAGTAGGCCCTCCCGAAGGCCAATCTTCTTCTGCTTGAGCTTCCCTGGTTGCTCCAGGCGAGCCCTGACTTACCTTCAGTGGGTGAGTCCCTCAGACCTTGCTGGTCTGCACCACCGTCCTTCTTCTATTTCCACAAGACTTGCCGTTGCCAAGGCTTGTTGGGTCCAATCCGGTCGCCGACACCCCTGCAATCGACAGACGTTGTGGGACAGCTCGAATCCAGCTCCTGTTTGTCGTTGAGGCCTCCTGGACCTTGTGGCTGAAGAGTCAAGACGACCATCAACCTACGTGAAGCACTCGACATCGGTGGGCATCTGCTCATCGCCTTCCTGGTCACTGGCTAGTGACTCAGACTCTGTCCCCTCTGCTTTCAGGTTCTTCAGATCTTCGATCCACCTTTGGATCCACCCGAACACTTTCGACTTGGCCGCCAGCAGCACTTTGCAGCAGATCGCCATTGAAAACGACGACGAAACCCGACCCCGAAAGACACCTATGCACCCGGCTTCCCTGGGTGAGGTAACTCGAGTACTCCGGTGCTCCCGTGGGTATAGACTCTAGAACAACCCAGTTCTAAAGGGGTTTGCTCCAAGTCCTCCTCTAAGTGTCCCTTTTCTTTAAAATTCCAACCGCGACTTTCCCCATAGAAGTCAACGGCGATTCGCGGCTGTGTTCTCACACTGCACGCGTCCCCCGTGGGTCCCCTGTGTCACTACCTTGGGTGGTTCCTTGTGGTCCAAGCACTTCTACAGGCTCTAGGCCTTGTGTCTAGCTCAGTCGTGGTTCTTATACCACTTTATTGGTATATGGTTTGGTACGCCCCTAGGGCTCAAACGTGTATTTGTGCTATTACTGTTGATAACTAACTTATAACTTATGTACTTCGAACTCTAGCCTCATAAAGAGACTAGAGGGGTGTGTTTAGCAATAAATACATATATTTTGAATATATACCTGGTGTGGTCCTCTTTCATTTGGTCACTCAAGAGATTATAGACTGGTAAAACAAGCTGCTTTACATTCCTTCAAGACTTAGCCTGAAGGCTGCTCTCCATAGCTACCACTAGGATAGCTTTCAATAAAGGTTGTCTTTAACCTATCTCCAATAAGGGGTTGTTTGGACTGGTGCAAGGTGCCCACTATAATTAGTGGACAGCATATACCAGGCCAACTTCTCACATTGGTGTGCAGCGTGTGGGATTCCAGCTTGCTATTGTTTTACCAGATAATCTCAATTGAATTGATCAACTGAAAACCACTAAGGGTACCTTAGGTACATATAAATCAAGCTTAGTATACAGTAAGTTCTACTGAACTTAGAGTTGTGTGTTAAGGGATAGCACACCCTTTCTACAACTCAAGAGAGTTTAGTAGGCCACACTAGAGTAGGTAGTGCATACACCACACCTCACTAGTAATGTCTTCAAAGCCAGGACCCAGTGAGTCCTTGCCAGAAGCCAGTGGGCTTCTTCCCTCCAAGTATGATAAACTCCCATTCTTGGAATTGAGAGCATTATGCAATACTAGGAAGCTGAAGGCAGGCAAAAGTGCCAGCACCCAACACCTCAGGGAGGTGCTACTAGCTGATGATCTCAGCAGGCCCCTAGGGTCTGATGGGGTAGGCAGAGAGGGTGGGGCAGAAGATGAGGAAGGGGTCAGGGGTGAAGAAACCCAGGCCCCCCCCTCTGAAACTGGCCAGGAAGGTGACAATGACCTTGCCCTGGAAAACCCAGCTATTCCTGTGGATGAAGAGGAGGATCAGGATGACCTCACCTTTGTCCCCCCAGGAAGAGTTGAGAGTGTGCCAAGAAGGGCTAGATCTCCTTCTCAGGAGTCTAACCACTCTGACACCTCAATAGGGACCTCTGTCTCTTCTCATAGGAGAGAATCCTCTCATGAGAGGAGAAAGAGACTGATTCAGTATGAGCAAGCCCAGCTTGAGCTCAGAAAACAGCAGTTGGCTATAGACAGGGAGTCCCTAGATCTCTACAAAGAGAGAAAAAAGATGGGACTAGAGTCCCATGGTGGCAGCAATTTCCCCAGAGATAGGGAAAGGTCTTATGACCATAGAAACCTGAGCAAGATTGTCCCTCCCTACCAGAGTGGGGATGACATCCACAAATGGATAACTGCACTGGAGAGGGCCTGTAAAGTACAGAGGGTCCCTCAGGAGCAGTGGGCAGCAATCTTGAGGCTCTCCTTTGCAGACAAAGGTAGAGATAAGCTCCTCACTGTTAGAGAGGAGGATGCTGATAAATACACAGTCTTGAAGAGTGCTCTGATTGATGGGTTTGGCCTAACCACTGAACAATACAGGTTAAAGTTCAGAGATACCCAAAAAGCACAGACTCAAGACTGGGTGGACTTTGTTGATTGTTCTGCCAAGGCTCTGGAAGGTTGGTTATTGGGCAGTAAGGTATGTGACTTCACAGGATTGTACAATCTTATCATGAGGGAGCAGATTCTTAATAATTGTCAAAATCAGCTGTTGCATCAGCACCTGGTGGACTCTGATCTGACCTCTCCCCAAGAATTGGGAAAGAAGGCAGACAAATGGGTCAGAACCAGGGTGAGGCAGAAGGTACAGAACCAAGGTGGTGACCCTAAGAAGCAAGATTCTAAAAACTCTGATAAGGGTGGGGAGAAGGGTAAAGACCAGAAGTCTTCACAAGGCCCCCAAAAATCTTCTTCAGGTGGGGAGTCACAGTCTAACAAGGGAAAAGGCCAAAAGAAACCATGGTGCAAGGTCTGTAAGCAAAAGACCCACTGGACCAGTGATTGCACCAAGTCCAAAGACTCTACTCCAGCCCCCACCAATGCCCCTAAGGCACCTGCTCCCCCTAGTGCAGTTACAGTTGGTGGTGGGACTACACAAGCCAAGGGTTTAGTAGGGTTGACCCTGGGTAAGGAGATGAGCTCTGACCTAGTCAGAGAACTCACTCAGGCTGTCCTAGTCTGTGATGGAGGCATGGATGTGACCTCCTCTGTGAGTCCCAGTAATCTGGGCAAGTACAGGCAACAGCCCTTAATCAATGGAAAAGAGGCTTTGGCATTTAGGGACACAGGGGCAAGTGTCACCATGGTGACACAAGACCTTGTGGATCCTGGGCAGATTATACTTGGTGAAATGTACCAAGTGACCAATGCTAGCAATGTCAGAACAGACCATACTCTGGCAGTTGTTAACTTCTCCTGGGGAGGGGTAACTGGCCTTAAGAAGGTTGTGGTAAGTGCAGACCTACCAGTTGAATGCTTGCTTGGCAATGATCTAGAAACTTCAGCTTGGGCAGAAGTGGAGCTCAGGACCCATGCAGAAATGCTGGGCATCCCTGCAGATGTGTTTGCTGTGACCAGGTCACAAGCCAAAATGTCTAACACTGAACAGGCCTTGGATTCTGGAATAATGGACCAAGTGCCCTCCAAGAAGAGGAGTAGTAGGGTAAAGGCAGTGCCTTCCCCCTTGGCTCAGAAGGAAGATCAGTCTCTTGAGGGGGATGATCTCAGTCCTGAGGAAGGAACTGTCCCAGAGGAGCTTGAACCTGACCAGGTTGAGTTCTTGGGGACAGGGGGCCCTTCCAGGGCAGATCTGAGCCAGGAGCAGCAGAGCTGCCCCTCTCTTGAACCCCTCAGACAGCAAGCTGCTGCTGAGGCTGCTGGGAAAGCTAGTGGTCCCCATACAGTGTATTGGGATGATGGACTCTTGTACTCAGAGTGTAGAGACCCCAAGCCTGGTGCCACCAGGAGGTTGGTTATACCTCTGAAGTTCAGGGGCTTCCTATTGACCCTAGCCCATGACATTCCCTTAGCAGGTCACCTGGGCCAGAACAAGACTTGGGACAGAATTGTCCCTCACTTTCACTGGCCCCACATGTCTGAAGACACCAAGGAGTTTTGTCGCTCCTGTGTAACCTGCCAGGCCAGTGGCAAGGCAGGTGGCACTACAAAGGCCCCCTGATACCACTACCTGTGGTGGGGGTTCCCTTTGAAAGGGTGGGGATTGACATTGTTGGTCCCATGGATCCCCAAACAGCATCTGGGCACAGGTTTATCCTGGTGGTAGTGGATCATGCCACCAGGTACCCAGAGGCTATTCCCCTTAGGACCACTACAGCACCTGTGGTGGCAAGAGCCCTCCTGGGAATTTTCTCAAGAGTGGGCTTCCCTAAGGAGGTTGTATCAGACAGGGGTGCTAACTTTATGTCTGGATACTTGAAAGCAATGTGGAAGGAGTGTGGAGTGACTTACAAGTTCACCACACCCTATCACCCACAATGCAATGGTTTAGTTGAGAGATTCAACAAAACCTTGAAGGGCATGATTAAAGGGCTCCCAGAGAAGCTTAGGCGAAGATGGGACATACTCTTGCCCTGCCTTTTATTTGCATACAGGGAGGTGCCTCAAAAGGGGTTGGCTACAGCCCTTTTGAACTTTTGTTTGGTCACCCTGTCAGGGGCCCATTGTGCTTGGTGAAGGAAGGATGGGAGTTACCTCTCAAGCCCCCAAAGCAAGACATAGTGGACTATGTACTTGGTCTCCGCTCCAGGATGGCTGAGTACATGAAAAAGGCAACTAAAAACCTTGAGGCTAGCCAGGAACTGCAAAAAGCCTGGCATGACCAAAAGGCTGTACTGACTGTTTACCAGCCAGGACAGAAGGTGTGGGTGCTGGAGCCAGTGGCCCCAGCAGCTCTCCAAGACAAATGGAGTGGACCCCATACCATTGTTGAACAGAAGGGTGAGGTTACCTACTTAGTAGACCTAGGAACACCCAGGAGTCCCCACAGGGTTCTCCATGTCAACAGATTAAAACCATATGTGGACAGGGCAGAGATGGGCTTGCTCATGGCTACTGATGAGGGACAGGAGGAAGAGAGTGACCCACTCCCTGACCTGCTCTCACAGAACCCTGATGATGGGTCAGTGGATGGTGTAGCCTTGGCAGGCAGCCTCACTGCCCAGCAGCAAACTGATTGCAGACAGGTGCTCAATCAGTTCAGGCACATATTCTCACTGACACCCAGTCAGACCACCTGGTGCACTCATGAAGTGGACACTGGGGACAGTCTGCCTATTAAAAATAAGATTTATAGGCAACCTGACCATGTCAGGGACTGTATCAGGACAGAAGTCCAGAAGATGTTGGATTTGGGAGTTATTGAACCCTCAGATAGCCCTTGGGCTAGTCCAGTGGTCCTTGTGCCAAAACCTCACACCAATGGTGGGAAAAGAGAGATGAGGTTTTGTGTGGACTACAGGGGTCTCAATGCAGTCACTAGGACTGATGCCCATCCAATACCTAGGGCAGATGAGCTAATAGACACTTTGGCCTCAGCCAAGTATCTAAGCACATTTGACCTGACAGCTGGCTACTGGCAGATCAGACTAGCTGATGATGCAAAGCCAAAAACAGCATTCTCAACCCCTAGTGGGCATTATCAATTTGTGGTGATGCCCTTTGGTCTGAAGAATGCACCTGCCACTTTTCAGAGGTTGGTGAATACAGTCCTTACAGGTCTGGAAGCCTATAGTGCAGCATATCTAGATGATATTGCTGTCTTTAGCTCCACCTGGGAGGATCACCTGGTCCACCTCAGAAATGTTTTGCAGGCCCTGCAGAAAGCAGGCCTGACTATCAAGGCCACCAAGTGCCAGATAGGGCAGAGTCAGGTTGTGTACCTGGGCCACCTTGTGGGTGGAGGCCAGGTTCAACCCTTGCAGAGCAAGATCCAGACCATCATGGACTGGACTGCTCCAACTACCCAGACTCAGGTGAGAGCCTTTTTAGGCCTGACTGGGTACTATAGGAGATTTGTCAAGGGGTATGGATCAATAGTGACACCCCTGAATGACTTAACTTCCAAGAAAATGCCCAAAAGGTTCAGTGGACAGTTAGCTGTCAAAAGGCATTTGATGACCTAAAGCAGGCCATGTGCACTGCTCCCATTCTACAGAGTCCTGATTACTCCAAGAAGTTCATTGTCCAAACAGATGCATCTGAATTGGGGGTAGGGGCTGTACTGTCACAATTGAATGATGAAGGTCAGGATCAGCCAGTAGCTTTTATTAGCAGAAGGCTGACCCCTAGAGAGAAACGTTGGTCAGCCATTGAGAGGGAGGCCTTTGCTGTGGTCTGGGCTCTGAAGAAGTTGAGGCCATACTTGTTTGGTACTCACTTCCTTGTTCAAACAGACCATAAGCCCCTCTTATGGCTAAAACAAATGAAGGGTGAAAACCCCAAACTGCTTAGGTGGTCCATTTCCCTACAGGGGATGGACTTCACAGTGGAACATAGACCTGGGAGTAACCATGCCAATGCAGATGGACTCTCTAGGTACTTCCACTTAGAACATGAAGACTTAACTGGGCAAGGTTAGTTTAATGTCCCTACGTTTGGGGGGGTTGTGTAGGAGAGTAGGATCTGCTTCACATGGGTACCCCCACTTTTTGCTGATGCTTCACTGTTTTTCGACTTTAGTCTGGCTGGGGCCCTGCTAATCAGAACCCCAGCCTAGCTGCTTCCTCTCTAAAATGGTTTCCATGTGCCTTAGGCACATCTCTGATTGGAATCTGGAGTGCCCTTATAAGTCCCTAGTATATGGTATACTATGTACCCAGGGCATAGGTACCTCAGAGGCCTGCCAGGGGCTGAAGCATGTATTATGCCACCCCTGGAAGGCCAGCCAAAATGACACCACAGGCCTGCTACTGCAGCCTGAGTAAGGTGGTGCATGCACCCCTTACAGTGGTATAGGCTACCTATATCACTACCATTGCACACACCTATAAACCTATAAGTCACTCCTATGGCAGGCCTTGACAATCCTGAAGGCAGAGTGCTTGGTTTTTATGTGAGAGGGTGCCCCTGCATGAGCAGAGCCCCTCTGCAGCATTCGGAGTACCTCCTCTGATGCTGTTTGCAGTGCAGCCTGACCATATACTCTTAAGTGCATTATATCCTCGCGGTAGAATGCTAACTTTGGACTGGCTGCACCAAAACATGTCGAGTTTGGTGTCAAACATCTTGGAATACTACCCCCCGCCAGTTCTGGCGGTGGGGGTAGCATTCCACCCTTCTAGAGGGAGAGACATGTACCCACCGGCCTACCCGGTAACTTCTTTCCAGAGCCCTGGCATCACAAAATGGATGCCGCTGCCACAGACACGAGTCTGGCCTCCTGCTGCTGACTGAAACTCCGGCAGGGGAGGCCTGGACAATAGGTGTCCTGTCCCAGGGAGGTGTATCCACCTCCCCAGACAGGATAGTGTGTATTGGGGCTGGGCGGGAGCACTCTCTGGTGCTTTGAAGTCCTGCACTGGGGGCACATTTTGTGTCCCTGTGCATACCCCAGTTCAAACCGGCTCAGGGGCTTCCAGCCCCTGCTCTGGCGTGAAACTGGACAAAGGGAAAGGGGTGTAACCACCCCTCTGCCCTGACCCTCCCATAGGTGGGTCCCCAGAGTATGTCCAACCCCTAACTTAGTATAAGTATGGGACCCCAGTCCTTAGGACTTTAGATTTACCTGGACGAAACTCTGACACAGAATCCTGGACCTTCGACGCTCTACTTTAAGATTAGAGGACTGAAGAATCTCCCTTGGGGTCAAGGAGTGACTCCCCTGCTTGGCAGGCACCAACGAAGCAATTGTCCGGTCTGCATCGCTGAAGCTCCCGCCGGACGCCGAAGTCTTTGCATCATCAGAGGTGGATTTCCGGACTTCCTCGAGGCTGCCCTGAGTCCCCAGCAAAGCTGAGGCCCGTAGCTGTCGTGGGTAACGTGGAACCGTGACCCCTGGACACCGATCGCATTTGCAAGTGCATCCTCTTCTGGGTCTCCCACGAAGTTGTGCTTTGGGCTCCGAGTAGCTCCAGCCTCCAGCACCAACTGCACCAAAGATCACTGGCCTCCACTCCACGAGTGTCCCGTGAGCCAGCTCTAAGTGCGTCCACTTGAGGCTCCTTTGCGGTTGCTAGGCCGTTGGCTAGTAGGCCCTTCCGAAGGCCAATCTTCTTCTGCTTGGACTTCCCTGGTTGCTCCACGTGTGCCCTGACTTACCCTCGCTGGGTGAGTGACTCAGACCTTGCTGGTCTGCACCACCGTCCTTCTTCTATTTCCACAAGACTTGCCGTTGCCAAGGCTTGTTGGGTCCAATCTGGTCGCCGACACCCCTGCAATCGACAGACGTCGTGGGACAGCTCGAATCCAGCTCCTGGTCATCGTCGACGCCTCCTGGACCTCGTGGCTGAAGAGTCAAGATGACCATCAACCTACCTGAAGCACTCGACATCGGTGGGCATCTGCTCATCGCCTTCCTGGTCACTGGCTAGTGACCCAGACTCTGTCCCCTCTGCTTTCAGGTTCTTCAGATCTTCGATCCACCTTTGGATCCACCCGAACACTTTCGACTTGGCCGCCAGCAGCACTTTGCAGCAGATCGCCATTGAAAACGACGACGAAACCCTACCCCGAAAGACACCTATGCACCCGGCTTCCCTGGGTGAGGTAACTCGAGTACTCTGGTGCTCCAGTGGGTATAGACTCTAGAACAACCCAGTTCTAAAGGGGTTTGCTCCAAGTCCTCCTCTAAGTGTCCCTTTACTTTAAAATTCCAACCGCGACTTTCCCCATAGAAGTCAACGGCGATTCGCGGCTGTGTTCTCACACTGCACGCGTCCCCCGTGGGTCCCCTGTGTCACTACCTTGGGTGGTTCCTTGTGGTCCAAGCACTTCTACAGGCTCTAGGCCTTGTGTCTAGCTCAGTCGTGGTTCTTATACCACTTTATTGGTATATGGTTTGGTACGCCCCTAGGGCTCAAACGTGTATTTGTGCTATTACTGTTGATAACTAACTTATAACTTATGTACTTCGAACTCTAGCCTCATAAAGAGACTAGAGGGGTGTGTTTAGCAATAAATACATATATTTTGAATATATACCTGGTGTGGTCCTCTTTCATTTGGTCACTCAAGAGATTATAGACTGGTAAAACAAGCTGCTTTACATTCCTTCAAGACTTAGCCTGAAGGCTGCTCTCCATAGCTACCACTAGGATAGCTTTCAATAAAGGTTGTCTTTAACCTATCTCCAATAAGGGGTTGTTTGGACTGGTGCAAGGTGCCCACTATAATTAGTGGACAGCATATACCAGGCCAACTTCTCACAGGGGGATCCTGCATATCCTTATGAGTCTTTGGGACTCCATATATAGCAGGTGTCATAGCATTTGTTTTTTTGAGAAAGTCATGTTCTTTTTTGCAAATCTCTCCCTCCAGTAGGGCTCTGGATGTAACAGTTAATATTTGTGTTTTCAATTTTTCCAGAACTATCCTCTTGACTTTATTTATAGTGTTCTGGTACCTCAAGCATAGAATTAACTTTGGCAGTATACATTTCAGTTGGATACTATGCCGCCGGCTTTATCGCACGGCTTTATAGTAATACTAGCATTTTCTTGCAGCCTTTTCAGTGCAGACCTTTCATTGGTGGACAAATTCGGTGCCACTTTCGGAATAAATTTGGTGATTCTTTGCAAGTCTATACTGACTGACTTTTCGAAGATAGCAACCTCTGGACCAACCATTTCCAGGGTCGGTGTAAATGTGGATGGAGGTTTGCATCCAGAGAGGTTTGTATCTTGTTCAGTCAAGGTATTTGACATGAAGAACTTCTTTAGTCTTACTTTTCGGAAAAATGCATGTGCATCTGAATATAGATTAAATAAGTTATTCTGTGTACTGGGGACAAATGACAGTCCTTTGCTTAGGAGGCTTATTTCCTCCTCTGTAGGGTTATATTTTGAAAGATTAAAAATTGGAATGTTAGCTTTGGTACTGTCACATCTGCTAGTTATGTCTTCCAATATTGTTGGTTTCTTGTCCTCATGTACATTTGAGGATGTGGTGGCTCTAACTGCTGATACTGGTTCCTCTCTTGTCTTTGGTATCTGTTGCGACCTCTGGCTCTTCCCCTCTGTAAAAAGGAGTCTGTACTTGATAGTAGTACTGGTCTGATTGCAAACCTCTCTGATTTCTAGTATTGTACATTGCTTCTTCATTGGATCCTGGGCCGTCAATATCTGAATCAGATGAATATGTGTCCGAAAAAGTAAGTGTTTTGTTCTTTCTAGGGTACTGGTTATTATATTGGCCTCCTTCACATGGCCCCTCTTGGTAGAAGTTACTTCGCAAATAGGGGTAAGCTTTTTCCTGTGTAAACCACCTTATGTCCTTTTTTATTTTAGCAGTTTTTTTCTTTACAAGATATTCCTCAAAATCTTGCATCTCTCTGGCAATGCTAGATAGTTTGTTTTTTGCCTCTTCTAAAGCAGTACTAGCTTTCATTTTGTCCTCCAATTCTGCAATTTCCTGACTCAATATCACTATCATCTCTCGCACAGTTTCGACAATGAGGATCATCCAATCTCTGGAGCAGCGGTTCGCAATCTGGGACCACCGCTCCAGAAATTTACGTACCTCTATAAAAAGGGCTGGGACATTCCTCACCCTTAGCCCTGATGGTATAACCCCCGCTCGTAAGTACTCCAACATAAAATGAGCATGGGATTCCATTCTTTTCACCTTCTTCTTCAAATTCAGAAGTTTGGACCATTCACTACCATCATTAATAGGGGTATTTGTCTGTATATCAGGCCCAGCTATCTGACCAATGAGAGCTGAAAAGTCTTCGTCAGAGAAGCCAAAGGTTTTTAAGGCTTCCATAGTGTGCAAAAAAATCTAAAGACGTATAAATGTGAATTCTCACAAGTTATTTGTGAGCCTAAATATAGAACTACTACACAGGCTATGACATAAAAGAATGAAGTACTTGCGCTTAAAGAAAGAAAAATATAACACAGTAGCTCAATCGTGCTCTCTCAGACACTCCTACTCACCTCCAAACCAGAGACATCTGTGGTGGTAGGGAAGCTGAGTAGGTAGACACTATGTATTGGGTGTAGTTTGTTCAAGCTTGAGGGATAACATTTCCCACATTGTGTAAACCCTCTTAGTAATTGATTTGTTTTACTATGTGTGGGGACAAAGCAGAACACTCACTAAACATTGCGGAGAGCTGCAGACAAGCAGTTACTTCTAAAATATTTGTGGTTGAAACACACAAATCATTAAGGATAGAGGTATTCTAATCCTGGGTTAAATGCCCAGCTGCAAATGCTCAAACACAATTGTTTCATACCTACATTGAGGATGAAACACCAGAGGAATAAACTCCATATGAAGAAATAGAGATTCCTCTATCTTACCAAGAACATATTAATTGGTTTAAATTGGTGTAAAGGCACCCTCCCACACACAAAAGAAAGTGTGAGACATGGTCCGCTCAGTAAAGAAGGAGCAACATGGCCGGTCTTAGCTGTATACACACCGCATTCTGTCACTGATAATCTAACTGCAGCGGAAATGCGTACACTATCCGGAGATTTAGAAAGAATATACAGAAATCTCACACGGTTCATAATGCAAACATTAACAGTAAACCATGTGCGGACTGCTCAATCCCCACATTTATCTGATTAAACCAGATTATGTGGCTGATTCTCAACAGTAAGCCACGTGGGTTCCTGGGTAGCCACTGCTCTCCTCTCGCTACCATACAGGAAGTTCAGATGGAAGCTTTGATACCTAAAGAAGATTCCTCTCTACAATGAGAAACTCTAAACACCAATGAAGTATTGCTTCTCCCTGTCTCAACGACAACCACTGTACAATTAACTAGTACAGAAACTCTAATTTCAATTCATCAACGCAAAGACAATAAGATCTATGTCAATATGCCACAGATTGACTCATCTCCTGGTTCTACAAAACCTGCTGAGCTGCCAAAAATAGACCAAACTGCGTCTGGCTACTTTGTTTACTACAACGACTTTTCATTTGCATTCAACTGAACCTGAGACACTGCTGCTGCTGCCTCTTCCTTTCAAGCTACAAGTGGATGCTCTCTGTCTTTGGCTGAAAAAGACATACTTTGTTACTCCCTGGTTACATCTTTGGGTTACAATTGAATTACTATTCCTGGTCCTCTGGATTGGTTTGGTGACTGTCCTTTTCCGACCTCTTAATGGAAATTATCTCCCAGAACGCTATGCAGTAAAACTTGTGAACTTGGTATTGAAACCACATGCATCATCACACCATGAACATGAACATTACAGCAGTTCCAATTCCCGAAGGAATTGTGTGGGGCAGGATATCGTATGATGTGTGTGGTCCTACTGCTCTTTTGCAAATTCCGTATCTGTTTAAAACTTTTTTGAATGATATCATCACCACTAATACTATTTCTGATGATTGGGACATTGATAAACTGCATATTTTGCTAGAGGATCTAAAACAATCAACTGTATTTTCTTCTGATGAATTGTATGACTGCGATAAGTTCTGTTATCAACATTATGGTCACCATTTTTTGCATAAAGCAAGTATCCATGTGCCATTCATAATTATACTCAATGGGAACACTGCCCAACACCACCAAAAGATAGATCAAAAGCACTTGCAAAGAAGTCTGCTTATTTTTCTAGTTTTGACACATCAGACCCAGCCTCATACTTCTATAGGCTTGCACCAACATCGGCTAAGAAAAATACGCTAACGACCGCCACGCTGATATACTCTGCTTCTTTTATTTCCCAGCTGTCTGTACATGGTTTTGATTTTTAGAGAGACACAATAGATGCAAAGTCTGTTTGGGGGAGAAGAGATGGGCAGGTTCAGGGAACTGAGGCTTTGTTAAGAGCATACCTAATACAACATCAAATGATTTTCCTGAACAAAACTGTGCAACAAACATGTCTTGGATCAGCCAAGATAAAGGATTTTAATACACCACGAATTCCCACATTTGCATGTTTTCACAATTGGCACTGCTACAGTGAGGATATACTAGATGCCATGCTACGTAATGTCTCCTACAATTCATCAGATCCCAATGGGAATGGATGGTTGGTTTGGCCTTCAGACACTAATGGGTATCAGTCCAGACTCCTGGGTAGCGCCGAAGGGATTAAGATCAATAGGCCTGACCAACAATATGTACAATCTGAACATTTGGGGTGGTGACATTATACTGTTTTGGAAAGTTATGTCTCAATTGGCTAAAGACCTCAACCCTTTCTCAGGTGAAACAACACTTGTCCCTTCTGGCTGCTGACCTGGATCTCAGGGATTTCTTGTTAGGTCCCCGGAACCCACGTAAAAAGTGCTTCTTATATGCAATATGCAATATACTATAAAACTATGGAATGTTTCTCAACAGGAAGCTGCTGAGAGGCTGCGCGAGATTTATAGGATTAATCTAGAAAAGGCTTTGGCAGTGGTTGACAATGACATGACCATGTTATCCTCGCGGATATATTGATTGGGCAGCATCGTATCTTTTGCAATTGATATAATGCAGCAGGATATGTCTATTTTACAACATTGGCAGTCACAACATCGGTCCATTATATTATTAAGCTGAACACTTCAAACCTTACGTTCTTGCCATGTGCCATGGCGTTATATTAACTCCACCAATCTGTTTTCGTCATACAATCTAACTGAAAGACAGATATTATTGGCACGGAGAAATGCAAAGCATACCATGTTGCACATTGAAAAATTAGACCAATTACCTTTCACTGTTGCTGAGACACCATCCACAGATTGGATAATCCATGGATATATCACCCTAGCGGTCACGACTTTTCAATTCCAATATTGTTTACAACATCACCAGGTAGGCAGATATGAAGACTTAGGGGAAGGATTTGTGCATGAATACTGGGAATTATTATTCAAGTTTAGATGCCGGAATGGAAACACAGAAGTTTTTCCTCAGCGGTTCCGACTGTGAGACTGCTTTGAGTGGGTCCCTAGTATGCAAGCAGATTTCACTTCACGGGGCTTGTAATGTGTCACTTGCAAACTTGTCCTGTTATCTGAAGGGAACCCCACCCTCTGTAATTCGTCTGATTTTCAGGCCACTCTCTAATGGGAGTTAATTCCATAGTTACTTGTTCCACATAAGTTCTGTTTCCACCTGCCTACACAGTTAGGGGGGCAGCTCTGTGGCCTTCGATAAATGTTTCCAACATACACTTTGATTCTCTGAGGAAACTGAAAGCCATACTTTTTCAAAAGGATGTGGCTTTAACATTCGCCAAAGAGACGTTTGATCTCCAGGTTGCAAGGTCCTCATTTGCAATACAGATGCTACTTCATACTAACTTCACTCTGCATTTTGGGGAGCTGGTCCACCGCATCTTTAATATGTCTGATACAAAGGGAGTAGCGCACTTTTAAAACGTATTGGCTCTGGACTGGTTAGCACCTTTCAGACAGTTTTCGGAGTAATTCCATCATTTGTACACTCTGTGCTGGGAAGCGTCTTTGGAGGTCTTCTGCTTGTCCTGCTACTTGTGGCTGGGATTCTGATTTTAATTCTTCTGCTCCACACTGGATGTCCCAGTTCGAAATGGAATGGAGACAGCACTGCCTGTGCTGCAATGCAGTGAGCGAATGATATACTGCTTCAGCACACCTCGGCTTCGAGAGCTGAATGAGCATTGGTTCTTATTGTTTAGGCCTGTGTGGTCTCACTGCGTACAACCTGCATTCCACTGCCTGCTGTGCAATCATGAATGCATACTGGATTTCTGTCTCAGACCGAATTTGGTTGCACCATTGGACATTGAGGTACTGATGGACCCTTTATAGTTGTCCCCAGCGTATTCCATTGCTGCTGAATGCATTCTTCGAGCCACCCTGGGATGCTTTGGCTCCTAGTGTATTGGATACCTGCTCTGCGGAACACTTACAGGATGTAGTCCCTCCCTCGGCGGCTGCTCTGGGGACTGGATGTTACCACCTTTGCTTTATAAACCTGTTTGGAGGTGCGCCTCTGGGAACATTGTCTGGCATTGCTGGCAGCAGCGATGTTGCGACTAGCATTCGGAGCACATAAACAATTCCATTTGGTGGGAGCCATTTGGCCTGTTTTTAAACAAAAAGTAACAAAATTATGATTTTTTTTCTCTCTCTATCACTTTACTTCTAGGTACCTTGGCTTTCTGCGCGCTTGGTATTTCAAACTGTATGTTTTTAAGAGTTTATTTTAGAGATTGCTTTGGCGATTTTAGAGTGGTTTTCGATTTTACAATTTTTCTAATTTTAAATGGCCTGCTGTTTTTAGATAGCTTTTAGGGCAATCCTTAGTATGAGGAGTGGGTGTTATGTGCCTGCGTTATGCCCACGTAGCAACGCAGCACATTTTCTTACATTGTGCTTCTTCCGCACAATAACATTTTACTGTAACCTTTTGCACATATTTACATGCGTGACGCTGTTGGATTAGTTTCTCTGAAATTGCTTTGCTTACACATTTCGCTTTGCGCAACATTATCATGATGCCTCAAACTCCGTGTACAAGGCCTTGCATACTGTCCAAATGTCATCATATCTTCATCCACGGGCGACAGGGCTAGCTGCAAACCCATAACAGTGCTAAACTGTATATACATCGCAAGGATGCTTTTTATTATAAATAAATAATCATTTCTGGGGGTTAGCAAGAGGAGACACTTCTGCTGACTTTGAGAGGTCCCTGCATGCTGAGGCTTTGCAAAGCAGCTGCCTAGCACCTCCTTGAGTGGTGTCCAGTTGGTGACCAAGACGGGGTCATACATTCTGTCCTGCCAGGTAATGGGGTTTGATCTTCTGGTGGGGGGATTCTTGGCTACACATACTCACACACACCCTAGAGACACATAGAGTAGGGATTGCATAGTAGGGTTACATTTAATTACTATCTTGTCTTATATGCCTACGTATATACACTATTTTAGCACCATGGTGTAACTATACCTGCTATTTACTATTTTAGTGCTTGTAATCACTTTTATATGTTTCTGTCTACTGATTATCACAGCACATGTACTCTATACAAGAATAACGTTGGTTCAATAAATATATTGAAGAACGTCCTATTGTTTATTCGTTGTATACCTCTCTGAGACAAGAGCGCATGAGTGACTGAATGAAAGGGTTTCTAGATCTGTTACCACGATGCCTGCGGGGTCAGGGTTTTCATGTTCAACGGGCACCAGACACCATTCACTCCCTGTTTCGGTTAGGGGAGTTTATGGTGGCACTCTGAGCTAGCTGGTCTCCAGGCCGACATATATTATGGTGGTGCATGGAATCAGTCTAGGCACCTCACCCAAAGTTTATGTTGTTCACAAACGCGCAGATCCTACGGATTACTGGGAACTACACGGCATGGCAAAAGGTGTAGCATCTGAAAAAGGGCCAGATTGCAGCTCTGGGAATCTCCCTCTCTAGTAGTAATCATTGGGGGTTCTAAACATTATATTAAATTGACTTCACCCTCTATCCCACCACAAATAAAAAGTGGAAATAGAAAGCAAATATAGTAAGGCTCAAAATACTATGGGGCTGCTTATGAGTATCCCCGGCGTGGTAGTCAGTATTTATCGTACCCATCAAAATCGGTCACCCTTTATTGTATGTAATAAATAACATTACATCCAAGTTGTTTGTCAGTTATGGGGGAAAACGTGCCAATTGTGGTGCTTAGCGCAGAAAACTCAGCAGTCCTAGTACTTAATCTGCCTTTCCGCCATTAAATTCAGGTAAATTTGACCTGTCAAAATGGAAGGGGAGTGCAAACCTACCCTGCAATTACCAGGAGTGATAAGCATTCCACCACATATAATTGCAATCCTTGTGCAAAAAGGTGTTTGTAAACATATCACAATTTTTCAAGGTCATTTGTAATCAGGGCCTATGTATTTCTGAAACTGCGGGGCATATTAGCAAGGAAGTGGCGGAAAGAGGCGTTAGCCTTCTTGGCTTAACGCCTCTCTCCGGCACTTTGGAAACGCGAGGCTGCACCATATTATCAAGGATATGGTGCAGCCTCGCGTTTCCTGCATGGCGCGCTAAGTTTTACAACTTAGCGCCAACGCAGGCACCCTTGCACCAGAGTGCAAGGGTGTCTGCGAGCAGGAGGTTTGTTTATGTACAGGAAGGTGTCCCTTCCTGCACATAAACAAACCAAAATGCCAGTTTGTAACTTACGTGTGTGCTGCTTCATGCAGCACACATGTAAGTTACAAAATGGCATTTTTAAAAGGTTTGTTTATGTACAGGAAGGGACACCTTCCTGTACATAAACAAACCATGGCATTTTGCTTTTTCCATGTGTGCTGCACATGGAAAAAGCAAAAAAGAGGAGAAATAAAGCATTTCTCCTCTTTTTGCCATCTTAAGACCAGGATTTTCCTGGTCTTAAGTTTGGCGCTGCCACCTATTATCGCCACCCTTGATAATAGGTGGTAGCGTCGAATTCAATGGGTGTTGCAGTGGAACGCCCACCGCAACACCCACTGCACGCCCCTTTCACGCTAAATTTAGCGTGAAAGGGGTACTATTATCAAGGCAGCGTTAAGCCACTTAACGTGGCTTTAAGCCACGTTACGTGGCTTAACGCTGCCTTGATAATAGGGAGCTGACCATATCGCCACCACAACGTCTCAAAAAGTGACGTTGTGGTGGCGATAGGGGCTTGATAATTTGCCCCTTAGTTACTTTACCGAGAATTCATTTTGTATTTCCCTCTGTCCTAACATGTGAAAATGGCATAAGAGCAGTGTCCAAGCAATTAATTCAGGGAACCTTTGGTTCCTGACAAAACATCTGTTGAATAATTTGTCATCTCATACAATGGTATTTGAGTCCATGCCTCTGTTCTGGTTTATTTATACTACCGTTTCCCTCATGGCTTAACTGTGTCCCACAGTGACAAGAATATATCCAAAAGCCTAATTTAATTTTGAGAAACGCAGCACTGCTATTCATGCTGATTCGAGTACACATATTGAAAGGGCCAGAACATTAAACGGATTACAAGGAAAAAACATTTGTTCGATGCTTATAACGTATTCAAGTTTCACTTTGAAAAGCTCGGATAATTCTGCAGCATCGTTAAGCTCTTCTCTCTCTTTTCCCTCCAGCAATTCTTCATAATTAGTGCATTTTAAAAGATTTTTCACTTGTTTCGCATCAGAAAAGGCTTCCTAAGTTAATGCGTGAAACCGCAGCAAAACAGTCAAAGGATCATTTTCTGCTGCATTTAAAATGTGTTATATAGCATTTAATAAGTGAGAGAAGTAATATAACTCATTTCCCAATATTGGAATTATTACTCTTCTTCAGAGTGCACAAAGCACTGTCCCTAATGCTCACTATTAACTGCAACCATTTAATTCAGTTAGCAGTAAATGTACCAACTCCAACCTGCGGCAACGTGCCACAAAAGAAAATCCTCCTCCTCAGGCACTGACTGAAAGTCCACATGCGCAAAATGGTGTACAGCATATTGACACTGAGCGGTAGAAGACCATATGTTCCATAAGTAGCTGCAAGTGAATGCTCTCACAAGGGAGGTTGAATTGAATCCTGTTGGCACCCTCATGGTCTTTCAACAGCCTCAATGAAGGACAAGGTTTCAACATACTGCTGTTTCGAGACTGATTATACTTTGTGGGCCAGATGTATGACCGTGGAAATAGCACCTCGCAAATTGCGAGTTTGTTGCGACTCGCAATTTGCGAGGCGCTGTTTCCAAGTGTATTTCACACTGTTAGCGATTCCCAATGGGGTCGCAAATTGAGAGGCTCATGAATATTAATGAGCCTCTCGCAATTTGCGACCCCATTGGGAATGGCAGGCCCTCCCAGGTATGGTGGCCTGCTGGGCTCATGTCTGGGACTGCTTTTAAATGAAGCAGTTTTTTTTTTTATGCAGCCCGTTTTCCTTAAAGAAAAACGGGATGCATCTAAAAAAAAAAAAATTGAAACGTTTACATTTTTTAAGGGCAGGCAGTGGTCCCTGGGACCACTGCCTGCACTTAAAAAATATTTTCCCCTGTATTTGCAAAGGGGAAGGGGTCCCCTGGGGACCCCTTCCCTTTTGCGAGTGCATTACCACCCTCTTGAAGAGGGTGGTAATTTGAGAGTCTTTTGCGCCCACAATTGCGGACGCAAAACATTCTTACATAGGGTTGCGCTCACTATTAGGAAGGGAACGCCCTTTCCTAATAGCGAGTCGCAAAACCCTATTTTGCAAGCCGCAAAAAATTGCGACTCGCAAAATAGGGTCTGTACATTCCCCATGCTGTTTTTGCATGCGCAAACGGGTTTGCAAACCAGTTTGCGCATGCAAAAATGGTCGTACATCTGGCCCTGTATGCTGTACATTCAATGTCTATGTATTAGCATCCCTAGACTAATTTTAAAAGAGGGCCTGCAACTCCTAGGTAGTAGTGTCATTGGGCAAGCTGTGGTCCCTCCCAAATGACACCCAGTGCATGGTAAATCTGTGCTACGTCCAGTGTGGTACACACTCACCATCGCCCTTATGAAATAAAATATTTTGCCATTGCCAGGAGGGCTGTTTCACATGGTGGGCACTGCTTTGATCATCTGCCCTTGATTTCCAGGTGTATTAGTGTTTATTGGAGCCAGTCTTCATTTACAAAGTCCTATTACCCATGCAATTGGGTCCCTAATGATGGCTACAAGAGCAATGTGTGCTACCCTATCACTACTACTACCACTCCTACTTCTATTACCACCACCACTACTACTACAACAACTATTACTTCTACTACTGCTATTACTAGTGTGAGAAATTCCTTTTTTGAATGATCACCTCCATTGTTTTACTGACTGGTATTGCTGTTGTTTGAACTTTATGTATAACCTGACTACTGCAGCTTTTAAACCTGGAGGAGAACATGTCATAATAACCCTCTTTGTCAGACAGGAACCCTACTATTAAATATTAAAAAGATAATCCCAAATACTCTTTGGAGATGACAAGGTAGGGTGCCAAGTATTTTTTAAGTGGAACTAGTAAGACTTTCATGTTGATATGATCTTAAAGTGACTAGTGCTCAAAAGCCACTTTCAATGCAAAGGGCTGTAGTTGATCGTATGAGAAAAGTTCAAGTTCAAATAAAATACTATTTTTGCCAACTTTGGTTTAGGATAAGCTACAGAAATGATTCAACCACTGTTTTAATATTTATTTATCATCAAATTCAAAGGCAAAGTTTGTTTTTTAATAAATATACTGGAAATGTAAAACTTAAAAAGTTAGACTTTACCTGCTGAAGCGCCAGTAGGCAAATTGGTATCAGTCTGCCAGCAGCTGCTCCTTCCAGTGAGTTGAAAGTGTGAAAACTGCTCCCAGAGTAGATTTAATGGCTTAAGCCTGTTGACAGGAAGACCTGGGTGTGACGTACGTGATTCCTCTCAGCTCACGGAGGGCAGTGAGGGAGGGCTCAGGAACGTTGAAGTGGGTGAGCCCTGCCAATGCATAGCTAAGTACAAATGGAGCCCCTGGGAAGTAAAGTCCTTTGCACACAGGGTACAGTGTAGCAATCCTCACACTATCCCAGCACTGTCCCAGTGGGAAGGGAAGCTCCTCCCAGAATCAGTTTGAATGGGTAGGAAGGAGGAAACTGATAATTTCCTTAGACACAACTCCTAAATAAGATACCAGCCCACTCCATGAGCATAAGGGCTTTGCATGCTAGAGTTTACTCACAAAAGTGCACTGTCAAAAATTTGTACTAAGCAACCCAGGCTGTGCTGGAAATGTGGGAAGATTTGAAATAGGAACATTTTCTTGAGTGGTCTAAGAGTCACTCACACACTCCGGCTAGTGAATTCTGCAAAAGTTTCCCCACAACCGCAGCTCATCAGAACATTTTGTTGACCTGTAGGGGAACAGAAGAAGAATACATTTGCTGTTTATAACCTGTGTGGAGCCCTGAGGGGCTGGACCTGCTCAGAATTGCATACAGGACTGAGATGTGGACTTCAAGGCTGTATGGCTACAGGGTCACAACAAGCTGTCAGTCGCCTTTTCATGGAGTGTCCCGCTGACCAGTTGCAACTGGACCTGGACTGGACCTTGCTAGTAGCCTTTGCTGGAGTGAATCATGACTCCTATATGCTGTCACTGAGTTCCAGGTGTGAAAAGTATCCAACTGACAAGAGGACTTTGGCAGACATGAAAATTGAATATTCCCCTTCTGAGCTTTTCCCGCCAAATACAACTGCTTCAGCCATACATAGTCCAATTGCTATTCATCTTTGAGAGGACTTTGACAGACACAGCCAGCAACACTGCACCACTAGAGGCTTTTAACTTCCATTGCAGACACTTAAGGCCTAATTTAGAATCTGACAAACAGGTACTCTGTCACAAATGTGAAGGATATCCCACCCACTGTATTACAACTGCATTAAATCCTATTTTACTTGCCATAAGGCATGGGACATATCCATCACATGTGTGCCAGCGTGCCTGTCTGCAAAACTCTAAATCAGACCCTAAGTCAGAAGGTAAAATCTTTAACTGGGATATCCCTCTTGGTGTATCTGACCTCTGCTCCATAGCTGGAATTGTACTGTGTTGTGCTTAGCTTTTTAATTGCTTTGGTACTGAGAAATAGTTTGCACATTTTGATTGAGGTAAGCCTGTATGCGCTGTGCCATAGCTACCCTGGAATGAGCACAGGTTTATTAATTGAACTTCTGTGTTAACCCTGACAAGATTTTGTACTTATTACTTTGGAAGGACTCATATACTCCCCAACTGATAACCCATTTTTTTACAATTATTATCATAATTATTATTACTATTATTATTGTTATTACCATTATTATTATTATTATTGTTATAGTTATTAGTAGTAGAAGTATTGGTAGTAGCAGTATTAATATTTCCTGAAACATTTGTTATAATAATAATACTAACAACAATAATAACAGCAAAAAGTTCTTGAAATGATAGTTTGTTCGTTGCAGCAGTTGGACTCATAAGAAAGAGCAGCTATGCAGTGCCGCCATGATATTGTTGAACTGGTTTGAGCTGTTCTGCATCATATCCCACACAATTCCACTCCAGCGACTGGCAGCAATGGGTATATGTGGCTTAACTCTGAGATGGATCTTATCTTTTCTAGGTAATAGAAGACAATTAGTGACTCTTTCGGCTTTCTATGCTGGTCAAAAAACACTTAACCATGGGATCCCACTGGCATCCTCCTTGAGCTCGACTTTCTTTAATGCCTGGCCTCTAATGAATGGCCTGCATCATTCAGATACATGGCATCAGCATGGTGTCCTAAGCAGATGACAATCACCTTGCTTTGTCTTTTAGGGATAATTTGGGTGCTACTCAGGAGGTTTTTGCTCATCAGAAACGCTCACAAAGCATGATCTAAAGATTGGTGGCCTCCGGAATTGGGAGCACGCCTTCATCCTATGACAGTTGTGAAGAACTTGAGAGTCAAGTTTGATACAGAACTTTCTTTTCATTCTCAAATTTTGTTAGTCACAGGGACCTGCTTTTTCTTATTGTCATCATTAAGAAATATTCTTGAGTGGCAACCCATGGAGATGCCGAAAATTGTTTAATTACTGCCAGGTTTACTATGCAAATGTATTCTAGCTAGGAATCCAAAATTATCTGACTGATCACCTTCAGTTTGTCCAAAATGCAGCAGGTAGATTTATCTTAAAGATTCCAAATCATTAGTCAATCTTGAAACATCTCCTAGAGATTAATTGATGGCTAATTCAGAAAAAAAATATATTTAAATCTCTTGTCAAGGCCCATAAAGTGTACAACAAGACTGGCTCCAGATAGCTTAGTGAGAGGCTTACTCCCTATCATTCTGCCATGGTGATCTGTTCTTGCCGAAGATCACTACTTCTGTTTTGAAAGTGTTGAGCTTTAGACAGTTCGCTTTCCTCCAGTTAACAATTTTGGTCAGATGGGGACCTTGTTCTTGTGGTGGAGGTCTTGTCCAAGAGGAAAAGTATGAGATGCATTTCTTCACCATAGGACAAGATGCAGATTTTGTGTGCACAGATGACTTTGGCCAGAGAGATCATGTATGCATTAAAGAGAGTAGTGCTCACCGATGAATATTGAGGCACACCCCAGATGAGTTTACTGGCTTCAGAGGAGTAAGGTGCCTAGCTGACAGCTTGTTTGTATCCATTAAGAAGGAGAAGATCTATCGGAGAACAGGTCCTTGGATGCCAATTTTGTGCAGGCGCCTCTTAAGCATGGAGTATGAGACCATGTCAAATGCTGCAGAGAGGTTCAGGAAAATGTGGGCTGCTGTGTCTCCTTTTTGAAAGATCATGAGGATGTAATCTAAGAGCTGTTTCTATACTATGTGTGGACTGCTTGATGTCAGAGAGCTGGTAGTTGCTGAGGTGGTAGGTGAGGCATATGTTGATTAGTTTCTCTAATACATTTGCCAGGTGTGGTAGATGAGGGAAATGGGTCTGTGGTTGAAAAGCGTGGCAGGGTCAGATGATGTTTTTTTTATCAGGAGCTTTATGTTGGCATGTTTCCATATGTCTGGAAATGTGTCTGAGTCGAAAGAGGCATTGAGAATGGGTGTCCATTACCCATCGACACTCAAGCTCCATTATGTGGCCAAGCTTCTACTATGCAAAGCCTTCAGCCTGTACTGGACCTTTTGAGAGTCGGAGATCTCTTGTGTGCAATCAATGAAACAAGGGTGGCCAAGCCCCTACAATGCAAAACCTTTGCTTTGTACAGAAATCTTCACAGAATGCTCACTCCCTCCAGACACCCATGCACTATTAGGTGGCCAAGCCCTTTCTAGGCACAGCCTTCACTCTGTGCAGGACCTTTTGTGGGTAGGCAACATCTTGTGCGCAATCAATGAGACATGTGTGGCCAAGCCCCTACAATGCACAGCCTTTGCTTTGTACAGAAGTCTTCCAGACACCCAGGCCTCATTAGATGGCTGAGCCCCTAATATGCACAGCCTTCAATCTGTACAACCTTCCTTTTTAATACATATGTCACCCCTAGGGTAGGCCCTACACAGCCCAAAGGGTAGGGTGCAATGTATTAAAAAAGTTAGCCATGTATTTTTAGGTTTTACATGTATTGGTAGTGAAAAACTCTCAAATTTATTTTTCACAATTGCAAGGCCTCCTGCTCCTATAGGATAACATTGGGATATCCTATTACATTTAATACATGATAATGTTTGATTGGGAGCAAGTAGGGAAGTCAAGTTTGGTGTTGGCTGAAATGTAATTTAAAATCCTCTTTAATGGTAAATTCAGATTTTAAGTCACAATTCTAAAAATTCCACTTTTAGAAAGTCAAAGTTTTGTATCCAAACATTTTGTCCCTCCGGCCTGTTCCCGGGTCACATGATAAGGTGTAGTTGACAGTTGGTCTTTGTATATTCTTCCCAGACAGCATCACAATAGAGGGTCTGGATATCTGCCTTGATAGGGGATAGAGCTGTCATTTACCACACTTGCACTTCGAAGGCACTGGCTCAGTTCACACAGAAGGACTGCGCACTACCCTATTGAGCCCCAATACAGACTGGCACCAAGGCAGGGAGACATGAAAATTCAAACACCTCTGTAGGGCAATCTCCAGAAGCTTCTCCCAAATCAAAGTGGGTACAAGATATAAATATTGGACTTTCAGACCAACTCTTGTATCACTTCTGGCCTTGAGGAAGACTCAAAAGAATGAACTCTCTGCTGCAAGAATGACTGATCTGCTGCCCTGCTACTTTGCTGCTTGCTGGCTGAGAAAGAAGGTCTTGACCTGCACCTTGAATCCAGGACCACCAAAGTGACTCCAAGGGCTAGTTGGCTAGCTTCCTGATCAGAGCCTCAGGAGCAGAAAAGGTTCCAACCATCCTGAACCCCGCACCTGGACTCTGTCAGCTGTGAGTCTTTACCCCCAGAAGGTGGCGCTCTAGTAATAGACCCTAGGATGTGTGGATAAAGTTGCACAGCCAGCTCAGCTGTGTTCCTCATCAGAACTGACATAGGGCGACACAACTCGATGCTGCCCTTGCAGCTTCTCATCAGAACTGACACAGCACAATGCAATTCGCATCATAGCCCTTGCAGCTCTGCATCAGAATTGATTCAGTGCGATGCAACTCAAAATGGACCTCACACCGTAGCCTTTGCAGCTGCTAGTTGGAACAGATGCAGTGTGACACAACTCGAGGCAGGAAACTGCATCCCTCCCCAGAATGCCCCACATCAAGGACATAAGATAACGTTCCGAGGGGCCTAACCTGATCCATGTATCCAGCCCGCTCTCTATGGTGGTTGGCCTGAACAGTGGTGGTATGCGTATCCTTCATAAACATGTCTGAGACTTAAAGATACAGCATAAGTTAAATTCCTATTGTTTCTGTACCAGTAATTGGTCATACTATTTCTAACATATCTCATCTAAGTGGCTGTGTGAGGGTCTGCATCAGTGTGTGAGTGGATGTCTGTGTGTCTGTATGGGTGTATGTGTGTGTGTGTGTGTGTGTGTGTGTCTGTGTGTGTCTGTGGCTGTATGGATGTTTAATCGGTATGTGAGTAGCTGTATGGGTAGGTAAGTGGCTGTGTGAGTGACTGTTTTGGAGAATGAGTGCTTGTATGGATGTGTGAATGGGTATGTATCCGACTCTTTGGGTGTGTGCATGGGTATGTGAGTGGATATATGGGTGAGTGAGTGAGTGGCTGTGTCAGTGAATATATGGGTTTTATGTGAGTGGGTGTTTGAGTTGCTGTATTGGTGAGTGAGTGGCAATATGAGTTGCTGTATGGGTGAGGGTGTAGGTGTATGAGTACCTGTATGGGTGAGTGAGTAGCTGTTTGAGTTTCTGTATGGGTGATTGAGTGGGTGTGTGAGTGGCTATAAGGGTATATGAGTGGTTGTATAAGTATCTGTATGTCTGCATGACTGAATGTGCAAGTGGTTGTATTGGTGAGTGAGTGGGTACATGAGTGGCTGTATGAGTAAATGGATGTGTGAGTGGCTCTATGGATGAGTGATTGGTTGTGTGAGCACTGGTATGGATCTGTGAATGGGTATGTAAGGGGTTGTGTGTCAGTGGCTATATGAGAGGTTCTATGGAGGTGTCAATCAATCAATCAATCAATCAGGGGGCTTATAAAGCACGCTACTCACCCGTGAGGGTCTCAAGGCGCTGGGGGGGGGCAGCTCCGGATCAGTCAAAGAGCCAGGTCTTGAGGTCCTTCCTGAACGTGTGCAGGGTCGGTGAGCGTCTGATGTTCACGGGGAGCTCATTCCAGGTCTTGGCTGCGACGTAGGAGAAGGCTCTCCCGCCTGTTCTGTTTCTGTGGCTGCGGGGGACTTTAGCCAGGGCGAGGTCGGCGGAGCGGAGGTTCCTCTTGGGTATGTGGAAGGATAATCTCACGTTGAGGTATTTGGGTCCGATGTTGTGGAGGGTTTTGCAGGCGGGGGTGAGGAGTTTGAAGGTGACCCTTTTCTCGACGGGGAGCCAGTGGAGGTCTCGTAGGTGTTGGGTCATATGTTCGTGGCGTGGTGTCCCGAGGACGAGTCTGGCAGCGGCGTTCTGGATGGTTTGGAGTCTGTGTAGTAGGGTTCTGTTGATTCCGGCGTATAGGGTGTTGCCGTAGTCCAGTCTGCTGGTTATGAGCACGTGGGTGACGGTCTTTCTGCAGTCCGGGGGGATACATTTGAAGGTCTTGCGGAGGATGCGCAGGCAGTTGAAACTGGAGAGGCGACGGCATTGATCTGGCAGTTCATGGAGAGGGAGGAGTCGAGGATGATACCGAGGTTTTGTGCGTGGTCTGTAGGAGTGGGTGGGTTTCCGAGGGCGGAGGGCCACCAGGTGTCATCCCAGGCGGAGGGCTGGGGTCCGAGGATGAGGACCTTGGTCTTCTCTGAGTTGAGCTTCAAGCAGCTGTCCTTCATCCAGGCTGCCACATTCTTCATTCCTTCCTGGAAGCAGCGTCTGGTGTCTTCTGGACTCTTCGTGAGTGAGAGGATGAGCTGGGTGTCATCGGCGTAGGATACAATGCTGAGTCCCTGCTGTCTAACGATGGTGGCCATGTAGATATTGAAGAGTGTGGGGCTGAGCGATGATGTGTGAGTGTGAAGTGTGAGTGGGTACATGAGTGTTTCTGTGTTTGATGTCATCAGTGATGTTATTTGAGATGTCATCAGTGATGTCACTGACCATGTCATGAGTGATGCATTATGTTAGGTCATAAACAGTGCATTGAAGGGGTTAAGTTATAATTAGCGCAGGTAACTATAACTGCTGCTGAATTTCTATGGCTTTGTATGAGTGACATTTGAGCCTAACTATAATGTCCCAGTAACCTTTTATTTCAGTGAATTTCTAAAGATTTTTTAAATTCTATTTCCTAACAGTAATGTCCCTGTAATCTTTGTTTTTAAGTGAATGTGTGAGGTTTTTAAATTCAATTTCCTAACTGTAACATCCCTGTAAGCTTTGTTTTTTTTAAAATTGAATTTCTAAGGTTTTTTTAATTTTATAGGTTAATTGTGACCTGCAACCATTTAGGGTGAGTGTGTGTCTGAATGCATGAGTGTCTCAGTGGGTGTGTGAGTGAGTGCGTGAGTGTCTTGATGCATGTGAGTGGGTATGTGAGTATCTGAGTGTGCCTGGGAGTGGATATATATGTTTCTCCCTGGCTGTGTGAATGAGTGCATGAGTGTCTGAGTGGGTATGTGGGTGGGTGTGTGAGTGTCTGAGTGGTGCATGAGTGTCTAAGTTAGTGTCTGAGCATGTCTGTGAGTGGTTGTAAGAGTGGCTGAGTGGGTTTCCGAGTGCCTTCATATGTGTGTGAATCAGTCTGAGTGAGTGCATGAGTGTCTAAATGGGTCTCTGAGTGGGTATGTGAGTGGCTGCGTGAGTATCTGAATGGACTTGTGAGTGGGTGCATGAGTCTCTGAGTGGGTCTGTGAGTGGGTGTGTGAGTATCTGAGAGGGCCTTTGAGTGGGTGTGAGAGTGTCTAAGTGAGTTGGCGAGGGCCTCCATGAGTGTGTCAGTCAGTCTGTAAGCAACTGCATGAGTGTCTGAATGGGTCGGTAAGAGGGTATGTGAGTCTCTGTGTGGGTCTGTGAGTCAAGGCGTGAGAATCTGAGTAGATCTGTGAGTGGGTAAGAGAGAGTATGAGTGATTGTGTGAGTGGCTATATGGGTTTTTGAATGGGTCTGTGAGTGGAGTTAGAGTGTCTAAGTTGTTCTGTGAGTGGGTATATGAGTGCCTGAGTGGGTTCTGCTCATTCTCTGCTCATTTTCTGCCTTTTTCTGTTCACTTCTGACCTTTGCCTCTTTCTGCTCATTGCTGACCTTTATCTAGCCCCTTTCTGCCCGTTGCTTACCTTTATTTTATCTCTTTCTCCTTGTTTCTGACATTTATTTTACCTGTTTCTGCTCATTTCTGACCTCTATTTTGCTTCTTTCTGCTTGTTTATGACCTCTATTGTGCCTCATTCTGCTTGTTTCTCACATCGATTTTACCTCTTTCTGCTCATTTCTGATCTCTATTCTGCCTTTTCTGCTCTTTGCTGGCCTTTATTTTGCCTCTTTCTGCTCGCTTCTGATTACAATTTTGCCTCTTTCTGTTCATTGCTGGCTTTTATTTTGCCTCTTTCTGCTCGTTTCTGACTTCTATTTTGCCTCTGTCTGCTTGTTTCTGATCTATAATTTGCCTCTTTCTGCTCATTGCTGGCTTTTAGTTTGGCTCTTTCTGCCCTTTTCTGCCCTTTATTTTGCCTCTTTCTGCTCGTTGCTGATCTCTATGTTACCTATTTCTGCTTTTTTCTGATCTTTATTTAGCATCTTTCTGCTCATTACTGATCTCTATTTTGCGTCTTTCTGCTCACGTCTGACCTCTATTTTGCCTCTTTCTGCTCATTGCTGACCTTTATTTTGCCACTTTCTGTTCATTTCTGATGTCTATTTTGCCTCTTTCTGTTCATTTCTGTCCTTTATTATGCTTTTTTATGCCTGTTACTGATTTCTATTTAGCCTCTTTCTGCTTGTTTCTGACCTTTATTTGTCTTTCTTCAGCTCATTGCTGATTTCTGGTTTGCCTCTTTCTGCTCGTTGTTGACATCTAGTTTGCCTCTATCTGCTCATTGCTGACCTTTATTGTCTCTCTTTCTCCTTCTGTCTGACCTTTATTCTGCCTCTTTCTGCTCATTTCTGACCTTCATTCTGCCTCTTTCTGCTCATTGCTGACCTTTATTTTATGTCTTTCTGCTCCTTGTTGAACTTTATTCTGCCTCTTGCTCTTTGTTTCCGATCTTTCTGTTGCCTCTTTATGCTCGTTGCTCATCTCTATTTTGCCTCTTTCTGCTCTTTGCTGACCTTTATTTTCCCTCATTCTGCTCATTTCTGACCTTTATTCTGCCTCTTTCTGCTCGTTTCTGACCTTTATCTTGATTCTCTTATTGCTCTTTGCTAACCTTTATTTTGCCTCTTTCTGCTCATTGATGACCTTTATCTTGCCCCTTGCTACGCATTTCAGAACTCTATTTTGCCTCGTTCTACTCGTTTCTGACATTTATTCTGCCTCTTTCTGCTTGTTTCTGATCTTTATTTTTCCTCTTTCTCCTCTTACCCCCGGATTGCAGGGGGAGCCTCAATGCCCTGCAGTCCCATTCAGCCTCCGACTCCAGCTGGAGCTGGCATTGCTCCCGTGAGCTGGGAGCTACTTGAAATAGCGGGAGCAATGTTTTCATCTGTTTCACGCCAGAAGAAGAGGTATGCAGTTCCTATGGGGAGAGGAGGGAGGTAGAGGCTAGGTCGGTTTAACACCCTCAAGTAGGTGGTAATGCATTCACAAATGGGAAGGGGTCCTTTGCAAATGCATGCGAAAATATTTTATGAGGGCAGGCAGTGGTCCAAGGGACCTATGCCTGCCCTTAAAAAATGAAACGAAAACGTTTCATTTTTCTTTTTTTAAATGCATCTGCATATAAAAAAAAAAAAGCTGCTTTATTAAACAGCAGTCCCAGAAATGGTGGTCTGCTGAGCCCAGCAGGCCACCGTCCCTGGGAGGGAGGGCCAGCCATTCTTATTGGGGTCGCAAAATGTGAGTGCCTCATTAATATTAATGAGCCTCGCATTTTGCGACCCCATTGGGAATCGCAATTAGTGTCTCTGACACTGTTGTACATAGTAAATTGGGACTCGCAATTTGCGACTCGCAATCGAGCGCAAATTGTGAGTCGCAATTTACTAGGGTCGTTCATCTGGCCCTAGGTCCTAATATAACTACCTACCAGCAACCGCCAGTAGGTACTAAAAATCTATATATTTTTTCAAAAGACGGAGAGGGGCCGCTCGGGCCCCTGTCCTGGGGGCTTTGATATGCCCCAGGGAAAACCACCTCCCCAGGGCAACATTGAATAATATGCCTTGGGGCCATGTGGAACCCCCAGCCCCAGGGACCAGCACCTCCCCAGGGTCAATAACATTTTAAAAACTGGGCGGGGCCGTGTGGCCAAGAGACCACCACCTCCTCAGGGTAAGCCAGTGAAAGTGAAATGTGGGGGGCCAGGGCAGCTGTCACAGCTCCCGCCAAGTGAAAGCAAACTGCTATGTCCCAGGGGTGAGCCCCGAGGACATAGAAGGAGCCAACCCTGGGGGGGGTGGAGGTCCCCAGAGCTATAATTGGTTCCATGAGGGGGGGCAGCCCCCCACTGTTATTTTGCATGGGCAATCCCTGGGGAAGTGGTGGTCTCTGGGGCTCTATACGGCCCATTTTTAACATATTATAGACCCCTAGGAGGTGGTGTTCCCCGGGACTTGGGGGGTCATTGTAACCCCCTGGCAAAAAACTTAATTTAGCCCTGGAGAGGTGTTGGTCACCAGCCGCAGGATGAGGATCCACACGGCCCCCCTCCCTTTAAAATAACATAAACCCCAGGAAGGTGGGGTCCCCAGGGCTCAAATGAGCCCATTGAGGGGGAGTCTGCGCTGCACCCCTTTAATAAATTAAATAATCCAAGCAGAGGTGGTGGCCCCCAGGGCTCAAATGAGCCTTAGCAGCGGGGACTCTTGTGCCCCCTCCTTTTTTTATTTTATATGCCTTCATGCCACCGGGACCAGGCCCACCCGGTGGCTATAGTATAAACAAGCACAGGAGACTGCTGTTGATTCATGACTAAATTGCGATTTCACAGCAAAAAAAATGTTTTTATTGCTTTTTTGCCCTGGGGTTCCCAGGGGAACCCCAGGACCAGAGCTAGAGGGTCAGGGTATTACTACCATTCCCCCTTTTCTTTTTTAAATGTAATTTTTGAAATTTGGCTGAAGCTAAGTCCCAACATGGCTGTCAACACTTCCTGGTTGAAGTGTTGCCAGTGAATCACATTTCAGCACAGGGACTGTTGGATCCTCGGAGGATCTGCATCCCTATGTATACAAATTTGGTTTTCTTTTAATGTCTTGGAAACTACTGAACGGATTTATACCAAATAACAAAAAGAGCACTTTCAGGAATAAGAGCTACCTTTCTGCCAAATTTGGTGTAATTCCATTCAGCGGTTCGGGCTGTAGTCGTGTCTAAAATCCTTACGGGGATTAGCATGGAAAATGCACTTTTTTTAACCCCATTTTTTTCTCAGCCCCTGCTTTACGGATAAACCCAAAACTTTCCATGCACAGCTAGAATCACTGAGTCTAGACACTGCTGCCTTTGGTTTGGGATGGTGGGTTTGGGCATGTTTCTGATGCTCTCTGCTCTGTCAGGTGTCACCCTCCTCCCATCTTTGGATATTATCTGTCCCAAATAATGAACTTCTGTCTGCAGATAATATAGTTTGCCTCTGTCCACTTTATATTGTTTTTCTGCAAGCATGCAAAGGAGATGAACAGTATCCTCCCTGCATATGTTTTCAGTGGGGCTACCCAACAAAATATCATCCACATACTGTAAAAGGGTGCTTTTGCATTTTACGTTTGCTAAATCCTTTTTCACTGTCCTGTTAAAGATACTACAAGACACACAATAGCCCTGGGGGAGTCTTCTAGAGCAGCACTGAGTATGTCTGTACGTGAACCCTGTTAACTACTGACAATCTGGGTGCAGTGAATGCTGACAAATGCACTTTTCAAATCAATTACTGAAAAAAGGCAGCGTCTCTAGGAATGTTTGTCAGTATGACTAATATGTCTGGTACCACCAAACATGCTGGGATTACTATATTGCTCAGGGTGTGGAAATCTTGAATCATCCTCCAAATTGCCCCCTTAGCCTTTTTTATCGGATAAATCAGTGTATTACAGGGTGATGTTCTCTCATATATTTCTCCCTACTCAAGTAATGCCTGTATTGTGGGAAAGATGTCTTCTTCTACCTCTTTGGATAAGGGATACTGACATACCCCAGGCAGTATCAAAACAATAGTTATTTTGGTATCTGCACTGTCTTCCCCAATAACACAGATGTATGCGCTATCAAAATATATATGCAACACAAAAAGGCCTCTGTATCTAATGGAATTGCTCTGACCTGTTGTCCCAAGTCCTCAAGAGCTATGAGTGTGAACATCCTGCCTGGTGCAATGCCAGGCATGTAACATACCCTCGTCCCATCTCCCAAAAAGAAATGATCATGTTCAGCTTACTCATCAGGTGTCTTCCAAGAAAATTGACCAATGCCTCTGGGGAATATACCAATGATCCTTCAAATTGCGTGCCTCCTACTGTGATGCTAACTGATTCAGTAAAGGGAACCTTCTTGACAGTCCCAGAAAACCCTTATGTGTTCATTGACTTGTGAGAAAGTGGTAGTGTTCTTTCCTTTATAAAAGATTTAGTGTAATTGTGGGCAGTGAACTCCACTCCGCTGGCGGAGCTTGCAAATGTTTTCCTACTCTGCGCTCCAAGCGGAATGATAAGTTTGCCAAAAACCTCTGCTTCCCGCGTAGCGTAGCAGAGTTTACTGGCCCACACTGTCCTGGCAGGTTGGCTGAGTGCCATTAATGAGTGATTCTGAACTCTTCAGCCAGTTCTATAGAGCCCTGTGCTATTTTACACCAAGCGCTGCCGGGAATACTTTAAGGAGCTACACGTGTGCCTCGTGCTTTGTTCGAGGCTGCTATGGGTTTTGAAATTCATCATGCACCTGTCTCATGCTTCCAGGTGAGTGCAGGCTTTTTCTCTTGAGACTGGATGCCCCTGCTGGGATTCAGCACCTCACCTTTGTCAGCTCAGCTGCAGTGATGCATTGCCCAGGGGTCCCGGTTTCATGGATTCAGCAGAAATGCCTGGGCAAAGCTTCCCTCGTGGGTCCCAGCAAATCAGTGAATGTCACCAAAGTGTTCCAGCTGTCCAGGGCGCAGATGGCGACCACATCTCCTCCCACAACCGCCTCACCTGCTCTGCTGCTGAGGAATCCAAAATGATATTTGCTCCCATAAATAAAAACCCACTAAACAATGGAGTACACCAAGCCTCAACTGCTGGTCTCCCTCTCCATTTTACAAGAGTGCTCTTGCAGAGAGTGCTTCTGAATGTGTTCCTTTCCGCTGTAGCAGTCTGTTATCTCCAGGTGATCTGCACCTTTTGAAGATGGCTGTCCTGGTAGATAAATTAGTCTCAGTCATCAGGGGCCGTCCACTACTCGAGTATGGAGGCCATATTGGAACAGGATAATCTCATTCATTACTAGCATACCAAAGCGTGCCTGTTTTGTTCTTTTCTATCTCCATCGCTCTGCTCTCTGTATGACGGTTGCTTTACAGACTTCAGACACAAGGTAAGAAGTCCCTGAACTTGCACCCTCAATATTTCTGTTGGCTTCTCTGAGACCTTCAATTTTGATGATCCTCGCTCTGACGCCACCCTCGCCCAGGTAGCCGCACTAGTCCTTTTACTAGCCTACCCTCCCCCTGCAGCCTCCATGCTCCTTGTTACCTCCCCCACAGCTTCAATGCTCCTCTGAAGATCCCCCATAGCCTCGGTGCTCCTTTATTCCTCCCTGTTGCTCTGAGCCCTCTCCAACAGTCCCCAATCCTCTATGTGCCTGTTAGTTAAGGGCAAAGCTCTGCAGAATTCCACTGAGTTTTAATGCAACTCGGTGAATTTCTGTGTAGTGCAACTCTGCAAGCTCCGCCCACCCTTACAACCCCATATTGATTAAAAAACTATAGGGGCAACTTTTTATGCCTGCAGTCACAGTAAGTTCCTCTTCTGATCTGTGGGTTAGCGATAGTATTGGACACATAATGGTTGTCTGGGGGCTTTCCTATTGGGCCCGATTCACAAAGGTAAACACAGATGAACGCCTAACTTTGAAACTTTTGGTATTCACAAAGGGCATTTACGAGTAGTAAAGTTAAGTTTTTGTCTTAAGTTTAACTGAGACCAAAACTGAGACAAAAGTCTAACTTTACTACTCGTAAATGCCTTTTGTGAATACCGAGAGTAGTCAAGTTAGACTTTTGTCTCAGTTTACCTTTGTGAATCGGGCCCATTGTGAATAACTGTTGGTTGGTGTCCCTTCGGACATTTGGTGTTGTACAGAACAAGGATTACCTCCTTGTGCCATTACTCCTCCTATCTAGACCTATGTGGGTCCTCTGGTAGTATTTCTGACAACCTGGGGCATATTCTAAGGCATTTGCCCCTGTTGTGTGGTCCACTAACCTAAAGAAACTGTGGAGGTCCGTGTGTCACTTGTTGCTGGGGAGTCCATTGCATCTGTTGTGGCCCCATCTGCCTCTGCAGAGCGATCCATCCCTGTGCTTGCTCAATGTTGTTTTTAGCTCTACATTCCCTTACAAACTGACCCATATTGCTACAATAATGACGTTGTTGCACTGCCCTATATCCTCCTTGTTTTCTTCCCTGCACTGGCCTTTGGCCTCCTGAAAAACCTCCTTGTCTCTTTCCCATGTTACTTATTGGCTGGTCTCTTGGTGCTTGCACCTGCACTGGCATTGTACCAGTCATGTATGGTGCCATACCAGTGCCCCTTCTGTACTTGGTCTTTTAGATTTCTGTTGCACCAATTTAACTCTAGTCCTCTCTGTTTTTCTGTTCTTTCCTTGTCCTTTTCTTTTTTCCGCTTGAAATAATGTATTATATGGGCTTGTATTTCTGGCCACGGTTTAGCCTAGGCTTGCTTGTGTATCCATGGGAAGGTGTCTTTTCAATACATTATAAAATAGCATTGCATTTCCTCCAGTATTTTCCCAGGTATAATCCTACTTCCTGTACCCATCGTTCTTTCATTCTGGTAATGAATTCTGTAATGTCTTAATTCGGTTTTATGCCTTCTGCCATAAGGGCTCCAATGTCTGGTCTGTCTGGGTGTGTCTGCCAGAGAGCATCCCGGACATAATGACTGATATTGTTGCAGGATAACCCGCCAAACTATGTAGTTATCAATTTTATTTGAGGGAATCTTGCCCTGGTAAAAATGGTATTTACTTTGTCTCCCACCAGAGAATTTAGCAAGCTTTCAACATCGCCCAGGGCAAGGCTTACTCCAGCAGTGTTTTTCTCAAAGCATACTATCCATTTTCCCTCTCCCTCAGACAACGGGGGTAGTGCCCTCTTTAAATTCTCTTTATCCATTTGTGGTCATGATATGCATGTGAGTAGTTGCCCACCCTTGAAAATGAGGGGTAACTGAGTTATTGGTTGAGGATTTACTGGTCTTGGGCCTAATCTCTGGTCTGGTCTATTACTTTGGATCTCTTCAGTTGGCTTGTCTAATGCATACTTCTCCCAGACGGCGAGGAACTCTTGCATATAGGGATAGTTCCAATCTGGGTTGCCGTGTCCCTGCCATTTACAATTTTTGGCAGTTGCTAAGTTGATGGGTTGAAGATCCCTTCTCAGGCCATTGCTTTTTCTCTTCTTTTTTTCAATTTTGCCAAATAATCAGAGAAGGGTTGGCAATAGTAACTACCGTCTGTGTATTCTATTACTTCTATGGGTGTTATCTGACCTACACTATTTTAGGATTGACTTCTTCCACGTTCCTGGGGAGTCTTTTACTGCCATTAATTACCCCTACGGAGGACGCAGAAGGAAATTATATGGTCTCTGGTTAGAGTCCTGTTCATTTGCACCTCTGTCAGGCCTGTCTTCCCACTCTCTAGCTTCCTTACTTCTTGTAACTCATTTGGGGGGGTCATGATATTGTGGTGTCTCTATGTCCCCTTCTCCCATCCTTCTTCTTCTCTTATCCATTCCTCAGCTGCCTCTCTCAAAGTCTTGGCAGAAGTGTCTCCCAGCTAAGAAGTACATGTCCGGTAGGTCATTGTCCTCGAAGGGGAGCAAGGCTTCTAGGCGTTCTGCCTGTCAAACAGTGTGCTACAATTCATTTATCAGTCTGTCTTTTTGGTCCCATTCCGGACCAGCCCAAGGAGTTGTAGATGAGGAGGTGGTCTGAAGGTGCCTCGTTTCCCTGTGATTTTTGTCTCCCCCATTTAGGTGCAGCCCTAATGGGATCTTGGTACCCTACAGCTGGCAGAACAGAGTAAAGACCAGAAGGCGGGGGCTTTTTTGGGGAGTGTGCCTCTTTAGGTGCTGTTGGTTTTATGTTCGTTTTTGTATCGTGGAATACCTGCCATAATGACAGGGTAGCTTCCCTATTTTGTCTTTTCTTTCTATTATACTTAAAGCAAATGTAAATCAATGTGAATTCAATTATGTCTTTGTCAAATATCACTTCTTTTGGCCATGGCTGGGCATGGCCCTAGGTAGCTTTGTACCATTGTTTACAATACTTTTGTATCTTCTTCTCGTCTGAAGGGAAAAGTTTGATCAGGTGCTCCAGAGGGGTCTCCATAGTCCCCTAAGGATGTGTGCTTTTCCTATGCATAATAGAAGTGCCACTTTTAATCCCTTGTTCATTTGCCCACTGTCTTACGCCCCTTTTGGACTTGTCTCCTTTACTAATATATTAGAGTTCTATGAATATCACTAACCTATCGTAACGTAAATATCTGTGAGAAATGCAACAAGAAGGGCCTCTGATATGATACATGACTGTTATTATATGAATTCCATGGGTATTACATGGACATGGGGGTTCCAAATGGGCCCAAAGAAATATACATTTTAATTCAATCCTATCTGTTACCTGCCACGGTGAATTATCAGTCTCTCTCATAGGGAATTATTATTAATCTTTAATCTTTAGGCTTGTCTTGGGATGTTTTATTTTGACTCCCTGTGTTTTTATCTGAAATAATGTTTCCCCCCTTCCAGGACACCTTAGGGGTTTATATTGAAATACCAAAAATATTGGAATGATCTTGCTGCCTTTCTTCCTCATTTATACCAGACTGTATGACAACTGGCGGGGAACCCTGCCACTTCTCTATGATTTGCCCCTTCTGGTTATGCAGTACTGTACTCTTTATGTCATCCTCCTTATTTATGAAGGGATAACTACTTGCAACTAATGCGCTTTTCAGATTCACAACCAAGGGACAGATTTACAAGCCCCTTGCGCCACTTTTGCGTCACTTTTAACATGTTAAAAGTGACGCAAAAGTGGCGCAAGGGGCTTGTAAATCTGCCCCCAAGTGTCTGGCCGTGCTCAGGGCAAAACAAATTGACACCAGCAATTCGTTGTCCCATTACCTAACGGTAAGACTCTCCAACTGATGCCTCAGCCTCGGTCGCTCTTCCTTAAAGACATCATCCAGATATCTTAAATCTGGAAATTTCAGAACCAGGTGTATGTTTTGTTCAAATTAAGGCCTGCCGGCATCAGTCAAATGACCGTCTCTTTATCACGTCAGACTTCACACACTTGTTACCCTGTCCTGTCTCTATTTCTACACTTCCTTTCTGGATCTAAGTGGGATATCTGTGGGCACTCCTGAAGGAATGTCCCTTTCAGAAGTTTCCTGCTGGGTAATTGTGGGAGGGATGGGCGGAAAAAGAAGCGAGGAGGCTGCACAAGCTTTTCAATGATGAACAAATTTATTTAATGGCAGTGTTTAATACTTGTTTGGGATAACAGTCTCTTAGTACTTTCAACAGAGTTTTAATTCTTCTTCTCTTCTCTTCATAGGTTGATGTTGCTGATCTCCGTCTTTCCTCGGGAGGGGGACCGCTCGGAGGCTCAAAAGAAAAGGAAGACAAACAAATACGAAGGTGGGGGTAAGTATGAAATTCTTTCCCGGTATGATGTAGGATAGGTCCCTTCACCAAACCCAAAAGAAAGTGAGGCGCAGTAGAGACTACGTGCTCTGCATTTCAGGGTGGAGAGGTCGAGTTTTAGGGTGCACTGGGTAAAGAGTACTAGGCACACTCTCTGGTTAGTATCTTTAGGGACTACAGTTGAGGTAGATAGGAAAAAAGGAAAATAGAGCCGGTAGACAGGAAAAAGGAAAATAGAGCCAGTACTTCCTTATGCTCTTCTTTATACTGGGTGCGCTGGTTTCCTCTTCTCTACCAGTCACCACATTCTAAAGAACGGCCGTGCATAAGTAAAGACGGAGGTACAAACAAAAAAAGGGAAAAAAATAAAACGGTTCACTTTCACCCTGGTCTATACCCACCTTTTTCCCATGAGTCCTGGGGAAGGGGGAAGGAAAAAAGGGGGGAAAAAAATGGACAAAAGAAAAGGAGAGGGAGAGCAGAAGTACTCTCCCTAATCGCACCCTCTTTCTTCCCTTCTTCCCACTCACGTACCGCGTCTGCTGCAACTCTCCTGAGTTGCGGCAGGTGATGTTGTCTCCTCCGAGGGCGTCCACTAGTCCTCGTACCAGTCTTCCTGGCTTTCGTCGGGACCCTCGTCTTCTGGACACTCCTCCGCGACGTCTCCTGGCCACACCGACCTCAGCTTCCCGATCTCCGCGTCCCGCAGCCAGATCTGCGCATCTTCCTGTTGGTCCTGTCCACGCCCCCGATCGTTTTCCTCACCTGGATTGGTGGCTGGCTTTTCTCCGCCTCTGGCGTCCTGCAGTTGGCCCATGGTGTCCATCATGCCCCACTTTCCGTTCTGTGAGGGACAATGAAAGTCCTTCCTTAGTTTCTCTCCTTGGTTTCTTCTTTCCTGTGCCCGATACACTAATAAAGGTAGGTGTGGCTCTCCCCTCTCGCGTTCTTCCTCCTGGGATTTCTCACAGTAATGCACTAGTACCTGCTAGATCACTTCCCCAAAGGAGTGTCTCTTTCAGGAGCTGTCTGCTGGGTAAAGCACTATGGCCTGCTAGATCACTCCCCGAAGGAGTATCTCTTCCAGGAGCTTTCTCCTGGATAATGCACTACTGCCTGTTATTCTTCTCTTCTTTTGCAAAGGTGAATTAATACTAGCTAGTCTTCCGGAGTGTGCTAGGAATCACCACATTAAAATTTCTCTAAACATATCACTGCATCCTGACAAAAAAAAAAGAAAAACCCCATGCATGCATTTCCACACTATAATTGCCAAAGAATCATGCAATTTAAATTTTAAGGTACGAAGTCCAATCTCTCCTCACCCCTTTTGATGGCAACCTGGGGTCTTACCCGTCCATCTCTTGAATAGGCAGACTTTAGCATAACACTCGGTGTCTGCTTACCTAATATATTTGTGTAGTATCTATTCAATTGACAGCAGATACCATCTTCCTTGGGCGCAAGTTGAGATGAACTCCTGACTGGCTCAACCAAATGTTGTTGGACGAAAGAAAAAGACGACATGACTTCTGTTGGTAATATAGCATAGAGTTTATAAAAAGTGTGTGGAAGGTCAGTCAGATCCGTGGAAATTGAATCTGAAATTCAACTTGCAATGTGGCGGACAGTTTATTTTACACGTTTGTAACCGTAAATACATCATACATTTGCATATTCAATTGAACATTTGCTCAAGCACAACATTATATCAAAAGGTAATACTTTCTGAAAAAACATCTAATCACAACGTTATGGAATGCGATTCATGTGCACGTGTTATTGTTACATTTTTACACCATTGCTACACTACCAGTGTCCTTGGGTTGTCTCATGCTTTTAAGCCTAGCAATGCTCTACTCCCTATACGTCTGCTGCTCTGCAAGGCCTAACCAATCCTGTGCCTCTGTGCTGCTTCATTTGCATATTTTCTCAGAGATGTGTTCTTTCAATGCCGGTCTGTGAACTTCCATTTCTGCTGTGTCTAATTATATTTCTCTATTCTACTAAAGCTTGGTCTACTTCCCTCCCCCCAAGTCCTGACCCGATTTGTGCTTTCTATTCTACTATAGCTGAAGCCTGTATTTTTCCTTCAACACGTACATCTGTACACGTCTTTCTGCTGATGCTTGCATTTACATGAGTAGGCCTTCTTCATTTTTTGCATTTATTATAATAAAATGTTGCAGAACATACCTTGGCAGATCGTGAGTGACAGTTGTAATGGACAAAGGCCAAGTATGATGCATATAAGATGAAATTTCCTAGTTACAGAATGCATACATGAACGTCTGGAGAACCTCTAAACACTGCACATATGACACAATTCCTGACCAAATTGTCATATATACCACTTCATGCCACAGTTGTCAGTATACACAACTCACAGGCCTTGCACAGTCATGTGATGAGAGTTCAAGTCCTGTGACACAACAATATCAACAGATGACTTTGCATTGTGAGTAATTACCCAGAGAAGTATGACAAAGGAGATGTGTTTTACAAAAATCACAACACCTGAAGAATACAGAGATGTCAAGAGTGTGATATGTCCATGTGAAAAGTCCATCAAAACCGTCTGGTTACACACACACATTCATTGAACATGGTGTGATGGAGGAATGTGGATAAACACATTTTAGCCATGCCCTGACTGTATAGATGAGGGGTTTCCTTATCTTGTACCACTCCAATGGGGAAATTGCATTTGAGTGTGTGCCATTAAATAGGTCTGTGTCAGGGAATGTTGTCTTTTTGTACCAGGAGGCCCACACAAAGACTGGGCCTCAAAGTATATCTGCTACAACTGCCTATGACAGTAGTGAGACAGTGATCACGTGTGATTGGCAGAATAATTTTCATTGAACATCAGTAATGTACCTGACCATGTGTCCCTGGTTCATTGTAGTGAGGCCTAATTACTCACTCACCTATTCCATAGGTCTGTTGCTGTGTGTCACACTCACCCCTGCCCAACATCATGACTATTTTAACATGTGTGCATGTTAACACTATGTGCAGAACACATGTCTGTGCAAGACATATACCACAGAAATCTTGCAGTGTGAAACAGTGTGTAGATGGTGAGAGTGTGTGTGCTGAAAGAGTGTGTTCACCTTCTGACACTCAAGCACAGGCCAAAGGGAGTGTAGATCCAAACATTGTGTGATGACTGAGTGTGTGCTGCTCGTCATGATGTTTGTTTACGTCCGAGACATGTGGGTCACAGTACAGTTCTGCTAATGTCCTGTGATTTTAAACAGAGGGGCATAGAATGTGCATAGCCCCACAGTGCAGAAGCAGATAGTCTCCCTACTGCATGGCTATGCATGAAAGGACATTGCATGTAATGTGCTGTACCTAACTAAATACAAAACAATCATGCCTTTTCCCCTGTGACAGTGCAGTTTTGGCTGTCTAGGGCTTACGTAGGCACATCTACACCATGGTGCAGGGATGCAACTATCGCATGCAGGAATTTATGTGTGCATGAAGGGTGACTTTTGCTAACAAAAATATCCTGTGATGTGAATTTCACCATCTATTTGTGCTGCAGAACGTAGCACACATAGATAAATGAATTGAGGACGAGATTTGTAGGTCCAAGTCCTTGTCATACCAATCTTGGGAATAAATTACTTACTGGCACATTTCCCAGTTTACCTGGGTTGTTATGTTTGGGAATGGATGTTTAACCATCGGGTGTGCATGGGTACCCTAATACAAAGGTCAAGGAGCCTCTCTCTGGTGCAGAGAGAGACAATGCAGTGATTTGCAATACATTGTTTCACTCATAATTAATAAAACTTCTCAAGGCTACACAAGCTGGTCTTTGTTGGCTCAAACAATATGTAAACATATCCGTAGCACAACTACAATGGTGCATTGTGCAAGCCCCACACATGTTGATTAAGACATATGGCCTTGAGTGCAGACATGTCTTTGACGCCACATCCCATGGCAGACCCTGCCTATCTTTGTATACAAACAAATGCCTGCCTGACTATCACATGTGCCATATTGGAAATACAACATATGTTTTTGAAATATCCAGTAAATATGCAAGCTGGGTGGCACATACACTGTAGTATGGGTGAGCCAGCCTGTCTATGGGCTTCCCTAAGTGTGTGTGTGGCATCCGTAACACATCTCATGGTAGGATTTCTGACAGATTGAAGGAATAAATATGTTAGGCAGAATAGGGAATACAATAACGTGGCATATAGGCCGCAGGAACATCCTTCACATGAACATATTACTGTGGGGGACATTCAGGTGTGTATCCTGATAACGGCTACGACAACTTAAGTGTGATCAGAATGCCCCTGATTCCAGTCTTGCTGTGCTGCCATGTTGCCTGTTGTTCCCCAGGCTGGGTGAAGAGGAATGTACATGCACTCCTTGAACTCAGATTCACTGCATGGTAACCATGTGCAAGGCCAACGGTCATGAAGTGACAGGGACACGAACCAGTTGCACACAGCCAAATTCAACACCTGTATACCACCCTCTGTCACACAGACCTGTCAAGTAGTGCCAACCCAGTTCACAGCTGTTCCAAGTACCATGCAACACTGGATGTAGTAACACATACATTACATAACTGTAGCACTACCTAAGTCCCTCCAAGCCTAATTCATACCACAAAAGAAAGATAATTTAGTAAATCTCTCAATACATTACAATAATTACGTTGTTCCCCTAACAAAAAATCGCCACTCAAGATGTAACACTTAAGAAGGTATAATGTCACACATAAGCACACTATGAACAATGAAATATCACACATAACCACACTTTTAACTTGTCTGCTATAACTCTAGGACCAATGGAAGTGTGTCTAAGCTGTGATTCCCTGATTTTCACAGTCCCCTACATGAGATCACACACATTAGACCAGTAGCATGGGTCAGAAACCATGCAACACCTCTGTTGCCTGGTGCATTGCATTAGTTGCACTGGTTGTAAGCTGTGTATCGAGACCAATGCATGTATAAAACTGCTTAAGTGCCAACACGCTGTGTGTTCATCTCACAATGGCAATTTCAGTACCGATGCGTTTGAAAAAATGATACATTTGTCGAAAATGGGTAGGACATACTAGGAACTGTGAAGTTACTTTCACTTTCTCTTACTCTCTGTTAGTCTGCGCTGGGTGCTAGAGGTGTTTGGAGAGGGGCTATAAGATTGTTGGCTGTTTGATCTCGTCAGTGTGTGCTCTGTCTCTATAATGTGTCTTTGTCTAACCTTTTTGTCCTTTTGTAAAGTTTTGCCTAGTTATTGTCACTGTATTGTTGGGAGTTTGTAATTTTTGGGGCATTTTCTTGTAGGGGTAGTTATATTTGGTAGGGGTTAATTTCTTTTTGTATAGTGTCTGTGGGAGGTAGAGGGACATGTCGGGGAGTGTCAAAAACCTCAGCGAGCAGAAGTTGGGAGGACTGATATGGCTCATCATCCACTACATGCCCATGATGGTGGCAGATGGGGGTAGGGTGAGCCAGGGTTAGCATGCAAAGGACAAAAAATATTGATGGGAGTGTGTGTGCTATCACACCAGACAACCTTACAGGTCAATCGCACCTGTTCCCAGATGAAGCATAGTTAGGCTGATATGGTGGCACAGGAGACCAATCTAATTGTCCTTCTTGACCTGGAGATAGGCGAACATGTAGGTATGCATGTTTGTTCCTTCTTATTTTTATGATGTAGCTATACCTGCAATGCCAAACATAAACATGGACTGTACATCATTTTTCTAGTTCTTTTTACTTATTGCAACTTGCAAAATGTATATTACATGTAATGATATCAGGAACTGAAGGACCTTTGTGTGCCTCAGACTGCCTACATTAAGCAACCATTAAGCAAGCACAGTGCAAATTGCTCCATTGCCATACCCTGACACAAGGGCCTGTTCAATAGTTACTTGGTGTCAGTTATAAATGTAAATGCATGGAATCATGATCTTTTCCTTATATGACATACATGAATGTGCAGGGGATGCCTCCCAATTGCCAGCACACCCACTCTTGAAGGTGAGGCAACCGGTCTATTACCAAAGTCCATATATGTACAATCTTCCATGTGTGCAGCATTGTGCTACACATGTACTCAGATTGATATGCCTCATAAATATCCACATGTGCAGAACTGTGTTTTTTCCAGGTCAACACCAAAACATTATACTTGCCAACAAGGCATGCATCATTGCACAAAGTTGGATGGTATAAATAATTCACCCTAGCCAGCTTTCTGTCCACCAGTGCCAGTAAACCCCTATATGGATTCAATATTGTTACATATAGTGGATGCCTGTCCTATTCTAGCATCACACCACTTAGTCGTTCCAAGGGTCAATGTTGTCACAGATGTGTCATGGTACAATGGAGTCTGACATGATGCTGGCCAGCATAACTAAATATATCATATGCACGATGAATGCCTCAGGCATGGGATGCTGGATACATCAGAACTACATTATTCAGCCAGCTCAGGCCTACACTGGGACTAGCTGTATCCAATAATCTGGCCATATTCAGATATGTGTGTCTAAGCTGTTGTGTAAATCTGAAATACTGGGATAGCATAGTTTGTACGATTGAAGTATAAGCATATGTTAAAGCACTTTTCACAATGCAATATCCCAATTCATGTATTGTAGGTGGACATCGACCATTCACCCAGGGAGAGGTGGGTTACTTCCAGGACCTCAATGCTACCAGTTAGTGTTATAATACATGTATGTGGCATTATTAAGTCTATGTGTGATCTACATGAAATATAACATTGTGATGTGTTGTGGGAGGTAAAGATCACCTATTATCAATTTGATGTCAGTGTGTGAAACACAACTGAACCTCCCCACAGATTCATTTGGAATGAACAGGTAAGAATTCCATTCTGAATATAGGGTGTATGTAAGCAGGCCCACAGGATGTAAGCAGCTTAACATTTGTGTTAATGTTTGCATTTATAGTCATGTGGCTTTGGGCACAGTAACCATCACCTGGTGCAGAATCTGCAGGCGTTCAAAAGAAACACATTAGCTCATACAACAAATGGCACTTAGCTATACAATAATTTTCAGCATATGGAGTAGCACAGTGAAATGTGCATTGCTAAGCATGTCTGGGTAGGGTTCTGTTGCATATGTCCAAAATTGTGTATGACACAGGTGCAGATGATGTTATAACACAGAAACTGTTAGCAAGCATGTACAGGTAGTTATGATGGTGTCAGAGTCACACAGTGTGTGATTATGCCACATATGTTCCATCAACATGCAACAAGCTTAGCTCAGACATGCTATATACTTTTGAACTCCCCAGCTAAAGAAATATCTGTTTGACTGACCATAAGGGTGGCCAAACATACCTGCAGTGTTACACCTAATTTCTTGTAGACAACATACATGTCCCTGTAGCAGTATGTGGGATAAAGTGCAGGTTTGTGAAAAGATGTATGTCAGTGTCAGCAGGGTAGTCATCACAATCTTACCTATTTTGGATGTAATATTTGCAGCATATGTATTTGAGATTGACAACATTCTTCATAATATATGTAATTGACCCATGACAGGCAACAAATGACATGGCTACATGTATGACTGTTCATGTGTTTGTACACCATCATGTAAATACCTAGATCTTCATTTTCCTGGCCTACCATAAGGTATGGCTGTTGTAATCCAGCCTCAGGGGAACTTGAGCCTTCCTCAAAGTCATGGTGCAAGGGTTCCTGCATTATATGCAACAAAGTATTTGGTCAGATGGGTGCTCCGTTATGCATACACACACTACTGGTAAACATTGTTTGATTCATAATGTGTGCAGCTGAATGCAGGCTTTGGATGATGTGTGTACAGAAACATGTTCACATATGACTCCCTATGTTTTTGGCTACAAGTGTAAACCAAAAGGCACATGTCCCATGTCTGTAAATTGGCCTGAGGGTACAAAATTCTAATGTACCCCTGTCATGTTCTACAGGAGATAAATGAACTCCCTATCCATGTATTGGCTACCTGGCACTGAGTAGGTGAATGGTATATTATCTCCACTAACAGAAACTGGTTGGTCAGGGTCTCAATATAATTTTAAAGAGGCTCTAGTTTTGAGAACCGTGAGGTTTCACTCCTTTAGATTTTTCGGGCATTATCATAGGAAGCTGAGTGAACCCCTCCTCTAGTCCTGCTTCTAACTCCCTAATTTGATTTTTCTTGACACTGAGTAAGTAAAGTCAGCAATGCCTGCTGCCTTGTGTGACTCTAGATGGGGTATGCAACGTAGAGGCACACTGCCTGGACTGTATCACCTTAACCACTTTTACGTTTGTTGATGAAAAAGTGTCAGCCCACTCACATAACGCAATCCATAAATCCAATTTTCAAATTCTGGACCATGTGTCCAATGCAAAATCAAAACATCAACATCATCATGAGTGGGAATCATTGCACCTACACAGATGGCATCAGACTCTGCTTTCCTTGCTAAGTAGGGGATGTCCATGTAGTGCCAGTATGTTGTGCATATATCCATTGCTATTTCTGGAGTTGATATGGTCAGGCACATATGATTGTGTTACAATATCAACCTATTTTCACACACATCATGTACATGTTCAGCTTGTGCTGAAAACGTTTTTCCATTGCCACCCTAGATAACATGACAGCAGAAGACGCCAGAACATTTGAAATGTGCAGCGACTGATAACGCCACAATAGGCAAGTTGTTAAGGCCTATTGGAAAATGGAAAAATTGTACAAACGTGCAAAGGCTGTGGGATCCTGGGATTTCCCTCCAACCACCAGTGCATCAGCACCAAAATCTCCCTGCAAAATCCCAACCACAGTGGAAACAAGCCAGCAACAGGAACTCCAAGCCCAGGTACCAGTGGTTATACCTGTACCCACCCAGACCATAACCACACAGGCCATGAGGGCCAGGAAACGTAGTGGGTCCCTGATTAAGTTCCTTATATTACATGAACTGAAAAAGATTACTGTGAGGCTGGATGATATAGGGAGGGCTGCCGACATGTGTGGATACAATGAAGGAAGACCTGGTGCAGACAGATCTTACAGATCCTCTGAACTTTGTTGTGGACTATGTTGTTTTTTGGGGAAATTGTTTATTTAATTTTTTTTAGGTATTTTAACAGTTAGTTGGGCAAGGAGTTACTTCGTGGTTAGGATAGGTTTAGTGTAGGTATATATATATATTTGTTTTACTGTTTTTATAGATAAGTGCTTTTAGTTACTTTACACATTTTATAAGGTTATTAGTGGAATATATATATATATATATATATATATATATATATATTATCTACTGGCGGTCGCCAGTAGATAGTTATAGTTACAACCTATTATCCATAGGAAATCCACGACATTCTATTTGAAATAACTCTCTTGCCGGTTGACGTATCTTCGCAAAATTTTCAAACTTTGTGGCCCGCTCCGGTCCGCTCCTACCCTGAAAGTCTTGGGGGGATTCGTCAAGCGGGGGCCGAGAAAAAGGGGGTCCCAAAACGCGTTTTCCCCATGCAATTTTCCATAGGAAACTTTAGACACGGCTACAGCCCGAATCTGCTGAACGGAATTACACCAAATTTGGCAAAGAGGTAGTTCTTGGTTCAGAAAGAACCCTTTTTGTTAAATGGTGTAAATCCGTTCAGTAGTTGCTGAGAAAATCAAAAGTAAAAAGATAGTGATATCTATGGCCGAGTAGGGTCCGCGTACCCTCCCGATCACGAGCTGCATGTTAATTGGCTGTCAGCTGGCTGTCAACATTCCGATTCAGGAAATGTTGGCGGCCATTTTGTCCCTCGGTAGAACCGAGGGACAGAAACAAGTGCGCAAAGCGCACAAAGGGGGCAGGGTAGAAACACCCTGACCCCTAGGTTTGCTCAGGGGGTCCCACAAGGACCCCTGGGCAAAAAAAAAAACATTTTTTTAAATCGGCAGGATGCGCTCAGGGTGCGCGAATCCTGCCGAGAAAAAATCGAAGCGCGGTCTCCCGCGCTTCGATTGTATTTTGCCCCGGGTGGCCCAAGTCCCGGGGGCATGGTGGGGGGATAATTTAATGTGTGGGGGGCCTCAAGGGCCCCCAAGCCCGGGGACCGCCACCCCCCAGGGCTTTTTTAAAATGGTGCGGGAGGGCTCTGAGCCCTCCCGCAGCCCCGGGGACCACCACCTCCCGGGGCTTTTTTTTATTAATTAAAAACCTGTGTGGGGGGCTCCAGCCCCCACACGCCCGGGACCGCCACCTCCCCGGGGCACTAAACATTTAAATATGGGGGTCCGTTACGGACCCCAGAGCCCCGGGGACCACCACCTCCCCGGGGCTGTGAACTGAATGGGAGGGGGCCGCGCGGCCCCCTCCTGGAGCCCTTGATGGCCCTGGGGACCACCACCCCCAGGGCCGGCTCCTACAGTGTCCCGGGGTGCCTACCCCCGGGACACTGCTGTTTGCAATGACAGGGACGGGAGCCTCGCGGCTCCCGTCCTGTCATTGCAAACTGCTTTGGATATTGGAAGAGAGAGCAGGGAAACCTGCTCTCTCTTCCAATATCCAAAGCCGACTGCTTTCCACATGGGGAGCAGCATGTTAGCTGCTCCCCATGTGTAAGCAATGCCGGCTCCCGTAGGACACGGGAGCCGGCGGGACTGTGGGGGGATTGGGGACCCCCCACAGTCCCCAACGAGAGGGCCAGCCCGGGGGATGGGGTCCCCGGGGCAAGTAGTGGCCCGGGAGGGAGCCACGCGGCCCCCGTCCCCCAAAAAAAAAAAAAAACGGAAAGGCCGGCCCCGGGGGATGGGGTCCCCGGGGCCTTAAATGGCCTGAGAAGGGGGCCACGCAGCCCCCTCCCTACAAAAAAAAAAAAAATCGAGGCCATGCCCCGGGGGATGGGGTCCCGGGGCCAATACAGGCCCAGGGAAGGGGGCCACGCGGCCCCCTTCCCGTTTTTTTAAATTTGTAATTTAAAAAAGGGGTAAGGCCCTGCGGGATGGGGTCCCCAGGGCATAAAAACTGGAAAAAGGAAGGGGGGCCACAGAGCCCCCCTTCAGGGGACAAAATTATTATTTATTTTTTTTAAACGATCGGGCTTGCAGGCCCCGCCCCCTTCCTTCACCACTCTGCAAACGCGCCCCTGGCGCGTTTGCAGAGGGGAACAAATTCCCCTTGAATACTGGGGGTCCCTGGGGCCAACTAGCCCACCAGGAACCTCCAGTATGCGCCAGGGGGCTGCCTTGCAGAGAGGTGTACAGAGGCCACGCCCCTTTTACACCTCTCTGCAACGCAGCTCTGTGGCGCTTTTGGAGGTATATGGTGGGCTAGTTGGACTCCGGGGACCCTCAGGATTCAAGGGGACTTAATTCCCCAACTTAAAACGCGCCACGGGCGCGTTTGCACAGTGGTGAAGGGAGGGGCGGGCTTCAGGTGACATGTGTGCAAACAGGCCCCGTGGCGCGTTTTAAGATGGGGAATTAAATCCCCTTCAATCCTGAGGGTCCCTGAGGGCCAACTAGCCCAACAGGTACATCCAGAAAGCGCCACAGAGCTGCGTTGCAGAGAGGTGTAAAAGGGTGTGGCCTCTCTACACGTTACTGCAACGCAGCCCCTGGCGCATATTGGAGGTTCCTGGTGGGCTAGTTGGCCCCTAGGGACCCTCAGGATTCAAGGGGACTTAATCCCCCAACTTAAAACGCGCCACGGGGCGCGTTTGCACAGATGTCACCTCAGGCCCCGCCCCTCCCTTCACCATTGTGCAAATATTCTTCTAAAATCATCCGAAATACGAATTCCTATTTACTCACCTGTTATAAGGAGAGACCTCAGTGCTGCATCTTTCAGCCCAGTACTGGTCCTGAAAAGTAATTTTAACCGTACTTACCAGTAACTTGAATTTCCTTCCATAGGATATCATTGCCTGCTTTTTGTTGAAAAAGTTTCTAAGTGTTGATTTTTGAAACATACAAATATTCCTCTAAAATCAGCCGAAATACGAATTCCGATTTACTCACCTGTTATAAGGAGAGACCTCAGTGCTGTATCTTTCAGCCCAGTACTGGTCCTGAAAAGTAATTTTAACCGTACTTACCAGTAACTTGAATTTCCTTCTATAGGCTAACATTGACTGTTTTCACTTGGAAATTCTTCTAAGTGTGGAGTTTTGGAACTTTAAAATATTCCTCTAAAATCAGCCGAAATACGAATTCCGATTTACTCACCTGTTATCAGGAGAGACCTCAGTGCTGTATCTTTCAGCCCAGTACTAATCCTGAAAAGTAATTTTAACCGTACTTACCAGTAACTTGAATTTCCTTCCATAGGCTAACATTGACTGGTTTCACTTGGAAATTCTTCTAAGTGTGGAGTTTTGGAACTTTATAATATTCCTCTAAAATCAACCAAAGTACGAATTCCAATTTACTCACCTGTTATCAGGAGAGAACCCAGTGCTGCATCTTTTAGCCCAGCACTGACCCTGAAAAGTAATTTTAACCGTACTTACCAGTAACTTGAATTTCCTTCATAGGCTAACATTGACTGGTTTCACTTGGAAATTCTTCTAAGTGTGGAGTTTTGGAACTTTATAATATTCCTCTAAAATCAACCAAAGTACGAATTCCAATTTACTCACCTGTTATCAGAAGAGAACCCAGTGCTGCATCTTTTAGCCCAGCACTGACCCTGAAAAGTAATTTTAACCGTACTTACCAGTAACTTATATTTTCTTCCGTAGGAATCCATTGTCTGGTTTTCAGCAGAAAAGTTTCAAAGTGTCGATTTTCACAAACTACAAATATTCCTAAAAAATCGCCTGTATGACTTAAACGCATTCTTTCAACTGTTTACAGGAGATGCACCAGTGCTGGATCCAGGATCCAACACTGAGTAAGAAAAAGTAACGATAACAGTTTTTAACTTCTAAGTGAATTTCCTTCCATAGGATAACATTGGTGATTCTATGAGAAAAGTTTCTAAGTGTGAACTTTTAAAGTACAATAATATTCCTTAAAAATCACGACTGTAACCAAAACGCTTTTACTCAACTGTTTACAGGAGATGTCCCAGGACTGAATCTAGGATCCAGTCCTGTGGTTAGAAAAGTAATCCATAAAGTAACTAATTGCATTTCACTAGAAATTCACATTGAGCTGAATGTTGCATTGTGTTTGAAAATGTGTTGCCCATTGCAACAACTGTAACTACTGTACTTAAAAGTCTATTGCCTATGTGCAAAGTATTTAAACTAAAGTAATTCATTCTGAGAAAGTATTTTTTGTAATGTAATGTATAATGTAATTACAATGTAATTTAAAAAATAAAATATTTAAAAAAATTGTTTCTAAAAAATTTGGAAATCAGTATGAAAAAAATTTATATAACAATTAATACATTTAAAAATTGTCATTTACAAAACCTTTGAAATTCACTGAAAAAACCGTAGGTTTCAGACATGTTATAGTTACAAATTAGCATTTAAAAAACCTTTGAAATTCACTGAAAAAACCATAGGTTTCAGGGACGTTATAGTTACAAATTAGCATTTAAAAAACCTTTGAAATTCACTGAAAAAACCATAGGTTTTAGGGACAGTTATAGTTAGTTGGACATTGCACTCGTACAAAACCCGTGAAATTCCCCGTTATAGTTAGTCCAGCTAACTATAACTCGCGCCCCGCAATGCACTGCTGATGACATCACATATTACATCACTCATGACATGGTCAGTGACATCACTGATGACATCACTGATGACATCTCAAATGACATCACTGATGACATCATCCACGTGATAATCTGATGCACCTCCTCACACCCCAATATAACCTTTGATACACCCACTCTAAATTACAGACTGCCATTCGCAAAACCATAGACACTCCAACACCAATAACTACATACCCACTCACTGATTCTTAGGTCTACACACACATCCACTCACTCACCCGTACAGTCACTCATACTTACGGTCACTCAGTACAGGACTATCATATGCACTCATACTCCTATATAGACACTCAAACACCGCCACTCATCCATAGAGGTACTCACACACCTAGTCAGTCATGCAAATAATTAAACACACTACCATTTACTCACCTATACAGTTATACACACACCAGCTCACTTACTCATACAAATAGTAGCACATTCTTACGCTCTTATACAATCACTGATACAAGCACACACTCATCCATACAGCCACTATCACAATCACTCACTCTCGCTTATAGCTATTTATATACTCCAACACACATATATACTGCCTTTCACATATGTAGTTACTCACACATGTACCACTGGGACATACATTCACTCACTAACACACTCTTACACACACTTACCCACCCATACAGTCTATCACAGATGCACTCTTGAAACCATCCACCCAGTGAATCACCCACTCACACATCTATGCACAGAGTTGCACACACCCCTCCCACACAAACACTCAGGCACCCATACAGATACTCAGACAAGCATTCAATAACTCATATAGACACTCATGTAGCTATTCACAAACACATGCAGCCACTTACACAGCAACAGACAGACGGATACAGACATTCACCCAGTTTAGTCACTAACCCATGCATTCAGTAAGATACGTTAAATCACTCACTTATAGAGTCAGTCACGCACCTACTAAATCATCCATACAGACACTTACACACCCACTCATTCTTCAATACGTCTTTTCCTATATATATTAAAAATATTAAAACTTTACAGAAACACACAGTCACTGGATGATGTCATCAGTGATGTCATTTGAGATGTCATCAGTGATGTCATCAGTGATGTCACTGACCATGTCATGAGTGATGTAATATGTGAAGTCATCAGCAGTGCATTGCGGGGGCGCGAGTTATAGTTAGCTGGACTAACTATAATGGGGGAATTTCACGGGTTTTGTACGAGTGCAATGTCCAACTAACTATAACTGTCCCTAAAACCTATGGTTTTTTCAGTGAATTTCAAAGGTTTTTTAAATGCTAATCTGTAACTATAACGTCCCTGAAACCTATGGTTTTTTCAGTGAATATATATATATATATATATATATATATATGAAAAATGAAGGTTGCCGCTTCGTTGGGATGCACTCACTGGGGGTAAGCCAAACATCAAAGAGGCAGCACACTCGAAACCTCTCCCCACATAGGTACTGCCGACGCGTTTCGGATAACCTCCTTCCTCTGGGCAGTTTGTAGAAAAATGAAGAAGCAAACAACAGGCTAGCAGAACATCCCCTCTTTTAGCACCGCTGCGATATCTAAGCGGGTCCGCGGCATTTGCACTGGCATGGCGGAGCGGAGCTGGGGGAGCCTTCGCTATACAGGCGCCGCTTTGGAACTTTGGTTGTCCCACGTTAAACTCAAGAAGATTGCGAAGCAACGCCCACTTGGGAGTAAAGACTACCAGTCCTAGCATGCAAGTATCAAATCACCTGACTTGCATTTGAGACTTTTAGAAATAAAAGAGGGGATGTTCTGCTAGCCTGTTGTTTGCTTCTTCATTTTTCTACAAACTGCCCAGAGGAAGGAGGTTATCCGAAACGCGTCGGCAGTACCTATGTGGGGAGAGGTTTCGAGTGTGCTGCCTCTTTGATGTTTGGCTTACCCCCAGTGAGTGCATCCCAACGAAGCGGCAACCTTCATTTTTCAGAAATAGTTGCCAGCCCAGGTCACGGGATAGCACCGCTGCGATATCTAAGCGGGTCCGCGGCATTTGCACTGGCATGGCGGAGCGGAGCTGGGGGAGCCTTCGCTATACAGGCGCCGCTTTGGAACTTTGGTTGTCCCACGTTAAACTCAAGAAGATTGCGAAGCAATGCCCACTTGGGAGTAAAGACTACCAGTCCTAGCATGCAAGTATCAACTCACCTGACTTGCATTTGAGACTTTTAGAAATAAAAGAGGGGATGTTCTGCTAGCCTGTTGTTTGCTTCTTCATTTTTCTACAAACTGCCCAGAGGAAGGAGGTTATCCGAAACGCGTCGGCAGTACCTATGTGGGGAGAGGTTTCGAGTGTGCTGCCTCTTTGATGTTTGGCTTACCCCCAGTGAGTGCATCCCAACGAAGCGGCAACCTTCATTTTTCATATATATATATATATTTATATTATCTACTGGCGGTCGCCAGTAGATAGTTATAGTTAGGACCTATTTTCCATAGGAAATCCGCAACATTCTATTTGAAATAACTTTGGCGCTGGTTGACGAATCTTCGCGAAATTTTCAAAACTCGTGGCCCGCTCCGGTCTGCTCCTATCCTGAAAGTTTCGGGGTGATTCGTCAAGTGGGGGCCGAGAAAAAAGGGGGGTCCCAAAACATGTTTTCCCCATGCAATTTTCCATAGGAACCTTTCATCGCAGCTACAGCCTGAACTGTTGAACGGAATTACACCAAATTTGGCAAAAAGGTAGCCCTTGGTTCAGAGTTGTGCCTTTTGGTTAAATGGTGTAAATCCGTTCAGTAGTTCCTGAGAAATTTGAAAAAGAAAACACATATATATCTGGGTGGAGCCTAACCACACATGTCATCGTGAGATCTGATTGGCTGTCAGCACTTCATCCTGGAATTGCTGGCAGCCATCTTGGGACCAATATAAATGATAGTACTCCAATGAAATGCATTGTAGTGAATCGAAGATTTTGAGGGTTACCAAACGGAGAACTATAAAGGGTGATAACAGACTTTAGTTACATTAGAATTCATTTGTTGATGGTACCATACTAATTTCAGGAATTGTGGTGTGTTCTAAGGTGATTTTACCCTGTGAAAAACCTTCTGCTGGGATATCATGAATAATGTTTGAGAGAAAACTATTTTCACATGCTTGTCCCATACAGTTTTGGAAGGTGCTCCAGAAGCTAAAATGAGAGCATATTTTATGTAAATTCACATTATCTTTCTCAGACATGTGAGAATGAAGTCTGACATTCTCAGTAAAACATGTACATCCAACAAGGGCAGAGACTGTCAGTTGACTCCTTTGTGTTCTACTGCAGCTTCCCAGAGTGTTCTAAAGAACAACTAGAGTGCTAACAGCCTTACTTATGACAAAAGTATGGCACACCTGAAGCCATCTTGATTGGAATAAACTGGTAACACTTAAAACATTTAATTTAAAAAGGAACAAAATGATGGGGTTCATTTTGTCATAGAAATTATGGTTAGTGCTGTAGAAAGAAAAATTAGGACATGTTTCAAGTGTGATCTCAAAATCTTCCTGTTATATTTCAACAGGAGCAGCCTGTCAGTTGATGCCTTTGTGTTCTACTGCAGCTTCCCAGAGTGTTCTAAAGAACAACTAGAGAGCTAACAGTCTTACTTATGACAAAAGTATGGCACACCTGAAGCCATCTTGATTGGAATAAACTGGTAACACTTAAAACATTTAATTTAAAAAGGAACAAAATGAGGGGGTTCATTTTGCCATAGAAATTATGGTTAGTGCTGCAGAAAGAAAATTTAGGGCATGTTTTAAGTGAGATCTCAAATCCTCTTCTATTTCATTAGAAAATTCTGACATGCAGACTGAAACAATCACTTTCAATACCAGCAGTAGACTTCCAGTTAACTCCCTGGTGAGCAGTAGCTTTACTACAGTGATTTAATGAACAACTAGAGTGCTAACATTCTGAATTTATGGCAAATGTGTGACACATCTGAATGCCTTCTTGATGGAATCAAAGTAAAAAACTGAAAGCATTTCCTACTGAGGAGACTGCAGTAAATGACGAAATTAGGAAACTTCATAATAAATAAGTCTCCCAAGTTGGCCACCAGAGAAAAAAGAGCCCAAATGTAGCACAAATATCACCCAGATGTAGCCCACATATAGCCCAATGACAGAAGTGTGCAAAACACTTTTTATTTTTAGTTTTTCTGCAGTTTTATATAGTGCAAACTGGTCAGGTATTGGAGCATTACATCTTACTTGGACCCCTTATTGCGTATTTTGCACGAAGTACATGAGATTGGTCTTGCGAAACATTGAACTTTACGATTCTGTTAACCTGAAGTTGCTCTGAACCGGGCTTTGTAACACCCGTTTTTACCTACTGGTTTTAATTAATTCTCACTGTATTGTATTAGGAAAGAGGATTTACTGTTTTTATGTACACTTTTATGATCTATGTTTCTAAATCAGATCAAATAAAGTTTAATGAATTCTATGGCAGGACGGAGGCGAGGATTATGCATATCTTTCCTCACTTTATTTGCATAGCAGTTCAAAGAAAACGTAACACAACAATCATTACACAAAAGACTACACAACCCATGAACCATTAGGGGGGTAGTCTCCAAGGCAACTATAGTCCAATCATATCACAGTCCATTGTATATAATATCGTGACGTCCCTTCCGCTTCCTCTTTCTTCACTGCTCGTCAGTTAAGTGCATTCCTTACATTCTTGGTTTAATCGGACGTTGTTGCTGTTTGTATAGCGGTTTCTTGTGCACGTTATTAGCATTATTGCCTTGGTATTGTTTCATATTCCCTGCGCAGCAGGCTCTTGCCCGAGCGCGTTCTCCCCCTCGCAGTTTCTCCCGCTGTGTGCTCTGCGCGCGGTGAGATCCTGTCAGGCGCGTCTGGTCCGAGCGAGGCAGCTCCGTCGAGCGCTCCAGCTGGTCTTTACGCGCGTTTGGGAATCCGGTCACTCCTTTAGTGTCCGCTTGATTCCCGACCAACCCTCGCCTAATTTTGACACTGCTAAGCGGTGATTTCCCAACACGGCCACGTTAGTAATTGGTATTGCGCCTCAGTCTATTTTTATAACAGCTTCGGGGAAAGCCCAGCTGTTGGAGCACCGGCGAGGGGGCTGTCTTAAGGATTTCAAGGGCATTTGTTCTGTGCTCACACCCTCTGCTATCATGTCTTCTCCAGAAGACCATTTTTACTCCTCCTACCAGGAAGTGGAGGAGGAATGGCCCCCAACTTCTCCCTCCAGCAGTGGACCAAGCCCTCTCTCTGGCTATTTCTAGGGTGCTGGCTCCTCTTAGGGATCAGGTTGATAAGCTGGCGAAAAGCATCCCTGGGGTGTTCAGTGACCCAGATCTGGTGGTGGCGGGTCCAAGTAGCTCCCAGATGGGGAATAAAAGGGCTGTTAAGCATAACGCGGGGCACTTGGAAGGATTTGATAAACTTACGGAGACCTTCCTCAAGAGTGCGCGAACGCTAAAACATGCACCCTGCTGGGAGGAGGAGGGGCCCGGAGAAAATTGCGACACTGTCACCACTATTGTAGACCCCGACGGTGGGTTTCCCTTAGAGGGAGAGGGTGTATCGGAGGACGATTTCTCCTCCGATAAGGATAAGGACTCGGGCGTCCCTGGCGTCCAGAGTCCCACTCCTCTCAGTCCCCGGTTGGGGACGGGGTCCACTCGGACATGTTCGAGCCTACCCAAATTTACCATCCTAGGTCGGCAGAGTGGACACCTGACGCCAAAGTGGCAGAGTATGTGGTGGGGAAAATCCATCAACCCCTTGAAAGGGAGGTCAGGAATAGGATGAGGGGAGAATGCCCCAGGCCCTCACTGAAGGGGAAGGTGGCACACACGCCTGAAATTGATGAGAAACTATGTACCTTTTTCTCCAAGTATATGAGGGATCCCAAGAAAGGAATTGATAGGTCTTGGACGTGGTAGGGCCCTTGACCCAAATTATTAAATTGACGGAGCGTTCCAAAGAGTCAGGATCCCCTTTGTCCACGGATATTGTGGCTGGTTGGGCGCACTACCCTAAACCCTAAAACACTACCCCCTCCACTACCCAAACACCACTGCACTACCCTAAACCCTAAAACACTACCCCCAGCTCGACACCCTACACTACCCAAACATAATGCACTACCCTAAACCCTAAAACACTACCACCAGCACGACTCCCTACACTACCCAAACACCACTGCACTACCCTAAACCCTAAACCACTACCCCTAGCACGACTCCCTATACTACCCAAACACCACTGCACTACACTAAACCCTAAATATACCCCCAGCAGGACCTCCCACACTACACAAACACCACTGCACTACCCTAAACCCTAAAACACTACCCCCAGCATGACCCCCTACACTACCCAAACACCACTGCACTACCCTATACCCTAAAACACGACCCCCTACACTACACAAACACGACTGCACTACCCTAAACCCTAAAACACTACCCCAGCACTACCCCCTACACTACCCAAACACTACTGCACTAACATAAACCCTAAAACACTACCCCCAGCACAACCCCCTACACTACACAAACACCACTGCACTACCGTAAACCCTAACACACTCCCCCAAGCACGACTCCCTACACTACCCAAACACCACTGCACTACCCTAAACCCTAAATCTACCCCCAGCACGACCCCCTACACTACCCAAACACCACTGCACTACCCTAAGCCATAAAACACTAACCCCAGCATGACCCCCTACACTACACAAACACCACTGCACTACCCTAAACCCTAAAACACTACCACCAGCATGACCCCCTACACTACTCAAACACCACTGCACTACCCTAAACCCTAAAACACTACCCCAGCATGACCCCCTACACTACCCATACACCACTGCCCTACCCTAAACCCTAAAACACTACCCCCAGCACGACCCCCTACACTACTGCACTACCCTAAACCCTAAAACACTACCCCCAGCACAACCCCCTACACTACCCAAACACCACTGCACTACCCTAAACCCTAAAACACTACCCCCAGCACGACCCCCTACACCACCCAAACACCACTGCACTACCCTAGAAAAGAAACCCCCACCCCATGCCCAATCCCCCTTACCTCTCACTCCTCATGGCTCCTCTCTCCTCGTGGTTCCTGCTTCACGTCATCTCTGAGGGGCGGTGCACGTCGTTGTGAGGAAACGGAACAGCCTCTGTTTCCTTACAATGACATGGATCATCTACATGTTTTTTAGAACGCATGGTCATTTACCATACATACCTTTACAACAAAATTTGTTGTAAAGGCATGCGTGGTAAATGACCATGAGTTCTAAAAAAATGCGTAGTAATGACTTCGTGATGTACAACGCATGCGTGGTAATGCATGCGTTGTAATGGTATCGCAAAGTAAAAAAGTCGTTGTAACGGCTGTTTACCGATCGAAGCTGGCCCCTGTTCTTCAGTGAGATGTTTATTTGATTAATTAGGAGGAAGGAATGTGGTTTTTTTACCGAAAAGTGCATTCCCGGCTGTTGTATTGTGAAAGTGTCCGCGTGGCCTGGTTTCACTTCCGGTGAGAGAGTGGAAGAGTCTGTTTGGATCTAAAGGAGTTCTGTTGTTGGACGGGGCCGGCGCGACATGTCATCAGAAAACATAGCTAATGGAAAGCGTCCTCCCTGAAGTGTGGAGCAGTGCCATGAGAGGTCAACGAGTGTGCGTCCCACCGCAGTATGACCGTACCGCGTGACCCATGTGCCGCCGCCTCGCAGGTCCTCTTGAAGACCGTTGTAGCACTAATTCTACATTTTCGTACTAGGGCATTTTAACTTCGTTGTTCCTGCCAGATACAAAGAGAAGATCCTGTTATTCAGTGCCCTCGTTACCTTTTTTGTGGGTTGTGGTGCTTGTCACTTCGCTGCCGCGCCGGTGCACACGACTGGGCACCCCACCTCGTGTGCCATCTGCAGGGCCTCTGCCCTCGGATCACTGGTTTCGGTTTCTGGAGTGGCAACATAAACAGTTGCTCCCAAAGGACTAGCCTGAACACTTAGGTGAATATCCCCTGCACCAGCATTCCACGGAAATTCTTTCCTAGCTCTCCCACGTCAATGAGCACGGCTCCGCTCGCGACACCGTATGACGTCATCGGAGCCATAAGAGGACCTCGTCGGTGTGCTGACATCAGTTCCACCCATTTTTTCCGTGACACCGAGGCAAACAGGGGATTGAGACATTTTCACATGTATACATAGTACAATAAATATATATATATTCACTGAAAAAACCATAGGTTTCAGGCACGTTATAGTTAGAAATTAGCATTTAGAAATTCACTGAAAAAACCATAGGTTTCAGGAACGTTATAGTTAGAAATTAGCATTTAAAAAACCTTAGAAATTCACTGAAAAAACCATAGGTTTCAGGGGCGTTATAGTTAGTTGGACATTTCACTCGTACAAAACCATAGAAATTCCCCCGTTATAGTTAGTTCAGCTAACTATAACTCGCGCGCCCGCAATGCACTGCTGATGACGTCACATATTACATCACTCATGACATGGTCAGTGACATCACTCATGACATCACTGATGACATCTCAAATGACATCACTGATGACATCACTGATGACATCATCCTTGTGATAGAGTGGCAGACCTCCTCTCACCCTAATATAACCTTTGATGCACACACTCAAAAATACAAACTAACATTTTCAAAACAATGGACATACCAATACCAGCGAATCCTGTTGCCTTCACTAATCCCGAGCAGTGTTCCTCTTCGAAACCGAGCGCTCTCGAGTGCTCATTGTATTGAATATATATATATATATATATATATATATATATATATATATATATATATAGCGGGGAGGAAGCTAGTATTTCCATTTGTTTCAATAAATAACTGTCTCTTGTAACAAATAAATGTTCCCAATAACTATCTACAGTTGTAAAGTATTGCAGATGCGCTTTTAATTTATGAGGCAATATGACAAGAGGAGTTCTATTAATATGTCCCTAACCGCCAGCTCCGCTCCGCCGACCTCTCCCTCGCCACCGTCCCTCGCATCCGAAGAACAACCACCGACGGCAGATCCTTCTCCCACCTCGCCGCCAAGACCTGGAACACCCTTCCACTCAGCCTATGACAGACCCAAGACCTGCTGACCTTCAGGAGGCTACTCAAGACCTGGCTGTTCGACCAGTAGTGGCACCCCCCCCTTTTTTCCCCAGCGCCTTGAGACCCTCGCGGGTAAGTAGTGCGCTCTACAAATTCTGTGATTGATTGATTGGTGCAAGAATTGCCTTAAAATTGATGAATACTTAAAATTGTTTTTCCTCATTTGATAAAGTATGCCCACTCTCCCGGATGCACTCCCACCCAAGTAGGAGGGCTTTTTAAGACAGTTAAATTCTATTTGAATAATTTAAGGGATGCTGAAATCGTCAACAGGAAAATTATTAATCAGGTTAACTAATTAAGTTTAAGAGTGATTATTAGGCACTAATGTTACTGTATCCTGTATCAAGGGGAAGGCTAATAGGTGATGGAAAAAGAATCAATCTACATTTGACAACTGAAACAAAAACATTATGGATTAAGGTGCGATACCAGAGAAAGGGGAATTAAAAGTAAAAGAATCAAAACTAAGGATATGAAATAAGGATCCTTTTCATCATTTTTACAGAAAACCGGAGATATTTTTACTAGAAAAGGGGAGTAGGTCTATATAAATACAGTTGAATAAAGGACCAAGACAAAGTAAAAGTAAGTCTATGAAATATTTATAATACTAGGATTAAAGAGAATTCAGGAAACATAAGAGTTGCTGAATACCTATTGATCTTTCCCTTACATCTCATTCCCCTTAAGCACAGAAAAGTGCAATCTGAAGAGGAGGTTATAATATACAAAAATGTAAGTATCATGAAAATTCTAAAGAACAGACACAGTAAGCCAAATTATGTTCTTATCCAATTACCATTAGATATAGCGAAATTAACAGGATCACTGCTGCTCCGTTATCTGAAACTGATTGATTAGAAATAAATGATTCATTTCATAAGCATAAGAGAAATAACTTAGGTACAAGAGTAGATATAAGAAACATTTTAAGAGTTGCTTGACACTAAAGACCATGATACAAATGCTTTTTGTACATTAATGATTATGATTTTCATGAAATGATTCACAAGGAATCTTTAAATTTGAAAATCCTGAAATTATACTGTAAAACATGTGTATATAGATGAAGTTAAGATGTATTTAGAAATGTGTGTGTAGTTCTGTTGGTTATGTTTAATTTTATTTAAAAAAGAATTGATTTGTATTTCTTTGTTTATGTCAGCCCTGAAGAAGCGCTTTTAAGCACGAAACATGAGTTGACTGTAAGCAGTATTGCTGTATTATCTTGATACATCATTAGAATAAGAGTAAAGGAATAAGAAAAAAGAAAATACTACAAGAAAGTCTGATATTTTGTTGGTTAAACGAGCCAGGCAATTTTCCTGCTACCAAACACTTTTTGACATATATATATATATATATATTATCTACTGGCGGTCGCCAGTAGATAGTTATAGTTAGGACCTAGTTTCCATAGGAAAAGCGTTTTTTGTTTTCCCAATAACTTTGGCGCCGGATGACGAATCATCGCGAATTTTTCAAAACTAGTGGAGCGCTCCAGTCAGCTCCTGTCTTGAAAGTTTCGGGGTGATTCGGCAAGCGGGGCCCGAGAAAAAAGGGGGTCCCAAAACAGGTTTTCTCCATGTTAATTTCCATAGGAAACTTTAGCAACGGCTACAGCCCGAACTGCTGAACGGAATTACACCAAATTTGGCAAAAAGGTAGTGCTTGGTTCAGAAAGCGCCCTTTTTTTTAAATGGTGTAAATTCGTTCAGTAGTTGCGGAGAAAATCAAAAAATAGAGGTAAAAAAATCAATTTCCCATAGGAAACCTTAGACACGGTTACAGCCAAAACTGCTGAACGGAATTACACCAAATTTAGGAAAAAGGTAGTGCTTGGTTCAGAAAGCGCCCCTTTTTTTTTAAATGGTGTAAATCCGTTCAGTAGTTCCTGAGAAATTCAAAAAATAAAAGTTTTGATATCTATGGCCGCGGTGGATCCGCGCACCCTCCCGATCACGAGCTTCATGCTAATTGGCTGTCAACACTCCAAACCAGGAAGTGTTGGCAGCCATCTTGTGCCTAGGTAACCGAGGCACAAGAAAACAGAAAAACTAAGGTGCAAAACAAGAAAAGGGGGCAGGGTAGAAACACCCTGACCCCCTAGGCCTGCTCAGGGGGTCCCCCAGGGCCCAAAAAAGCATTTTTTTTAAACGACAAAATTCACGTAGGATCCGCAAATCCCGCCATGCAAAAAAAAAACGAAGCGCTGGCTCCCGCGCTTCGTTTAATTGAAGCCCCCGGGTGGGCCAGGTCCCGGGGGCAGTAAAAAAATGTGTGGGGGGGCCCCAATACCCCCCACACTGCCCCGGGGACCGCCACCCCCCAGGGCTTGTTTTTTTAGAGTTTGTATGGGCCTCTAAGGCACCCCCAAACCCCGGAGACCGCCACCCCCTGGGGCTGTCATCAAGTATAATCGCGTGGGGCACACTGCCCCCCCGCAGCCCCAGGGACTGCCACCCCCCGGGGCTTATTTTTTGTTAAAAAAATATACCTGTGTGGGGGGGCTTGAGCCCTCCCACATGCCCCGGGTACCGCCACCTCCCCAGGGCACTAATATTTAAAGTTGGGGGTCCGTAACGGACCCACGAGCCCCGGGGACCACCACCTCCCCGGGACTGTGCAATAGGTGGGAGGGGGGCCGCGCAGCCCCCCTCCTGGAGCCTGTGATGGCCCTGGGGACCGCCACCCCCCAGGGCCGGCTCCTGCAGTGTCCCGGGGTGCCCACCCCGGGACACTGCTGTTTGCAATGTAAGGGCGGGAGCCGCGCAGCTCCTGCCCTGTCATTGCAAACTGCTTTGCTTCATTGAAGCAAGAGCAGGGAAACCTGCTCTCGCTTCAATGAAGCAAAGCAGATTGCTTTTCCACACGGGGAGCTGCATGTCAGCAGCTCCCCTTGTCGAAAAGCAATGCCTGCTCCCGCAGGAGGCGGGGAGCCGGCGGGACCGTGGGGGCATTGGGGCTCCCCCCACAGTCCCCAACGAGAGGCCAGGCCCCGGGGGATGGGGTCCCCGGGGCCATGAGTGGCCCGGGAGGGGGGCCAGGCGGCCCCCTCCCCATTATGAAAAAAATATTTAAAAAAAAACACGGAAAGGCCGGCCCCGAGGATGGGGTCCCGGGGCCATAAATGGCCTGAGGAGGGGGCCACGCAGCCCCCTCCAATAATTTAATTTAAAAAAACACTGGCCATGCCCCGGGGATGGGGTCCCCGGGGCCGAATATGGCCTCGGGAGGGGGCCACGCGGCCCCCTTCCATTTAAAAAAAAAATAGGGGTGAGGCCCTGGGGATGGGGTCCCCAGGGCCAATAAAATAGGAAAGGAAGGGGGGCCACACAGCTCCCCTTCTTCCAATTTTTTTTTTTTTAAAAAGACCCGCATCGCGCCGGAGGCCCCGCGCCCTCCCTGCAGCACTCTGCAAACGCGCCCCCTGGAGCGTTATAAGATGGGGAACTAATTCCCCTTGAATACTGGGGGTCCCTGGGGGCCAACTAGCCCACCAGGTACCTCCAGTATGCGCCAGGGAGCTGCGTTGCAGAGAGGTGTTCAGAGGCCACGCCCCTTTTTACACCTCTCTGCAACGCAGCTCTGTGGCGCTTACTGGAGGTACCACGTGGGATAGTTGGACCCCAGAGAGCCTCAGGATTCAAGGGGACTTAATCTCCCAACTTAAAACGTGCCACGGGGCGCGTTTGCACAGTGGTGAAGGGAGGGGGCGGGGCCTGAGGTGACATGTGTGCAAATACGCCTTGTGGCGCGTTTAAAGTTGGGGAATTAATTCCCTTTCAATCCTGAGGGCCCCTGGGGCGAACTAGCCCACCAGGTGCTTCCAGTAAGTGCCACTGCGCTGCGTTGCAGAGAGGTGGTCCAGGCCACGCCCCTTTTACACCTCTCTGCAACGTAGCTCTGTGGTGCTTACTGGAGGTACCTGGTAGGCTAGTTGGCCCCAGAGGCCCTCAGGATTGAAGGGGACTTTATCCCTCAATTTAAAACGCGCCACGGGGCACGTTTGCACAGTGGTGAAGGGAGGGGGCGGGGCCTGAAATGCCATGTGTGCAAACACGCCCTGTGGTGCGTTTAAAGTTGGGGAATTAATTCCCTTTCATTCCTGAGGGACCCTGGGGGCCAACTAGCCCACCAGGTGCTTCCAGTAAGCGCCACTGCGCTGCGTTGCAGAGAGGTGGTCCAGGTCATGCCCTTTTTTACACCTCTCTGCAACGCAGCTCTGTGGCGCTTACTGGAGGTAACTGGTGGGCTAGTTGGATCCCAGGGACCGTCAGGGTTCAAGGGGACTTAATCCCCCAACTTAAAACGGCCACAGGGCGTGTTTGCACACATGTCACCTCAGGCCCCCCTCCCTTCACCACTGTGCAAACGCGCCCCGTAGCCCGTTTAAGAGGTAGTTTTAATCCCCCTGCCCTATTATGTACTAGGGCCTTACAGAGGAGGTCATGCTAATCACAGGGGTACCCCAACGCATAGTGTTCCCTAGTGTATGTAGGTGTTTTCACTGTATTCTAAGTGTCTTTTAGCATAGCACTGGCTCTAGGCCTGGTTAGTCAGAGTCAGTTACCACCAGTACCCGTCTGAAAAAGTTGTGGGCACAGGATGATTTTGCAACAAGGCCTCTTTCTGCTTCTCTGTTGGTTCTTTCTGCACATGTCTTGCTTCTTCCTGCACTTTTCTTCGTCTTTGTGGACTTCTGTTGCTTCTTTCTGCTTTTCTTTTGCTTCTTTCTGTGCGTTTTTCTTCTTTCTTCACATGTCCTACCTCTGTAGGCATAGTTAGAGACTAGCATTTAAAAACCTTTGAAATTCACTTAAAAAACCATAGGTTTCAGGCACGTTATAGTTAGAAATTAGCATTTAAAAAACCTTAGAAATTCACTGAAAAAACCATAGGTTTCAAGCACGTTATAGTTAGAAATTAGCATTTAAAAAACCTTAGAAATTCACTGAAAAAACCATAGGTTTCAGGGACGTTATAGTTAGAAATTAGCATTTAAAAAACCTTAGAAATTCACTGAAGAAACCACAGGTTTCAGGGGCGTTATAGTTAGTTGGACATTTCACTCGTACAAAACCCGTGAAATTCCCCCTTTATAGTTAGTTCAGCTAACTATAACTCGCGCCCCCGCAATGCACTGCTGATGACGTCACATATTACATCACTCATGACATGGTCAGTGACATCACTGATGACATCACTGATGACATCACTGATCAATCAATCACAGAATTTGTAGAGCGCACTACTTACCGGCGAGGGTCTCAAGGCGCTGGGGAGAGGGGGGGGGTTGCTGCTACTGGTCGAACAGCCAGGTCTTGAGTAGTCTCCTGAAGGTCAGCAGGTCTTGGGTCTGTCATAGGCTTAGTGGAAGGGTGTTCCAGGTCTTGGCGGCGAAGTGTGAGAAGGATCTGCTGCCGGTGGTTGTTCTTCGAATGTGAGGGACGGTGGCGAGGGAGAGGTCGGCGGAGCGGAGCTGGCGGTTGGGAAGAGGAGTCATCTGTTGAGGTAGGCTGGGCCAGTCTTGTGGAGTGCCTTGTGTGCATGGATGAGGAGTTTGAAGGAGATTCTCCTGTCGACGGGGAGCCAGTGCAGGTTCCTCAGGTGGGGGGTGATGTGGCTGTGGCGTGGTACGTCGAGGATCAGGCATGCGGTGTCGTTTTGTGTGCGTTGCAGTCGCTTGATGAGCTTGGCCGGGGCTCCCGCGTAGATGGCGTTCCCATAGTCAAGTCTGCTACTGACGAGGGCCTGGGTGACTGTTCTTCTTGTGTCTGTCGGGATCCACCTGTAGATCTTGCGAAGCATGCGGAGGGTGTTGAAGCAGGAGGAGGAGACTGCGTTGACTTGCTTGGCCATGGAGAGCGTTGAGTTGAGGATGACTCCCAGGTTGCGTGTCATCACTGATGACATCATCCAGTGACTGTGTGTTTCTGTAAAGTTTAAATATGTTTAATATATATAGGGAAAGGCGTATTGAAGAATGAGTGGGTGAATAAGTGTCAGAATGGTTGATTTAGTAGGTGCGTGACTGATTGTATAAGTGAGTGATTAAACATATCTTTCTGAATGCATGGGTTAGTGAGTAAACTGTGTGAATGTCTGTATCCGTGTGTCTGTTGGTGTGTAAGCGACTGCATGGGTTTGCAAATAGCTACATGAGTGTCTATATGGGTTATTGATTTGTTGTCTGAGTATCTGTGTGGGTGCCTGAGTGTTTGTGTGGGTGGGGTGTGTATGACTCTGAGCATAGATGTGTGAGTGGGTGATTCACTGGGTGCATGGTTTCAAGAGTGCATCTGTGATGGACTGTATGGGTGGGTGAGTGTGTGTATGGGAGTGTTAGTGAGTGAATGTATATCTCAGTGGTACATGTGTGAGTAACTACATATGTGAAAAGTAGTATATATGTGTGTTGGAGTACATAATTGCCACAAATGAGAGTGTGTTATTGTGAGAGTGGCTGTATGGATGAGTGTGTGCTTGTCTCATTGATTATATAAGAGCGTAAGAATGTGCTAGTATTTGTATGAGTAATTGAGCTGGTGTGTGTATAACTGTATATCTGAGTAAATGGCAGTGTGATTAATTATTTCCATGACTGACTAGGTGTGTGAGTACCTCTATGGATGAGTGGTGGTGTGTGAGTGTCTATATAGGTGTATGAGTGCATATGATAGTCCTGTACTGAGTGACCATAAGTATGAGTGACTGTACGGGTGAGTGAGTGGATGTGTGTGTAGACCTAAGAGTCAGTGAGTGGGTATGTAGTTATTGGTGTTGGAGTGTCTATGGTTTTGAGAATGGTAGTCTGTAATTTAGAGTGGGTGTATCAAAAGTTATATTAGGGTGTGAGACGATGCATGAAATTTTCACATGGATGATGTCATCAGTGATGTCATTTGAGATGTCATCAGTGATGTCATCAGTGATGTCACTGACCATGTCATGAGTGATGTAATATGTGACGTCATCAGCAGTGCATTGCGGGCGTGAGTTATAGTTAGCTGAACTAACTATAACGGGGAATTTCACGGGTTTTGTACGAGTGAAATGTCCAACTTACTATAACGCCCCTGAAACCTGTGGTTTTTCAGTGAATTTCTAAGGTTTTTAAATGCTAATTTCTAACTATAATGTCCCTGAAACCTATGGTTTTTTCAGTGAATTTCTAAGGTTTTTTAAATGCTAATTTCTAACTATAACGTGCCTGAAACCTATGGTTTTTTCAGTGAATTTCTAAGGTTTTTTAAATGCTAATTTCTAACTATAACGTGCTTGAAACCTATGGTTTTTTAAGTGAATATATATATATATATATAATGAAATTTAATTGATTGTCAGAATCCTTATTCAACTCCTTATACACAAGGTATTTTAAATAATTCAAGGGTCCAGATAGAGGTTACACTGAAGGTATAAATTCTGTAAACCTTAAAGTTAAATCTGAACTAATAAGAAAATTATCGGCTGATATGAACATAGCAAATATCAAATATCTCTAATCATGGTTATATATATGCTGTAATCATGTGAAACCCATTTTTAAGGTTATATTTCCATAAGTGACAGAATTGTATAAAATCTTTACATTTGAATTTCATTGGGCACTTTATATCCTGTATTGCACTGTTTTCTATGTCTATTGCACAATACGTTGTGTGTGACGTGCTTAAAAGACTGCAGCATTTGTAAACGGTCATGTGACCAAGACTCCGTGTGAGGTCGAAATGCATCTTTTACTTTCTCTGCCCAAAAAAATCTTGTGAAGCAGACCCAACTGGCGTGGCTCCTTCCTTACTGTGTAATGAGATGAGGCTCATTGTTATGTGACGGCAGCCGTGTCCACCTAAGGAGCCTTGACCTGCTTGGATGGGCATCTCTGTAATCCGCCAACCTTCCGTGAGGATCCTTGCTTCGTGCAAAAGACGCCCGCCAGCGAAGCACCAATAACGACTTGTGAGCTGACAGGAGAACCCTTCACTCTGTGCAACACATATCGGTGAGGTCCGCGGCCACACAGGATTGTGTCGGGTCCGCGTTGACATCCTCCTATGCAATTGAAGCTATATAAAGTACATGCAGTACGTAAAAGACACACTGAACTAATAACCTCTCTGTCAAGCATCACACCTAGGTCATCCTTAGCCATAGAAAACATTGGCACTCTACATACTCTACACGAAATAGATGATACAGAACAATTTTGCACTCCAAAAACATCACAAGATCCATTTGATCAAAGAAACCTCATGGAGTTACCGGAAATATTTGGTATCAACATAGGGGAAGCTGGGGAAACTATATTCAGAGCACCATCAAAACATGTCCCACAGTTAGCTAGAGACAACATTGAACTATGACCAAAGAGAAAGAACCTCTTTAAAGGTCAGTGGGAGGCAGTATTAGCACTACAAAAGGATGACAATTTGGTCATCAAACCCTCAGACAAAGGAGGCAATGATGTCCTAATGAGCAGAACGAAATTTGTGAAAGAAGCGCTCCGCCAACTCATTGACAGAGCATGTTACATAAGAGTAGAAGTGTCATATCTTAAAAGCCTACAGTAAAGATTCTTTAACTTACTAAAAGGTTGGTATGACAAACAACTTAAATTGGGATGAACAACAATTTCCAAAAAATGAGATGCATGTTTGCAGCTCCCTCTGCCCAAAAGCAATGCCGGCTCCCGCAGGAGGCGGGGAGCCAGCAGGGACCTCGGGGGCCTTGAGGCTTCCCCTGCTGTCCCCAAGGATGTGGGCATACCCTGGGAATGTGGTCCCAAAAGCCCAACATGGCCCACGGCCCCCCTACCCATTTTTATTTAAAAAAAAAAAAAGAAAGGATGAGTCCTTGCCCCGGGGGATTGGGTCACCAGGGCAACATCGGCCTCAGGAGGGGGGCCGTGCGGCCCTCCTCCAAAAAAAAAGAGGGCAGGCCATGGGGATGGGGTCCCCGGGGCCAAAACTGGCACAGGAAAGGGGGGCCCAAGGGCGATGGGGTCCCCGGGGCCGATATCGGCCCGGGAGGGGTGGGCGCGCGGCCCTGCTCCTGTTTTATTACAAAAAAAATAAGAAATGGTTCAGGCCCCAGGGGATGGAGTCTCTGGGGCCCAAAAGCATCAAGGGAAGTGGGGTCACACAGCCCCCCTTCCTAGAATTAAAAAAAAAACAGAAGCCAGCAACTCGCCGAGGCCCTGCCCTCTTTTTCCACTAATCTGCAAATGAGCCTCCTGGTTATGCTCTTGGAAGTCCCCTTCGTTGCTGAGGGTCCTTAAGGGCCAACTAGTCCACCTGTTACCTCAAGTAAGTCCCACACAGCTGGATTGCTGAGAGGTGGTTGGAGGCCATCCCCTTTTACCACCACTCTGCAAACGTGCCTCTCGGCGCACTGCTGGTGAGGTGATGAGGTCCCCTTGCTTCTTTAGGGCCTCAGGAGTAAAGTAGTCCCATATTTTTCATTATGCCTCTCTAATTTCTAACTAGGCGGAACAACCCTTTTGTAGCGCATCTCCGCAACTGCTCTTGGAGCATTAGCCCAACATTTCTAGTGGAAAGATGACATGGTTATCTATGTTGTATCCCATTGTTGCGCATGAGATACTCGTGTCCGCCATCCACCAGGAGGAAATGTGTGTATAATTACACTAGCTTTATTTTAGAGACGATGTGCTAACCTTTGTCACCATTATTTTGTACTGCCCGCACGAGGTCTCCACTTTCTGCATGCAGTCAACAGTTGCATTATATATGTATGCACATCGATCCAGAACTAAACATGAGGCACCTCGCGGTGCACCATTGATTTCACCTCACACAAAGTTGGCCAGGTAAGACATTACCCACTACAACCACAGGATGACATGCTTTCCATCAACGTGTTTATTGTCCTTTGATTATCGATGATTTTTAAAAAAAATATATTTTCTGTACTGTTATGCCCATTTGGCTTTAATCATTTGCATGTAGCTGGATTTGCACTGCATGCCCATACCAATTCACCTATAAGAATTGTTACTGAATACTATTGTTGTTTTCTTCCTCCCTCCTTTTTTACCCCCCTCAGGTCAGTTCAGTTATCAATTGTTTTAAGGTATACTACCTACTTTTATGAATTTGGGTATGGTACGGCTTTAGATAACTCTTGTACTTCTGACCATCCTCCCCTTGAGTAATTTAGTTTTTTCACTTTCCACAGTCCTGACGAATTGCCCCGATCTTTTTTGACATATTGATGGCAAGAAACATGTTGATCTACACCTATTTCTGGAGCCAGATTGGATCATTATATCCACTCTGGCCTATACCTGAATTTAGCATAACCGAGGGTTCCATACATTATATTTCTGCTTTGTCAACACCTCAAGTTATTTTTATTCCACCACTCTATTTACTTACAACACTTCCACACAGCAGATCACACTTCACTGCGGCAGCTCAAAAGAACTCTGACAAAGAGCCCCCCTGCGGGCCCGTTGGGCATTGCAGCACTGGCCCAATGAGGAGCTGCCCTATGATGAAGCATGACACCCCTTGGGGTGTGTGAGGGCCCTTGCTCCTGAAGGATCATATCCCCCTACCAGTAGCGGCCCGTGGTGGGAGTGCTGCCGGGCGGTGACGTGGGGCGGGGGAGGGGCAGGGTGGGGGTAGTAAACTACGGAATTCGGCCGAATAGAGGTAAGTAAACATATAAATAAATAAAACAAATTTCGTTGCGCACGCTGCATATCATTTGGCGATGCAGCGCGCGCAACGAAATTCGTTTTATTTGCTTTTACTACCCACAAAGCAGCCTAGCATCACTTTGAATGCAAACGCGTCCCTTTTCTCTGTGCCATCCGTCCTACAGATGCATCAATATTTTTGACGCAGGTTAGAACCATACGATATGGTGCGCCATTCCATAAATACAGTGCTTCCATGGCGCTTGAAACTGTCATACCGCAGCGCAACTTTTCCTGACGCATAACTGCGTTCCCTCAGCAATGCTTCAGTTCTCATAAATGTGCCCACAAGTGTGTAGTATTTTATCAAGTAAGAGTAATGCAGCTAACCATGATCAACCTCCTTCTGCAAGGTTAGACTCAATCACCTTTCTGAAGTGAACTCAAAGGTGAGGTGATACCAGCTCATTATCTAAAGGTTTTTTTACAATTCAGAAGACAAAGCCCCTTTATTTGGAATATTTTTTTGCAGGCTGTGATGTTTTACCACCCAGAGAACTATAGGGTAGCTATTGGGTATGCTAAATTTGTATAATTTGCTTTTAATATAATTACACCACATTGTGGCAAAATAATGCAAAAATATGTGTAATTATGCATTTCTGTCAAATTGCAGCATAGTTTAGCAAATGTGTCCTTGTGTCAATTTGTGACACAGTGACACAATTAAACAAAGCACTGGGAACAATAGCTGCTTGTGTTCTGTTGTTCCTGTGCGTTCAGCGTAAATGTTTACAGCAAATTGTGCGTTCACAGTACATTTTTACCACAAATGGCATGTGATTACATGAAGTGGGCTAATGGGCATAATATGAGGAATTTCACATAACAAGCATACAAAATTCCAAACATTACGTGAATTAGGCCGGCGTAATTTTAATTTCACCAGGGCCTAGGAGCTACTGCAGGGAACTTTTAAACCCTCACGGTCCCATGATTCTAAAGCTTGTCTTTGTTTGCAAATGCATTGCATTGCCGATGTTGAACAAGTTTTTAGCAGATTCCGTAAAACAGGTTACAGCTGAGGGCACAAAGTGCACAAACTATACTATCAATATTGTATGAGGATATGTTGCCTATCGAGAAACAAAGCCAAAAGGATCAATATGTTCCCTCTATTTAAAACATCATGCAGTCATCTGGAAATGTAATCTGGACACAGTAAAAACCCCAAGGACTGAAACATACCGTGTTGGATGGACAGCCTCCCTAAATTCAAACTTTTGTTTATGGAAACAAGGGTGGCACCTACACATCAAGGGGAGAGATGGTGTGGCCAGGTCTATTTTCAGTACAGGTAGGCTTTTAGTGATCCTATGTCATCCTATCTACCAAGGGCACGCCAATTTTGGCTAATACTCCTGCATTATAGCCAACAAGCAAGGCAGGTCAATGTAAATGAGTATCTAGAGAGGTCAATAAAGCATTCTGACTCTTATCAGTAGCTGTTTTGCTCTATATATTTTGAGAATTAGGGTCCTGGCCTTCAGTGATAATCTGGGCAAAATATTTAGTTGATAGATAATGGGAATGTAGGACCTAATGTACAAAGCTATTTTGCAGTCGCGAAGGCTCTAATTCACAAAATTGAAGCCTTGCGACTGCAAAATATTTTTGGGGTATGTATAGGCTATCCTGATTTAGGTTTAAGCCTATAATAACTCATAAAACCCCACTGAAAGGGAAATAGGCCTCACCAGTGTAAACATATAAACACTGAAAAAACACCTGCACAACCACAAACTAAATGCCATTCAAAGAAAGAAAAAAGGAGAGTGAAAGAGTCATTTTTATTTCTTCCTGAAGGGGCCAATAGAATGTAACTTTGTTATACAAGGTAGCAGCAAGAAAGACTGGGCTAACATTATTCTGCTTTAATTTTGTTGTTTAGGGATGTCACTAAAAGTTTGTTTCTTCTACCTTTGCTTCTTTTTAGTGTTGTGGTCTTTGGTTAAAGATGCAGGGTATAGAAGCATGTTTTAGATCTTGTTTAATTATTTTATAAACTGTAGATGATCAGGAAATAACAAAATCATATTCGATATTTTGGCTACGTTTGATTCTTTCACTGATAGGTAAAATGGCTGGTTTCATAAGAATCTTTCCAAATATGTATCATCACATTTACCCGCAGAGAATGTGTAAAACCCCTTAATACATCAGCCCCCTTTTCTAGCGAGTCAATATAGATAGTAGGTGAATTGACAAACACCCCAGGCTTATACATTCAATGCAAGGTGTAGAGACAGGTATATGTGAAAACAGTGCTGTCACCAAGCATCTGGGATAGTGGTGAAAACATGACATCAGATTTTTGGAAAACATGGAACGCAGTGTCACTTGGAATGCTGCTGCAAAAAGTTCTTACCAAGTTCAACAAAGATTGGAGTGATATTGTTTGTATTTGCAGTGATTCAAATAGGTATATGAAAAGGTTGTGTGATGGCTTGTCAAAATCAATACCTGAGCTGAAGTGCATCCATGTAAGAGATCCTTGCCACTTGCTAGATGGTATGCTGAAAGCATCTTTACAATCTTCAGAGTTAATGAAGAATGCTATTAACTCTTTAGTCCATTCTGGTGCACCGTCTTGTTATGCGTGGGAACTAAAACACAAATATTTCTCATTTTGTGCTTTGTGTGGCATCAAAGAAAGAGTCATCCCAACTGTGTCATTTAGCCGGTGGTTCTCAGTCCTAGAGGCCATGAATGCTATAATATCCGTGTGGCAACAGTTAAGAGAATTTTCTGCTGAGTGATGATGCCAAAGGCAAGAAATATGAGGATCTTTGGTGGCATATTGATAGTGATGTGAAAGAAATACACTCTACTGCATTCTTACATTTGTACAGGAAAACATGGCTGCTGTAGTGGACATAATAAAGAAATTAGAGTCTGAAAACACACTTGTCTGCCAAGTGTTCAGCATAATTGGTGTAGATGTGAAACATCTCTTTCAGAGTAGGCTGGGGGACACTTCTAGTGACTTTGGCACTGCAACATGTTCCATGTTAGAGTGCTTGCCACTTGGTAAGCAAAGAAATGTTGAGGAGTAATTCAGGAACTTTTATTTTACAATGTATGAGAAATGGCTTGCAATGCCGCATAGAAATGTCCTTTAACCAGCCATGGCATTTAAGTCAATGAAGCCTCACTGGGGTACTCTGCACAAGTTCAACATCCCTTCCATAAAGGGGAATTTTCTCCGGACTTTCAAAAGTGCTGCTTCGTTTTTGACTGCTTCAATAACTCTGCGGGCATATGTGCTCAGTTCAAAGCATTTGTTGCAGAACCTGTCCCAGAGAATAGCAATCTTCAGGTGCACCAGTATTGGCATGGAAAGCTATGTCAGTGGCCAGAGTTAGCAAATTGTGTAATGGCTGTTTTGGCATTGCCCGTCGCAAGTGCCAGTGCTGAGAGGGCCTTTTCACAGATAAAAGTTTACATGGGAACGAAAGAGCGAGCGCGCATGACCAAAGACTCACTGAAGAAGTATTGTATGGTGTACTACAATAAGTTTGATGTGTAAAAATGTATTTGGGCCTCATATACACTGTACGTACACTGTCTATATACCATGCACTATCAGTGCAGAAAGCAAGCAATAATAAAAGAAAACATTCCATAAACACCGGACAAACACTGTTTTCGTTGTTTTTAATTTCGCAAAAATGTGTAACCACTTATAACCACTGTTTTTTACGGTATTGAAATCACTTGAAAACACTGAAAAAACCCCACCAGAATTTGCCAAACATAGAAACTGAAAACAGGAAAGCCTAGGTATGTACAAACCACAAATTGCAATTGAGTAACACGTTACCGAATCACAAAATAGATTTCTGAGTACATGGCGAGTCATAAATGGGAAAGGGAGTGTTTAAGGCACCCCTTCCAATCTGTGATTCCTTAATATATGTATCAATGATTTGCAAATACAGTTGCGGTCTCAAACTATTGATAGGTCGTCAACAGCTCAAAGGAGGTGGTAACCCATTCTTAAGCGGGAATGCGTCCCCAATGAACTCCTTCCCCATTGCAAATGTTGACAGAAGCATATTTTAGGAGTAGGCAGTGGTCCCTGGAACCACTGCTTACTTCTAAAAAACGTTTTGAAACTTTTCACTTTGGTTTTCAAATGCATATAATTTTTCTTTAGGGAAAATGTGCTGCATTTAAAAATATATATTTTTCTTCATTTAAAAGCAATCACAGACATGGTGGTCTGCTCACCCCAGTAAGCCATCATACATGTGATGGCAGCAAATGATAGTGATTGACAATTTGTGACCCATCTTATTGATATTAATGAGGCAGGTCAAATTGCGTACCACTATGATTCAGTATTTTGTGAACTGGCCTATTATTGCATAGGTCTTAGCAAAATATCAATGTCTTCGGTAAATGTCAGTGTGCAAATTGCGATCACTTTTGCAGAATGTATTCTTTGTAAATAAGGCCTAAAATTTACATCCTTAAGAGTGGATCGACAGACCTTATCAGAATGGCTTATTGTTGTTAGTGGTTAAGAGTTATTAGATAAGGTGCAGCTTGCAATCTTGGACCTAGAATATAGGTATGTAGCCCAGTCTCACATTAAATCAATGCTCCTTAACTGAAAATCAGTGGTCGAACACGCAGCTGATATTGCTGACCTCATTCTCACACACGAACTGGACATCATGATCTTAACTGAAACCTGGCTTAATGACTCCTCCTTCCCAATTTTGGACATCCTAGTGCCTCCTGAACATGACATCATTAGACTGGATAGATCTGCTAAAGTTGGGGGTGGATTGCTTGTGTCTATCACTCATATCTCACCTTGAGACTCGTACAAACGGTGCTGATGTATTCCTATGAACACCTATTCTTAGAAATCTGGAACAATGACAAGATAGTTTGTTTGCTCCACACGATCTACCATTCCCCGGGGACAATCTTCTCTTCATTGAACAAATTATGGAATCCATAGTTTCAAACTCTGACCAACCCACCAACCATATCTTTCTTGGGGATTTCAACTTACACTGGAATGACTCAACTGATGCCTCACTGTGCACCTTCAAGGCTTTCCTCTATGACCTGAAATTCTCCCAGGTCTGAAATGAACCCACACACAACAAGGGATCCACCCTTTATTTATTCATAGCAAAAGATAACCTGATACAACTTGAAAGCATATCACTGTGTGACTGGTCGGATCACTACATAATCTCTTTTCGCATCTTGGTAAGGGTTCTGTTGAGACAAGGTCAACCGCAGAAGACCAAACAGTGGTCACATACTCTGAGGGACGTTAACGTAAATGACCTAACATCTATTAGTAATAACCAACTTTCTCCACCACCTAACATGACTGTTAGAAATGGGATCTCTAGTTGGCAAGGGCTTGCACCTTTGTCCAAGTAGGGACCCTTCTTCCTAGTCAGGGTAAGGGTTGTTACACTCGTGAAGTAACCCCTGCTCACCCTCGTGGTAGCTTGGCACGAGCAGTCAGGCTTAATTCAGAGTCAGTGTGTAAAGCATTTGCACATGACCAACAGTAATACAGTGTAAGCACTACAAACGGACCCCACACCAGTTTAGAAAAATAACCAATATTTTATATACTCAAGACAAGACCAATTACGACAAAAATCCACAATACTATACTTTACGAATGAATGCTTGATACGGTAACTTCTTCTTTGCAGGAATAGCACAAAAGCAAAGTTCGTACGAGTCGGTAGCTCCGTCCGAGCCTACCGTGATGCTGAAAACCACAGAGTCTAACAGTTCCAGCCGACCGCGTCGATACGGGCCAGCAGAGTCGTGAACAGACTCGGTTACAGTACCTTTCTCGTTGTGGCTGGTACGGAGTGTACGAGCCGGTCGGCGTTCGTCGCGGTTGCGGTGCAAGACGGAGCGATGCAAGGTGCGGTGTCCCTCGATGCGGTGCAGGCAGCGGCTCGATGAGCGTCGTGCAGACGGAGTCGGTGAGTCCAAGGCGTGCGATGCAGGGCGAGACGATGCTCGATGCGGTGCTGACAGGTTGCGATGCAGGCGACCTAGCCGGAGTGCGGGAGCTGGCGTCGGACAGCGGTGCGAGTCGGAGCGGTGCGTCGCAGACGTGCGAGCGGTGCCCCAAATGCGGTGCGGTCTCGACTCTTGAGCCAGTTGCAGCGACCGCGTCGGTCGGGTCCGGTTGGTTCAGTGAAGCGATGCGATGCGAACTGCGGTGCCCACAGGTCACGGTGCAAGCAGCGGCTCGATGTTGGCGGCGTCGGAGGTCGCCCACGGTGAGACCAGGGTTGCGATGCGAAGCGGGGCGATGCGGTCTGCGGTGCAAACAGGTCACCGGCCAGGGAGGGATTCGGTTGACGGAGTCGGTTGCGGTTCCCTTCCTCTGTGGCAACTGAAACAGCGTTCCAGAAGCGGTACCCAGAGGCTTGTGAAGTCTTTGTAGTCCCTGAGACTTCTTAACAGGATGCCAGCTCGGTTCCAGGCCCTTGGAGATACTCAGCACAAGTTTGTAGAAAGTTCAGTCCAGTCCTTTCACTGCCCAAGGCAGAAGCAGCAGCTGCAGGCCAACCCAACAAAGCAACAACACAGCAAAGGGGCAGTACTCCTCCTGGCAGCTCTTCCAGCTCTTCGTCTTGGCAGGTTCCTTGATTCCAGCGAGATCTAAATTCATGGGGTCAGGGCCCCAATATTTATATCCCAAATTCCTTTGTTCTCTGAAGGCAGAGAGGCCTTTGCCTAGTCCAAACCAGTTCTGGAGCACTTTGTTGACAAGTCTCCGTCCCTTCTTTCAGTGAGTAGGCCAGGGACATCAGACGCACCACAGGAGGTGGAGCCAGCATTGTGGAGGGAAGGCACTGTCCTATTCAGGGCCCAGGTGCGACCCCTCCCACCCATCTACATGTAGATCTTGCTATTCAGCCCTGCGCTGACTCACCCTGTCTCCTGGCATCCCCCAGCCCCTGTCACTCACATTCCAGACAAGGAATACACAACCTCGCAGAGGCAGGCTTGGATGGTTAGACAAGAAAATACCCACTTTCTAAAAGTGGTATTTTCAAACACAGAATGTTAAAACCAACTTCACTAAAAGATGCATTTTATCATTCTGAGTCCAGGCATACTAAACTCGAATTTCTACCATGTTCCCGGGGTCAGTTAGGATTATAAGCTGTAATAATCAAAACTGCCCGTTCTGGCCTAGGGGAACAGGTAGCCTTGCAATAGTGAAAAACGAACTAGGCTGTAATTCACTATCAGGACATGCCGCACACACCCGAGCATGTCCTACCTTTCGCATACAACGCACCCTGCCCACAGGGGTACCTTGGGCCTACCTTAGGGGTGACTAACATGTAGCAAAGGGAAGGTTTAGGGACTTGCAAGTGTGTGCACTTGCCAAGTCGACATGGCAGCCCCAGGCTGCGCACAGGCTCTGCGATGGCAGGCCCGAGTTACACTTTACGGGCTGTTTGCGTGGGTGGCACAATCCAGTGCTGCAGCCCACCAACAGCATTTGGTCTATAGGCCCTGGCACTCGCAGTGCACTTTACAAGGGACTGACACATAAACCAAATAGGCCAATGATGGAAACACCAATCCATAACGCATTTTATACAGGAGCACTTGCACTTTCCCACTGGACCGCAGTGAGGAAAGTGCGCAGAATCATTACACCAGCAAAAACAGAGTCAAAACCGGGAGGTCAGAAAGCAAAAAGTCAGGGGAAACACGCCAAAAGATGCCAAGTCTAACACATGTCCCCTCCAGCTGAAAGTAGGAGAACTACCCAACCCCATTGGAGTTCTCTTCACTAAGGCGGAAGAACCTGGACAGACCATCTGCGTTGGCGTGTTCTGTACCAGGACGGTGTTCCACCGTAAAGTCCATTCCCTGTAGGGAGATGGACCACCTCAGCAGTTTTGGATTCTCACCCCTCATTTGCATCAACCATCTGAGGGGCCTGTGGTCTGTCTGAACCCGGAAGTGAGTCCCAAACAGGTATGGTCTCAACTTCTTCAGTGCCCAGACCACAGCAAAAGCTTCCCTTTCTATGGCACTCCACCTCTGTTCCCTGGGAAGTAGTCTCCTGCTAAGGAAGACTACAGGCTGATCCAGGCCCTCTTCGTTCAGTTGTGAGAGCACCGCTCCCACACCATGCTCTGAAGCGTCAGTCTGCACGACAAATTCCTTGGAGAAGTCAGGTGCCTTGAGCACGGGCGCCGTGCACATGGCTGCCTTCAGGGCATCAAAAGCTTTCTGGCAGGACTCAGTCCAGATCACTTTCCTGGGCTGCCTCTTAGAGGTCAGCTCTGTTAAGGGGGCAACGATGGTGCCATAGCCCTTAACAAATCTCCTATAGTAGCCGGTGAGACCTAAGAAGGCTCTCACCTCTGTCTGGGTCTTGGGGGGTTCCCAAGCCAGAATGGTGTCAATCTTGGGTTGTAGGGGCGCCACCTGGCTGCTTCCTACCTGGTTTTCCCAAGTACACCACAGAACCCTGCCCGATCTGGCACTTACTGGCCTTGATCGTGAGGCCTGCACCTTGCAGAGCCCTCAACACTTTCTCAAGGTGCTGTAAATGTTCTTCCCAGCTGGAACTGAACACAGCAATGTCATCCAGGTAGGCGGCACTGATAATCCTCCAGCCCAGCCAACACCTGATTGACCAACCTCTGAAAGGTGGCAGGGGCATTCTTCAACCCAAAGGGCATCACCCGGAATTGGTAAATACCTTCTGGGGCTGAGAATGCTGATCTCTCCTTGGCCCCATCGGTTAAGGCAATCTGCCAGTACCCAGACGTCAAATCAAACGTGCTGAGGAACCGGGCAGCTCCCAACCGATCAATGAGCTCATCAGCTCTGGGGATGGGGTGCGCGTCAGTCCTGGTGACGGCATTGAGCCCACGGTAGTCCACACAAAACCGGAGTTCTGGAGTGGCTCCGGGCGCCGCAGCCTTTGGGACCAAGACCACTGGGCTGGCCCAAGGACTGTGGGAGGGCTCAATCACCCCTAACGCCAACATCTTAGAGACCTCCTCCTTGATGCTGGCTCTGACCCGGTCAGTCAACCTGTAAATTTTTGCTTCACAGGATGGCTGTCACCGGTGTCCACGTCATGGGTACACCAGTGAGTAACACCGGGGGTCAGAGAGAACAGTGGGGCGAACTGTCCCAACAACTGGCGACAGTCCCCCTGCTGCTCCTGAGTCAGAGTAGGGGAGAGGATCACACCCTCTACTGACCCATCATGCTCCTTGGTAGACAGGAGGTCAGGGAGAGGCTCGCTCTCGTCTTCCACCCCATCATCTGTCGCCAAGAGCATACTCACTTCGGACCTCTCGAAGTGGGGCTTGAGGCGGTTCACGTGAAGGACCCTCAAAGGGTTCCTTGGAGCCTGCAAATCCACCAGGTAGGTGACGTCACTTTTGCGCTCCTTTACCTCATATGGCCCAGTCCACTTGTCCTGCAAGGCACAAGGTGCCACTGGGGCCATGACCCACACTTTCTGCCCAGATTGAAATTCGACCAGAGTGGCATTCTGGTCATACCATCTCTTCATTTCTTCCTGGCTTGCTTCTAGGTTCGCCTGGGCGAGTTTCCTGAAGCGGGCAGTTTGGTTTCTAAAGGCCAGCATGTAGCTAAATACATCCTGGGGAGTTTTCCTGGGAGCTGCCTCCCAGCCTTCCTTTACCAAACTCAGAGGTCCTCTGACAGGGTGGCCATACAGGAGCTCAAAGGGGCCGTACCCAAGAGACTTCTGAGGCACCTCCCTGTATGCAAAGAGTAGGCATGGCAAGAGGACGTCCCACTTACGCCTCATGGGTTCTGTTAGACCCTTGATCATGCCTTTCAAGGTCTGGTTGAATCTCTCCACCAGACCGTTTCCTTGTGGGTGGTAAGGAGTGGTGAACTTGTAGGTTACACCACACTCCTTCCACAGGGATGTCATATACTTCGCTATGAAATTGGTCCCCTTATCAGAAACCACCTCTCTGGGGAATCCCACACGGGAAAAGATCCCCATTAACGCCCGGCCCACCACTGGCGCCGTCGTTGTCCTGAGAGGGATTGCCTCCGGGTACCGGGTGGCATGGTCCACCAAGACCAGGATGTACCTGTTGCCCATGGCTGTCTTGGGATCCAGTGGCCCCACAATATCCATCCCTACCCTTTCAAAGGGTGTTCCAACAACAGGAAAAGGTTGGAGAGGAGCTTTGACCTTCCTCCCACTCTTACCACTTGCCTGGCAAGTTTGGCAAGACCTACAGTGTGCATCTGACTGCCTTCGCATTTGGGGCCAAAAGAAGTGGGTGACAAGCCTGTCAAAGGTCTTGTCCTGCCCCAAATGTCCTGCCAAAGGCACGTCATGAGCCAGACCCAGTAGGAAGGTCCTGAAGCACTGGGGTACCACCAGCACACGGGCTGACCCAGGCTCAGCAACCTTAGGCTCACTGTATAAGAGACCACTCTCCCAGTAGATCAGATGTGACCCGGACTGATTACCAGCTGCCTGGTCTGCAGCCTGCCGCCGCAGACCCTCTAGAGTAGGGCACTCGTTCTGCTCCCTGCAGAACTCCTCCCTGGTGGGACCCCCTTCTTTCTGCCAATGGGTCAGCTCAGAGATGTCTCCCAGTTCGGCTACCTGCTCCGCTGTAGGCACCGGGCGTCCCCTCGAGGTCCGCCTCCTCCCGGTCCGTGGGAACTTCGGGGCCGGTTTCCCGCGCCCCCTGCCCTTTCTCTTGGCAGGGACTTGGGCCACTGTTTCAGGCTCCAAGTCCTCTTGATCACCCTTTCTGGCTGCCATTGACCGAGTAGACACGCATGCCCACTCTGGCAACCCAAGCATCTCCAAGTGCGACCTGAGCTCAACCTCCTTCCATGAGGACTGCTCCAGGTCGTTTCCTAGCAGACAATCTACAGGCATGGTAGGGCTCACAACCACCCTCAAGGGACCTGAGACCCCCCATTCAAAGGGAACCTGCGCCACCATACATTGGCGCTCTGAGTTGTCTACAGCAACTACTTGGTGGAATGCTCCTGGGACTACTTGCTTCTCAGACACCAGGTGACACCGGACTGAGGTCACACTGGCTCCAGTATCTCTGAGAGCCTCTACCCTGTTCCCGTTAATGGTCACCCAGGTGCTATATTTCTTTGTGTTAGGGGGCACCTGGTTTCCTGGGACCATCTCACTGTCCCCTAGTGAGACAAGGGTCATTTCTGCGGGATCCCCACCCTCCTGTGGGCACCCCTCCTCCCCAAGCGCTACACTAGCCAACACTTTGGACTGTCCACCGGTGGGTGGCTGTGTCCCCTTCGGGCACTTGGGGTCCCCCTTAAAGTGACCTACCTGGTCACATGCATAACACTTGCGGGGGCCGGTCTCAACAGGCTTCCCTGTAGAGACCCCTTTCTTCTTATCACCGGGCGCTGGGAACCTTTACCCTGGGTACTAGTTTGGGGCCCTTTAGAGAACTCCTGTGCTTTACCCTTGTCCCCCCACCTTTCTGCTGGGGACCCTGCCCACCTTTGGCTGAGTCTCCCCAAACGCTTTCTTGTGGACCCTGGTACTCACCCAACGGTCCGCTTCCATAGCAAGCTTCCTGGGGTCAGTTAGCTTACTATCCACTAGGTGCTGGCGCAGATCTGCAAAACATAGACTAGACAAGTGCTCCCATGCAATCAAGTTGTAGAGCCCCTGAAAATCTGTTACGCTACTGCCCTTCACCCAACCATCCAGAGACCTGCAGAACACATCCACACATTCCAACCAAGTGTTGGCATCAGACTTCTTACTGGACCTGAACTGATCCCTGTACTTTTCAGGAGTAAGACCATACTTCGTGAGAAGGGCATCCTTCATGTCAGCATAGGTGAGGTGATACCCCTTACCCAACGCTATCAGAGCATCCCTTGCTTCTTCCAGGAAAAGTGGCCACAATCCTGCTCCCCAATTCTCCTCAGGGACCCCATTCATGTGTATGGCTGCCTCATAACCCTGAAACCACCTTTGTATGTCATCCCCCTTCTTGAACTCCTTGCCTACGTTCTTGGGAATGTGCACAATCCTGTCTGCCTTTCTGGACGAATTGCTGCCACCATCTGAGCCTGACTTACTCCTAAGTTCTAGCTCCTTCAGTTCTCTCTCATGCTCTAAGAGCATCTTCCTCTCCTCTATGGCCAATCTCTTCTCCTCCCGCTCACTCTCCAGCCTGAGCTTCTGCAGCTCAAACTGCCTTGCCTCCCGCCTGTCCTCCAGCTCCTCTGGGGACAGACTGCTGCTGCCTGACCTGGCGGGTTCCCCCTACCCAAAAGCACATCCACCCTGGAAATAGGCTCCTCCACCTCCTCACTGAGATCACCAGGCTGCCCATTGGCATGTCTGGCTGCTACCCAGGCCCTCAGCGCCTTCTGTAGCTCCTCCTTCCTTGTGAGGCCTTTAATTTGGACTTTCAAGTTTTTACAAATCGCTCGTAACTCCTTTACGGCGTAGGATTCCAACCTGTCCTCCTCAAAGATAACTTCCAGAGATGCAACGGATGATGCAATTGATTCAGGCATGACAAAAGTAGTGAGTTGAAAACTGGCAAGATCAAAAATAGGCCAAAAGAAAAAGAACCAGTATGTGGTACGTAATGGTCTGCGATATGGTAGTAGTGCACACCAATCACTGTAAGTCAAGTGCAAACACAAGTCCTATCCTCACCGCTGACAACCAATGTTAGAAATGGGATCTCTAGTTGGCAAGGGCTTGCACCTTTGTCCAAGTAGGGACCCTTCTTCCTAGTCAGGGTAAGGGTTGTTACACTCGTGAAGTAACCCCTGCTCACCCTCGTGGTAGCTTGGCACGAGCAGTCAGGCTTAATTCAGAGGCAGTGTGTAAAGCATTTGCACATAACCAACAGTAATACAGTGTAAGCACTACAAACGGACCCCACACCAGTTTAGAAAAATAACCAATATTTTATATACTCAAGACAAGACCAATTACGACAAAAATCCACAATACTATACTTTACGAATGAATGCTTGATACGGTAACTTCTTCTTTGCAGGAATAGCACAAAAGCAAAGTTCGTACGAGTCGGTAGCTCCGTCCGAGCCTACCGTGATGCTGAAAACCACAGAGTCTAACAGTTCCAGCCGACCGCGTCGATACGGGCCAGCAGAGTCGTGAACAGACTCGGTTACAGTACCTTTCTCGTTGTGGCTGGTACGGAGTGTACGAGCCGGTCGGTGTTCGTCGCGGTTGCGGTGCAAGACGGAGCGATGCAAGGTGCGGTGTCCCTCGATGCGGTGCAGGCAGCGGCTCGATGAGCGTCGTGCAGTCGGAGTCGGTGAGTCCAAGGCGTGCGATGCAGGGCGAGACGATGCTCGATGCGGTGCTGACAGGTTGCGATGCAGGCGACCTAGCCGGAGTGCGGGAGCTGGCGTCGGACAGCGGTGCGAGTCGGAGCGGTGCGTCGCAGACGTGCGAGCAGTGCCCCAAATGCGGTGCGGTCTCGACTCTTGAGCCAGTTGCAGCGACCGCATCGGTCGGGTCCGGTTGGTTCAGTGAAGCGATGCGATGCGAACTGCGGTGCCCACAGGTCACGGTGCAAGCAGCGGCTCGATGTTGGCGGCGTCGGACGTCGCCACGGTGAGACCAGGGTTGCGATGCGAAGCGGGGCGATGCGGTCTGCGGTGCAAACAGGTCACCGGCCAGGGGATTCGGTTGACGGAGTCGGTTGCAGTTCCCTTCCTCTGTGGCAACTGAAACAGCGTTCAGAAGCGGTACCCAGAGGCTTGTGAAGTCTTTGTAGTCCCTGAGACTTCTTAACAGGAGGCCAGCTCGGTTCCAGGCCCTTGGAGATACTCAGCACAAGTTTGTAGAAAGTTCAGTCCAGTCCTTTCACTGCCCAAGGCAGAAGCAGCAGCTGCAGGCCAACCCAACAAAGCAACAACACAGCAAAGGGGCAGTACTCCTCCTGGCAGCTCTTCCAGCTCTTCGTCTTGGCAGGTTCCTTGATTCCAGCGAGATCTAAATTCATGGGGTCAGGGCCCCAATATTTATATTCCAAATTCCTTTGTTCTCTGAAGGCAGAGAGGCCTTTGCCTAGTCCAAACCAGTTCTGGAGCACTTTGTTGACAAGTCTCCGTCCCTTCTTTCAGTGAGTAGGCCAGGGACATCAGACGCACCACAGGAGGTGGAGCCAGCATTGTGGAGGGAAGGCACTGTCCTATTCAGGGCCCAGGTGCGACCCCTCCCACCCATCTACATGTAGATCTTGCTATTCAGCCCTGCGCTGACTCACCCTGTCTCCTGGCATCCCCCAGCCCCTGTCACTCACATTCCAGACAAGGAATACACAACCTCGCAGAGGCAGACTTGGATGGTTAGACAAGAAAATACCCACTTTCTAAAAGTGGTATTTTCAAACACAGAATGTTAAAACCAACTTCACTAAAAGATGCATTTTATCATTCTGAGTCCAGGCATACTAAACTCGAATTTCTACCATGTTCCCGGGGTCAGTTAGGATTATAAGCTGTAATAATCAAAACTGCCCGTTCTGGCCTAGGGGAACAGGTAGCCTTGCAATAGTGAAAAACGAACTAGGCTGTAATTCACTATCAGGACATGCCACACACACCCGGGCATGTCCTACCTTTCGCATACAACGCACCCTGCCCACAGGGGTACCTTGGGCCTACCTTAGGGGTGACTAACATGTAGCAAAGGGAAGGTTTAGGGACTTGCAAGTGTGTGCACTTGCCAAGTCGACATGGCAGCCCCAGGCTGCGCACAGGCTCTGCGATGGCAGGCCCGAGTTACACTTTATGGGCTGTTTGCGTGGGTGGCACAATCCAGTGCTGCAGCCCACCAACAGCATTTGGTCTATAGGCCCTGGCACTCGCAGTGCACTTTACAAGGGACTGACACATAAACCAAATAGGCCAATCATGGAAACACCAATCCATAACGCATTTTATACAGGAGCACTTGCACTTTCCCACTGGTCCGCAGTGAGGAAAGTGCGCAGAATCATTACACCAGCAAAAACAGAGTCAAAACCGGGAGGTCAGAAAGCAAAAAGTCAGGGGAAACACGCCAAAAGATGCCAAGTCTAACAATGACCGATCTGGAAGACCTAACTGATCACTACATCCATACCATGGCAATTATATTCGACACTGTTGCCCCGAAGCACCTCAAAAGTATGCCGATCAAACAGTCCAAACCCTGGTTCAACAGCTTTCTCAATGAAGAAAGACACAAACTAAGGCTCGTGGAGAGATCATGGAGGAACTGTCCTTCCATAACAAACCTCAAACAGTTGAGGATGACTAGAAGCTCTTACAAAAAACAAATCCGTTGTATGAAAGCAGAACACTTTAGGTCTCAGCTTGACAATGCCAAAAACAGACCCAAAAATCTTTTTGAAATCATCAAACAACAAGTTAACCACTCAACCAACCAACTATCTGCACCCACGATATCACTCCCTAACGATGATGATTTCTCAGCACACTTTATCGAAAAGGCGAGATGGATTGAACTTGATCTGCATCTAGCTTCACAAAAACCACATCATCAGACCCAGCCCATTGCTTCATCAGGGCTGACTTCTGAGAGTGCCCCTACTTCCTACTCCATAGGTTAGACTTCGAAAAACAATACATCGTGTAACACCTTTATACTACCAGACGATGTTGAGCTACTGAGAACTATAGCTTCATTAAAACCCTCAAATCATTTCATTGATCCTTTACCTGCCAAATTCTTCAAAGAGCTTAGATTTGCCATTTTCCCTCTCTGGTCCTTGATTATCAATGAATCGCTGGTACAGGGTAGGATTCCTGATTGCCTAAAGATAGGACAAGTCACACCTATACCTAAAATGCCTAATGCAGACTTATCAGATCCCAACAACTTTCGACGAATTTCCAATATCATGACTCTGGCTAAACTTCTTGAGAAAGTCTTACACAAACAGCTATGCAACCACATCGAAAAGCTCCAGCTCCTTGACCAATACCAATCGGGTTTTAGAGCAGGTCTTGGACTGAAACTGCTCTGACTCACATTGTTGATGATGCCCTTAGACTATTGGAACAGAACAAACCATGCCTACTTATTCTTCTGGATCTGTCCTCGGCGTTTGACACTGTCAAACACGAAAACCTGACTGAAACCTGACTGATTTTCTTTAAAAAAGGATGGGTTTATCGGGCCCTGTTCTAAATTGGTTTGCCTCATTCCTACATAATAGAACACAAAGAATCAAAGTTAACCATTTCCTCGCTAACAGTACGCCAGTCTCAATTGGAGTACCTCAAGCTCCCACACTCTCTCCCATGCTTTTCAACTTGTTCATGGAACCCCTCACCGATGTTCTAAAGCATTCAAACATGCAGTACCACATGTACGCTGATGACACCCAACTGTACATGAAAATTGCCTCACTGGATGACATCAAAACTCTGAACAGTGCACTTCTGAAAGCTCAACAATGGTTAGCTCACAATCACCTTTTGCTAAGTACTCTCAAAACGGAATTTCTCTTGATTGTGCCCCACAACCACTCTGCACCCATCCAAGACTGGCTCAAGCAACTTACGGCTCTCAATTGCTGATACACTGTCAAACACGAAAACCTGACTGAAACCTGACTGATTTTCTTTAAAAAAGGATGGGTTTATCGGGCCCTGTTCTAAATTGGTTTGCCTCATTTCTACATAATAGAACACAAAGAATCAAAGTTAACCATTTCCTCGCTAACAGTACGCCAGTCTCAATTGGAGTACCTCAAGCTCCCACACTCTCTCCCATGCTTTTCAACTTGTTCATGGAACCCCTCACCGATGTTCTAAAGCATTCAAACATGCAGTACCACATGTACGCTGATGACACCCAACTGTACATGAAAATTGCCTCACTGGATGACATCAAAACTCTGAACAGTGCACTTCTGAAAGCTCAACAATGGTTAGCTCACAATCACCTTTTGCTAAGTACTCTCAAAACGGAATTTCTCTTGATTGTGCCCCACAACCACTCTGCACCCATCCAAGACTGGCTCAAGCAACTTACGGCTCTCAATTGCTGATACACATGTTGTTGACTCCTCAAGATCGTGAGGGGCATAACTGTGGACAAATACTTGAATATGCAAGAACAGATCAGTGCAACAACTAGGGTAGCTAACCACAAACTCTGCACATTTAGGAAAATCTAGTCGTTCCTGCCTGCCTCCTGAAGACTTGAAACTAGCAGTCCAATCCCTAGTTATCTCCCGACTGGAATATGGAATTGTGACCCTGGCAGGGTTACCCAAAGCTAGACTGGCCCCCTTAAGGGCTACTCTGAACTCTGCTGCCAGACTCATCACGGGTTCAAGAAAATATGATCACATCACACCTGACCTAGAACAGCTCAATTGGCTATCACTGGATGCTAGGATTCAGTTCAAGATTGCCTGCCTGACGCACAAGGCTCTCAATTATAATACCCAGTCTACCTGGCAAAATACCTCAAACTTTCTGGTCTGAATCGGGACCTAAGAAGCTCTAACAATCTCTTGCTAAAACCTCACATATTCAAAAAGAAAAGAACCTACAACCGCTCCTTCTCCGGTCTTGCCCCTTGATTTTGGAACGCTCTTCCTCCCGAAATCAGATTGAACCCCTCGTCCTACTCATTCAAGAAACAAGTCAAAGGGTTATTACTGAACAACCAGTTGCAACATTCGACCTAAAGACTCTATGACTACTTTTGTTACTTGTCTACAACATGGGTCTCTCATGCAATGTTGCAATTTTTGTCACTTTATAGGTACCACAAGTTTGGTTCGCTCTTTTTTTGTACATGTGCTTCTTCACTTACCTTATGTTTATTATGTACGTTTTTCTTACCAATCTTATCTGCTTCTTTGTACAGACTCTTACGGGTCATGTTCGCGCTATATAAAACTTTTCAAAGAAATAACGTCAAGTGAAATAATAGATTGAGAACATTGTCTCACAAATTGTGTCCATAGTGGCAGAAGTCATTATGTGTACGGACATTAAAACTGTTGTCGTAGTGGTGGCCAGCATGGTTCATGGGTGGAAGGGCGGGCGCAGGGGGATGCCGGGGGTTGCGGGAGGGGCACGCCGGGGGGTCCAGATTGGGGGAGAGAGCATAATTAAAAAAAATAACTTACCTTGCCGCCGGTTCCCGCGTCTCTGCTTCTGCTCTCCTGCCTCCAACTTTAGGAACAGGAAGCAGGCAGCCAGGCTCCCTCCCCTAAGCCAACCACAACGCTGCATTGTAGCGTTATGATTGGTCTGAGCACAGTGACACGGCGAACAGCCAGGGTCTGGAGCGGTGGGCATGTTTTCGATGCAGCCTCCTGCATGGAGAACATGAAAGTGCACATGACTGGTTTAGGCAGCCCGAGAGGGCCGAATAACAGTCATTGCGAACTTAGGAGTGGGCAACCTACTCCTCCCCTGCCCTGCTTCGAGAGCAGAGCAGCCCCGCCCACCTGCCCGCCCGCAAAGCACCACAAACAAAAAATGATAATAACTGAAACGTATTATTATTTTATGTTTTTGCTTTTCGCACTGCTTGAAAGCAGTGGGGCGACGCTCCTCTGCCATAGCGGAGGAACCGCCACTGTGTTCTCGACATATCTTTTCTCCTCATCAGCCTTTGTGCAATTTTGGAAAGTTTGACCCATTTACATTTTAATTTTAGGGGAAGTTAATGATTTGAACCAAAGTTTGATTGCTACCAGCCTTATTTAATTTTCCTGAGGTTCTTCCTGTTTTTTTTTGGGATAATTTGGGCAAAGTAATTTGCTGCTCTTCGTCACCCAAATTGAGTACGCCTCTCAATGAGATCTGTGCATTAACAGTCATTGTCAACTCTGCCACCAACTTAGTAGGTGGCATGTTGACATTTTATGAAATGGACACCTCAAGTACTGCTCGGAGCGAGTTTTGCAGCATGTGAGGCCCCGGATGAGACATCTTTAAACGTAAGGGGACTCAAATTGGCAATGAAAGACTCCTTTTTCAAGTTTTTCAGTTTAGAAACATGCAATTCATTTGGTAACACGCCCATTTTAAACAAAATCTTGAAACATGAACAACCAGGGCTACATTTTTTAAATTCTTCTTTGATAGAAAACAGGAGAGCACTCAAAGCCCCCAGTTTTCCAGCAATAAAAGCCACAAAATAGTCCACGGTTTGAATAAATCTACTTAAACCTTCAGTTTATCAGATTGCTACTCAAATATTTGGCAGTTGAGTGGCGTTTAGAGTAGGAACTAATGCACTGACCAAGTGAACGCAAAGAACCAATTTATCAAACTGATGATGATTATCGTTTAGGGACCTGATTGGACTTATTGATACACTCATATCTGTGTGCTACTAATCGGGAGGCATCAGGAAATATCACTTCCAAAAAGGTAGAAAGCTAACCGCCATCTTGCAAGGTTTGACAATATCAGGGCTGACTGCTACTATTGTGGGTTCCGCTGACTCCTCCCTCTGACACTGTTTATTTGGCTACTTAATTATATTACTAAGCATTGGCAATCAACAGAAGTAAAGGGATAATGCTTTTTCGTATAATACAAAACATTGCATGATCATTGATTTATTGCGAGAGATACGAATGTTGTACATATGTTGCACAACCTTTTTCAGCTATTGGGTCTCTTGCACGTGCATTTTGCTTGATTGCATGTGCACATCTATGATCTACCTAAATAAAAGTGCATGTCAGTACCTGGGCTGATTGGCCAAAAGTTTACTTTCCCAGTGCTTTTTCTTCTGATCAATTTTCCATTCAGTTTTTTTTTGTAGTCATCATTCTGTGTCTAAATTTCAGGTTACATGTATTCGAAGCCAATAGTACCTTTTGCTTGCATCAACAATGTTTACATGTGATGTGTCTAAAAACTAAAAAGAGATTCAATACCTTTTTTTTGTACACCTCCCAGGAAAATCTCTGTACACCATTTCTTTTACTATTATATGTGATTTATTTTTACTTACATTGTATTATAAGAATTTGACCAGCCCATTTAGATGGTGTGTTTTCTTTTTCTTTTTTTTTCTTTTTCTGACATATGTGAACAATAATAAAAAAAACATAAAATAACCATTCTTCCATCTTGCTAGGGCCAGGCCTATTTATTTTGCTCGCACTTGCTCTCTGTTGCCTTTAAAATAAAGGGAAGAGGGCAAGTTTAATTGGAACCTCCAGTCTTGCTTTAAAATTGGGAAAACATTTCTGGATTTTGCTAGTCTCTGCGATGGTTGCCTAGAGTCTCAGATACTATATTCTAATCTTAGTGCCTTTAACCATTCTACAAAAATATTGTAATACCATTGTTATTATATTTTGATATTGATTTGCAGTGCGGCTTGCCACAACACAATCTCAAGAATCACTTGCCTTACAGAGTGGAGGGTTTCATTATGTGTTAGCAGCTGAATATCAGCCACGTGCTCCCGGGCCTTTGAAATACCCTAATGTTCCTTATTTATGGGATCTTATAAATAAATACAAGGAAAACACAATGCAGGCATAAGAATGTGGCGGAAGGGAACACATCACAAAAAGTAGACAGTCAAGGACTTTAATAATAGTGCCACAATGCTCACTATAGAACCGTAAAATGAGTAGTAGATAGAAGAACAGAGGACTGCATAAACAACCTAAAATGCGTAACAAAAAGCAGAAATTCGTTTACATCTAAATTCATTTTCTTTCAATGTAATAATATCGTAAGCTCTCATTTGCAGAAACTGTTTGGAGGAAAACAAACTTTGGGTGTGTATGCTATGCTTCAATGTTATATCATGGCTAATTAGTTATTACTACCATAATTCATCTTCATTTATATTCGGAAGTTTGCTCCGTTGTGAGATGCTGAGATTAATATTACTATGACCTGGGTTCTTCTTATTATTAATGGGAACAATCTATGGCCCTTATTAATAAATTAAAGCTGCCAGAAATGAAGATAAAGTTTATTAAAATTCATATTAATAAATGATCTCCCCGTTTTCATTAAATTTCATCTGCTGACAATGCTTTCATCTGCTATACTGGATTTTATGATTTACTCATCTAGAGGATACACACAGATATGTATGTAATGGCTGGTAAAAGCAAAATGAAGTGGATGCACAGCATTATGCAAAGTGGCTCTTCAGCTGTTTTCATTTGCATTAATTTACTTCCTTAATGCTAACTCGCAGCTATGTGGCTTAAGCGGGGTCTCTCTAGGTTGACAAAAACGTTTGTGCAGATAATAATAAAATGTGGGTGTCGTGAGTAGGACAAATGCACATTCCCTAAAAACGTGTCAACATTTTACAAAGTGCTTGAATGGAATGGGGTATAGACAGATTCTATCCTTGAGCTGCCACCGGGATCAAGCCTGGCTCTAGTGAATCCTTCTGGATACCTCCTGGTGCTGTTTTGGAACACAGACGACAAGCAAAAGACAGGAGACGAGCAGCAGCGCTTGCAGAGTCTGTGTATTTTGTTGTGCAGAGTAGCTGCCTGCGATACGTTAGTAAGGGCTCTTTTTCTGCAAACAGATTTTATTGAAACATTGGCAATCCACATTCATTATACAAGACGGAGTACATCGCACCGTTCATCAAGGAGGATCTATGATCACCTCACAATGCATCCCCAGGAGTACAGTACCATTCCCAATAAGACCAACATCTCTCCACCCGAGTTGCATACTTAGTACTAGGCAGATCTTAGTAATTGGTAGAAGGCCCTTATCCATGTAGTACACTAAACACCTCCCTACCTTCCCTGAACCGTGCAGTACCCACCCCCTCTCACTCCATTCCATGCACTGTGCAGGGTCATGTGGACTGAGGAGACCAACCATCCGATCGAGTGGGCAACTCTCACACCCTCACCACGCATTATAGGAGTTAGCCGGGTCCGCCATTACCAATTGCCTTCACCCGGTGGCCTCCTGCTGCTGGAGATTGCCTCAGGCCAGAGCGCAGGGCAACTAATCTGATTCACCATCTCCTTCCCCATCCTCTCCTGCTCTCAAATCATCAGTTGATGCCTCCCAAGCCTGTGCAAAATCTATAGGTCTCCTACTCTGGTGTGCGTTCCTTAGCAATGCTCCTCCCTGCCAACCCGCCCCCCAAAATAGGTCAGTCCTGCAGTGCTCTACTCTAGGGCCAGCAGTGTCCTTCCACTGCATCGTAATACATTGCTTGGCCACCACCAAGGCCAGATCAATGAACCTGGACTTTACCCTAAATTTAGCTCATCGGGGACAGATCCCCAGTAAACAAAGAGAAGAGTCCAGTGAGCACTCCATGATCACAGTGAGTAAGCGCAGCACCTCGGACCAACAAGAGGTTAGGTGGACACAGCTCCATAGCATGTGGAGTAGACTGCCATCTCCAGCATGGCACTGAGGACATTAATGCATTGTAAGCGGGAAGTAGGTGTTACATTTTTGGGTGGGAGGATATGCCAGAGGGAGAAAGTAATAGTGAATGAGCTTAAAACGAGCACTGTGGGTCACCCGAAGAGCAGCTTCACACATTTTGAGGCAGTCGCCATCTGTCAAGGGAGACCCCAGATCAGTTTCCCATCTCTCTTGCAGGTGAGCAAGAGTTAAGACCATGTCTGCTCGTAGCGCCCCATAAAGCCCTGTCACCAGCCGCTGAGTGATAGTAGCATCCCAAAGAAATTGACAGCTACGATGTGTTGGGGTTCAGAATCCCGCAGTTCCCAGAGTAGTTGTACTGCTGCAGTCAGAGTCCCATGCAGTAGAAACAGTCTGGCTGGGAGGTCAAAGTCCTTCCTGAGGTCCTCAAAGGAGACAACACCACATCGGCATAAAGCTCACCTCCCCTATCTAAGCCAGGTGCCACCCAGTCCTGCAGGCGACCACACTCAATCCCACTGACTTGCGTAAGCAGTGGCTGAAGTAGAAGCTGCTGGACATTGGGAGCAGGTGTCTGCATCTGCTGGAGCGCTCGTAGCCAACAGTGCCACAGTACCGTTAGGTCCTGCTGGCCCGCAGTAGGTGTTCCTTTTGGGGCAAGCAACAGAGTCCAGAGTAGGGCCCAGTCAGGCTTGCCTGGCCACTACAGGCAATAAGATTCGACGTCAGGGGCATCCATCCCCTCATCCACAGATGCACACTGCAGTTTAGCCAAGGAGACTCACCTAGTTTGCATTGGCCAGCAGGGAGAAGGCTAAAATCTGCCACTACAGTATCCATCTTACGCCCAAGTGTCTCCTTCATGTCCCTGATGGCAAGGAGCATAGAGTGTAGTTTATCTTGTGGGACAGGTAGCGTGTCCCGAGAGTGGCCCAAATCCCTGTCACCGACTGGGGTCATTGCTGCTGCCAGCCCAATGGGCACTTCTCTGACGCCGCCTGGTCGTTGTGGGATGGTGCACAGTGTGCACACTGAATCTCTGCCCTCAGGAGCAGGAGAACAAACACAGGATAGCAAAGTCCTACGGGGGATGTTCCCCCAGTCTGGTCACTGCCACCGCTTGAGAGGAGGTCTCAGAGTTCTCCCCCAATGCCGCAAAGGAGGGGCAAGAGTGCCCAAGAACAAAATAGCAGCAGGTACAGGCAGAAGGTAAGTGAACGAGGTTCCGGTACTTGACCCCCCTCGCAGCCCTACATTTAGCAGGCGGGAACCTTTCTCTTAATGTGGAAGGATGGCCCAGTGGTCCTTAGGGACAGTGAAAATCTGAGGTATGTAACAATAAATGTAACAATAAAACCCAAGCCTCAGTCCCTGCCACCATGCAGGCAGTGCTGCACCCTCACCAGCTGCACAAGTAAATTTGCTCTGCTGCTTCTCCAGGGCCAGAGGCTTTTCACACTAATCAGCCTTAAAGGCACTCTGCAGGCCACTAATGAGGCAGCAAGGGCCCCCCAAGTCAGACAGGCCTCTCTGCGTTATTTAACATATAGGCAGTAGGCCATTGCAGCATAAGCAGGCCTCATATCCTCACTCCACTGCTCCCGCAAGGTGCCCCACAAGTCTCACCACCACAGCCAGTGGTCAGAGGGATGTAGGTTGCCACAGCTCATGAGTGCCCCAGTTTGGCCCACATGGCTCCCCCTTTGAATGACTGCTGTTGGCTCCCGCTGAATACGCCACATGACGCTTCATGTCGGGCAAGGGTAAGGGGGCATTCACCTCCTCATCTCCAATGCACCTCTGTCGGGCCCCTTGTAGTCATACAAAGTTCTTCAGGCCACACCCTAATGGACCCTTTATACAGGTGCCGCCATTTATAGGCGGCCAGGAATACGGTTAGCAGCACATGCCAGGGAACACAGGCTTGCACCTTCTGCAGCGCCCTACAAGCCTCACCGCCATGTCCAGGGGTCCAAGGGAAGCATCAGTCAGTGCCAGTTGACCAGCAGCATGCACAATTCCTGTCAGACACACCAGGGGCTCGCCACCGCTCATGAGTGCCCCTGTTTTGCCCACCTGGCTCCACCTCAGAATTGCTGCCGCTGGCCCCGGTGGTCATCCCACGGAGCGCCCCTGTAGAACGAGGGTCAGGGGCCATTTTCCTCCCCACTTCCAATGAGTCACAAGTGGGCCCTTTGCGGCCGCTCCAGGTTTTTTCAGGCTGTGCCCCAGTGGCCATCATGTCTGGGCATCACCATCTTGCATGTGGCTTGGAATGCATATCCTGCCTGGTCAGGAGCGCGGGCCGGGGAACTCGGGCCCGCACCTTCTGTTGCTCTCTGGTGTAGGCAGGGGCACCAGATGCCACCCCAACGCTTCCTAGTGACAGGGGCACTGGATATAGAGAGAATGGGGTCGGATGAGAGAGCTCCACTGGGTGCTTTGCAATCTGTGTCTCAGCTCACCAGCATCAGGCCACACCCCATGCACTAGTAAGAGTCAGCACATATCCTGTACTTGCCCCATTACAAGTTTCCAGGAGCAGTATCCCTGGGGAATGTCATTCTGGGGCAGCTTAGCCTTTTCCAGTCTGTCTGGGCCCAGAATAATCGGGCCAGGGCTTCCTTGCAGAGCTGCAGGGACGGACAGCTGCTGTGCCAAGGCCACATCTGCCCGCATCATCATTCAGCTGGGGGGAGGAGAAGAAGCTCCCCAGAGCTGAAGCAAAAAGGAACTTACCCTCCTGCGACCCCCACCCCTTTTAACCATGGCCCCTGCAACATTTACCACCTGATTCAAGCAGGTGGCAAATGTTTGCAGATTTGTGTCCATTAATTCCCCTGGAAGAAGGCAAAACATGCAGAATCAGATCCACGATTCCACGTTATTCCTCATTCCAGGAGAAATAACTAGTAATACCTTTTATCTCACGGGGACATACTGCCAAGTATCATTAATTCTATCTTCATTAGCCCCCCACAGAGATAACATGCAACTCATTACGAGGACATTAAAGGAGAACCAGTAGCTCCTTGTGTCCATATCTTATTTAAACTGAGGAGTTGGAGGATGGTAGCTAACATCTTCTTGCCAGACTGAGAAAACTACTGATTGATGAAAATAAAGAGACACAGCTGTCAGTTTGCAAGTTGCTAAGATAGAAACTAAGGGGCGTGATGCACTGTCACCGCAACCTGCTGCTTGATATTTACAAGCACACGTAAAGCCACCCTGCGTGGCTTTACCTGTGCTTGTAAATATCGCCCCTTTTCATGCAACACTTTGCGTGTTAGGGGCGTGACATGGGTGTCGATGTGGGTGTTCCCACACAACACCCATGTCCACTGATGCATTTCCAGATTTACTCGCAGTCCTAAATCTGGAAATGCGTCAAAATGCTATGCCACCCTAGGGGTGGCGTCGCGAGGTGCAACAAGAAGAAATTTTTTCATTTCTCCCCATTGTTTTCCTCTTCAATGCGTGCTGCATTCTACAGCATGCATTGGATGAGGAAATCACCTCAATTGACAGAAAATGAGCAAATCCATCTTTTGTACATTTTGTTTGCCTAGAGATTAAAGGGTCAGTATCTTTGTTTATTTTAAAATGAGTAGTTTCGATATGATAAGAGAACCACAGGAACGCTGATTTTGGGTCAAGGCCATGGTTGATGGGTCCCCTATCAACCTAGTAAACTACTACGCCCTAGTGACCAATGTACCTGAACCTCTGCAGCAGATCTATAAAGATGCATTGAGAGCAGTTGGGCCGATCATTATGGGGGTAGATTTTAATTTTACTCAAGAGCTTAGGAACAATACCTCTAATAAAACAAAACAGCACTTAAAATTTCAAACTAAAAAGGTTATTGATAGCTTTCTATCTGATTGACCTGTGGAGGGTTGACCATCCCACTACTAAACAATTCACCTGTTTTTAAAGTCGGTATAGTACTGCTTCCCGCATTTATTTCTTTTCTCCTTTCCCATTCCATAATAAGGGCAGGCTCGGATATTTGGGCCAATTCTTTTTTGGATCCTGCCGTTCTTTCTGTTACTATTGAGGTAGAGGTCAATCGCAACGACAGGCCCAAGTGGCAGCTTGATCACTCATTACTAGCAGATGTACAGTGGGTTAGCGAAATGAGGGAATTCTATAGGAATTTTTTCAATTAAATCAGCTCACAGGTTTCATTTTTTCTATATGGGAGGCATTCAAAGTTACTGCCAGGGGACGTAATATTTCATATAAGGCATTTCAACACAGAGAGCATCACCCAAAAAATCATTAAGCTGTAAGCTGCTGTAGATCAGATATCTATTGTAAGCAGATACTCTTCTACCGTCGAAAAAGCCAAACAGAACTTGAGGGATTTTTTTATACTACAAGAAATTACTAGCTCTAGGGCTTATCATCAGAAATTATATGAAGAGAGACAACAGATAGGGAGATATCAAGATTGGTCTACCCAGCAAAAACAAGAGTCTGCGTATGTGAGGAAATTGAAGAACCCTGTTTCAGATGATGTGGCTACAGATGTGGACCAAATACCCAAGGTTTTCCTTGAGCATTATAAGTCGGTATACAAAACTTGCTATCCCACTTCTCCGATAACCTTTAATGCAGTACTTCCAGTCTATTAATATTCCATCTCTAGCGGTCACCCAGTCTGATTAATTTTATGGCACCTATCACAGCAATTGAATTAAAAGATGTTTTAGCTACCATGCTTTGGGGTAAGGCTGCAAGAAAAGATGGCTTTACAGACGAAATTTATAAAAACCTTTGCCGGCGAACTACTCCCTTTTTTGACCGATTTATATAATAAGGTTAAGTATGGGGGGGATTATCTTCTTACTTTAGGGAATCTACTACTGTAAGCTTCTTAAAGAAATGTAAAAACCCTGAGGATGTGAACTCGCATAGGCCCATAACTCTCCTTAATGCCGATTATAAGTTGCTGATGAAACTGTGGGCCAGTCGGATCAGCCCGTTGGCCCAGGCCGTAATCCATAGGGACCAAACAGGCTTTGTCACTGGGAGGCTGTTGGCTGCCAATACGAGTTTCCTATTGCAGGCTATAGATTATTTCACAGCTAAACAGGCAAAGGCTGTGGTTATCATGGTCGATGCGGCGAAAGCCTTAGATCTGGTTAACTGGGAGACGCTGTTTTTTGGCTGCAAAGGTTTGGGTTTCCCTCAGGGTTTGTCACAATGCTATCTAAAATCTATCACGGAGCTAACGCTCAAATTTTTGTCAATTGACGTATAGCCGGCAAGGTCGCAATGAAGAGGGGGACCCATCAGGGTTGTCCCCTTTTGCCTATATAATTCACTTTTTTATAGAGCCTTTAACGATTAGGATTAGGGCTTCTCAGGCCATATAGGCACCTATTTTTGGTATGACTAAATCAAAATTGTTTGCAGATGATATAATTTTGTTCTTGAAACCAAATAGGGGAAATATCCAGCAGGCACTAGATGAATTTGATCAGTTTACGGATATCGGTGGGTACAAGATCAACCCATCAAAGGCAGAAGTTCTGCTTTATAATTCTCCCCTTGAGGCCCTCCCGGCTCATCTGCCCTCTCGGGCAGGGTGCCAGGCACCAAGTCAATATTTGGGGGTGCATGTTACTCACGATTACTTGCAGCTCTTTCTGCTAAATTACCTCCCAATGTTTTTAAAGTAAAGGGGCTGCTTGAAAAAAGGACTCTGCTCCCCTTGACTCTAGTAGGCAGAGTGGCCCTTATTAATATGTCTGTCCTTACGCTTTTATTGTTTCTATTTGCGAACATCCCCATTAAAGTTAAGAATTTTTTTTTTTACAGATCTAGATGTGCTTCTTAGGCATTTTATATGGAATAATAAAGCACCTAGGGTAAAATAGTCTGCCCTCCAGCTCGACACTCTGCATGCCGGGCTGACTTCTCCCCATTTTCAAGAATAATTTCAAGCAGCACTCTTAGATCTCTGTGCTAGATTTCTGGACAGAAGTGGGGTAATGGACTCCGTTTTATCAGACAGAATGATGCAGTATGCTGGCATCCATTTACCAGTTTTTATTAAGGTCCCTAAATTTCCAAAGAAAACTAGATACAAGGTTTTAGCAGAGTTAAGTGTCAGGTTTTTGAGTTTCTATCGTCTCTATAGAATTTCTTCAGGTTGGGTGTTCCTCACGCTTCTCAAGATAGGGTATCTCAGCTTGACAATTTAATCGCCCACCATTACTCTCTGGGAGCAAGCCGGGTTTAGAGAGGTCGGCCACTTCTTTCTCCAGGGAAGGCGGATGTCTTGGACCGAAATTATGGCTCGGTGTACTGACCTGGGCTCACAGCTTTTTCTTTCCTATCATCAGATTTTATCATTCTTTAAAGCCTATAATTTTGATCTTGGCCATGACAGTCATACTCTATTCCAAGCCCTGTTTAGATCAAGGATGGCCGGTATAGGGAACTGGTACCGGCTAATACACGACTTAGAGATACATCCAAATGGCATAAAGAACATGTTAGACAAAATTTGGCAAACAATGTATTGTTATTTTACAGTAAGGGATTGGCAGTCAATATCGCTTTTAGGGCATAAGTCCCTGAGAGCGGCAAATTTTAGAAGGATGTCTTTTATCTCACGTCGGTTGGCCTACTACACACCCGAGGTATTAAATAAAATGTTCCCGGCTCTCGATAACTGCTGTTTCCATTGAATGAAACACCTTCTGGTCCAAGTTAGTGGCAGTCCTCAATTTGGCTACGGGTGTATCTATCAAACTAGATCCAGCTTTGGTACTCCGGTTTTTTACACAATAGGCAACCCCGGAATGTATCTGAATTGGGTCAGAGGTTTTTGACAATTGCTTTCGCAGTGGCTCGCTTTCTGATTTTGCAAAGGTGGCGAACCTCCAGGGTTCCGGAGTATCAGGAATGGCTTAGTAAAATGACTAGAACGAAGCAATTCGAGGAAGCATATGCCAAAAGGGTAGGGGGTCTGAAGCGATTTATGATTCAATTAGCAATTAGGTCAGAAAGGTCAAGCATGATTTAGTAAAATTTTAGAACTCAATAAGCTATAGAGTCATTCGACCAAGATGGTTTTATTTCATTGGGAATCTCGAGGGCATAGTCCTAAGTTTCAGTTCTGGCCCACTGTGCTGTTTATATAAATTAGCAACAAAAAAAATGATTATTAGAGACAGCACTATTGTTTATTAACTGGAACTATTGAAGCATTTTGATAACTGTAAGGCGCCTTATCTAATTTGTAGCATTTGAGAATAAGGCCCGATTTGCGCAAAAACACAACTTTATGCTCTATATTCATCGTTTTTGTATTACAAGGAATTTTAGAAAGGTATTTTATTAAAATCTTTAGCATTTTATAAGGATGCTGGTCAGGGTACTATCATAATGTTATGCTCTACTATCTATTGCCTTTTCCTTTAAGGATGTATTAGAAATGAAATGAAATATCTTTTTGGGAAATCCTAGTTGTTTGTTATATATGTACATTTCTTTTCTTTTCTATTGCATATACATATGAACTCTGATTCCTGATTGTAATGTTGTGGATCTGCTCAATAAATAAAAAATAACAAAAGATTATACCCTCAAATGTGCTGCATACACACAGATATCTGCAGCAGGTGTCTTAACCCCCTAACCTATCTTAGAAATGCAGTTTATTTGTGATCACTTAACTAAGCCAAAGCAGTGTTCCAATCACATTTGTCATTGTTATCAATTTCTTTGGAGGCAATATGATGCACAGCTTGACTTTCATTGACGTTTACCTGCAAAACTCTTTCCCGTTCTCCAAAGAGACGCCCAATTTATGAGTTCCTATTTGAAAAGTTTTCTAATTCCAGCATTGATTATCAGGAGCTGAAAGACCAATATCTTTCCAGTTAATGGCATAGTTTACTGATAGCATTTCATAAGATAAAGGAGTCGCATTAGCATTACAGTCCTGCCATGCCTTTAGAGTTAACACGACTCACTGTAATTGTCATTTAAAGATAGAGCAATTATTCCGTCCCTTGCACCTTATAATTTGAAGGTACATCTTCTATGTTGGAAACAAAGGCTGGGTCCTTAGCCGACCTGCCTATTTCCCCTTTTACATTTAACATTTGTAAGTGCCAGTCGCGGTCCGTGTAGTAGTGCCGGCCGGGCGGTGACGTGGGGCGGGGAGGGCAGGGTGGGGGTAGCAAAGTACGGATTACGGACCAATACAGGTAAATAAACATTTAAATCAATTAAACGAATTTCGTTGCGCGCACTGCAGCGCGCAACGAAATTCGTTTAATTGATTTAAATGTTTATTTACCTGTATTGGTCCGTAATCCGTACTTGCTACCCCCACCCTGCCCTCCCCGCCCACGTCACTGCCCGGCCGGCACTCCTACACGGACCGCGACTGGTAAGTGCTTTGATGAACTCTTGATCCTTATGTCTCTGTCAATAAAATGTATTTTAGTATGCATCTGTCGGTTGCCCATATTTCTGGGACACATGTAATTTTGATTTCTATTAATGATGTATGACTTTTAGCATAGTCTGTGAGTCTGCGGGTACTATTCACAAAGGTGTTTCATGCTGTGAAAAATAAGATGAGACTGAAAATACGGAAGAGCTTTCTCCATGGAAATAATGTTTTATGGCGCTATAAAAATGTGATTTGCACATTTGACTGCCCTTCCAACTGTTCAGAATTCTATGCTATGTACAATTTCACAAAGCGGGAATATGCTGCCTTAAAAAAACCACATGGTAGATGCAAATGTTTGCCTAGAAACCCATGCCTGATGTGTCTTTCTAAATGTAGGCTTTTGTCCATTTTGTATATGGAAAAAAGTGTAGAAGTGTGTTCTGGTGGATTTGTACGACTCTGTTTACACTTTCCTACTGGAATTGGGCCCTGAATTACGAATGCAAAGATTTTGAAAAAATACTACATATGGCCAGTGCCTAATATGTAAAAATGTAAGTGCAAGGGCCCAATGTATTTCTCTGGAAGCCAACATGGTTGGCACTAACTACATGTTCCTGTCAGGATTGCCAAACAGTCCTCACGCAATACTAGAGTGACATTTTGTACTATTGCAAGTCACCTCACGGTGTAAGGGTACCCTGGGTCACTGTTTTTATTTTTTGTTGTTGATCAGCTCTGCTCAATAATGTACAGACAGCTCCACCATGTGGCGGACCGTCATAAATAAGTGCTGGTGCTAAAACGCATGCACAATTTAAGAAATGCATATAACAACAATGTATATTTTGATTGCTAACAAGTTCACTGAAGATGAACAAAAGCTTCCGCGAAATCATATTTGTGTAGTCCAGGACCGATTTAAAACCCTTTGGCAAAGACTTAATTAATATATATGCAAATTCACAGAGAAAGTTTAAGCAGGCACAAAATAAGCTACATGTACAGAATCCGGTGCATATTTTGTGCTTCATGGACTGTCAGTGGTTTGGCATTTGTAGATTTCAGCACATTCACGGAGAAATTAGCTGGAATTTGCTTTTGGCACACGTTCCATTCCATTATGGAAATTCTGACCTAGTCCTAGGGGACAGAGGTGCCCACTCCCTGCATTGCAGACCAACCTCTCCAAGGCTCATGAATTGCTTTAGTGATGTACTACAGATCTCCATGTTCACCCTAACTTAGCAGTGGAATTGTAATTTAACCATAGACATGTATGTGCACTTTTAATTCCATTCAAGTTACTGGTGATCCTGTGAGTGATGTGGATATGGGGCTCAGAGGCAGTGGCCATGAGCAGGTGAATGTCACAAGACTTATGAGAGCCAATGCACGTGTGGGTGTAATGTGCATTAGCAAATTAGCTACGCTCCCTCCCTGGTCCTCCCACTCCCCATAGGTATTAATGATCATTATCTTCATTACTACAAATGCTTTAAAAGCATAATTTCCATTGTTTTGTCATTCAAAACCCCACTAAGTACTTTTCAGAGGACAGCAGTGGTTCCCTAGTGGCGGTTAATATATCCAGGTCAGCCTGACCCTTACAATTCGATAGACAACCTCAGTTGGGGTACTTGGGCCTCCCGCACGAGTGAGGCACCATTTTTATCGGGAGACCTGGGGGAATGCTGGGTGGTAGGAAATTTGTGTCAGCCCGGTGATGCCACAACTTTCCCACACAAAAATGTGTGGAAAAAGTGATTTTTTTCAGCTAAATTTGAGGTTTGCAGGGGATTCTGGGTAAGAAAACGTTGTGGGATCCACGTAAGCCATACCTCCCTGGAATCCCCCGGGTGTCTAGTTTTCAGAAATGTGTGGGTTTGGTAGGTTTCCCTAGCTGGCCGCCGAGCACGGGGACAAAAACCCAGGTGACCCCCCCTTGCAAAACTAGGTCGTTTTGTGATAGGCAATTTTGATGTCGCCTCAATACGTTTTGGGCCCTTGCCTGTCGCGGGTACTTGGGCCTCCCACACAAGTGAGGCACCATTTTTATCGGGAGACCTGGGGGAACGCTGGGTGATAGGAAATTTGTGTCAGCCCGGTGATGCCACAACTTTCCCACACAAAAATGTGTAGAAAAAAGTGATTTGTTTCAGCTAAATTTGAGGTTTGCAGGGGATTCTGGGTAAGAAAACGTTGGGGGATCCACGCAAGCCATACCTCCCTGGAATCCTCCGGGTGTCTAGTTTTCACAAATGTGTTGGTTTGGTAGGTTTCCCTAGCTGGCCGCCGAGCACGGGGCCAAAAACCCAGGTAACCCCCCTTGCAAAACCAGGTCGTTTTGTGATAGGCAATTTTAATGTCGCCTCAATACGTTTTGGGCCCTTGCCTGTCGCGGGTACTTGGGCCTCCCGCACAAGTGAGGCACCATTTTTATCGGGAGACCTGGGGGAACGCTGGGTGGTAGGAAATTTGTGTCAGCCCGGTGATGCCACAACTTTCCCACACAAAAATGTGTGGAAAAAGTTATTTTTTCAGCTAAATTTGAGGTTTGCAGGGGATTCTGGGTAAGAAAACGTTGGGGGATACACGCAAGCCATACCTCCCAAAGAATCCCCCGGGTGTCTAGTTTTCAGAAATGTGTGGGTTTGGTAGGTTTCCCTAGCTCGCCGCCGAGCACAGGGCCAAAAACCCAGGTAACCCCCCCCCTTGCAAAACCAGGTCATTTTGTGATAGGCAATTTTGATGTCGCCTCAATACGTTTTGGGCCCTGGCCTGTCGCGGGTACTTAGGACTCCCACACGAGTGAGGCACCATTTTTATCGGGAGACCTGGGGGAACGCTTGGTGGTAGGAAATTTGTGTCAGCCGGTGATGCCACAACTTTCCCACACAAAAATGTGTGGAAAAAGTGATTTTTTTCAGCTAAATTTGAGGTTTGCAGGGGATTCTGGGTAAGATAAAGTTGGGGGATCCACGCAAGCCATACCTCCCTGGACTCCCCCGGGTGTCTAGTTTTCAGAAATGTGTGGGTTTGGTAGGTTTCCCTAGCTGGCCGCCGAGCACAGGGCCAAAAACCCAGGTGACCCCCCTTGCAAAACCAGGTCGTTTTGTGATAGGCAATTTTGATGTCGCCTCAACACGTTTTGGGCCCTTGCCTGTCGCGGGTACTTGGGCCTCCCACTTGAGTGAGGCACCATTTTTATCGGGAGACCGGGGGGAACGCTGGGTGGTAGGAAATTTGTGTTAGCCCGGTGATGCCACAACTTTCCCACACAAAAATGTGTGGAAAAAGTGATTTCTTTCAGCTAAATTTGAGGTTTGCAGGGGATTCTGGGTAAGAAAACGTTGGGGGATCCACGCAAGCCATACCTCCCTGGAATCCCCTGGGTGTCTAGTTTTCAGAAATGCATAGGTTTGGTAGGTTTCCCTAGGTGCCGGCGGAGCTAGGGTTCAAAATCTACAGCTAGGCACTTTGCAAAAAAAGGGTCAGTTTTCACTGTGAAAATGCGGTGTGTCCACGTTGCGTTTTGGGCCGTTTCCTGTCACGGGCACTAGGCCTACCCACACAAGTAAGGTACCATTTTTCTCGAAAGACTTGGGGGAATGTGGGGTGGGTAGAATTTTGTGGATCCACGCAGATTCCAGAACTTTCCACCACAGAAATGTGAGGAAAATGTGTTTTTTCGGACAGATTTTGAGGTTTGCAAGGGATTCTGGGTAATAGAACCTGGTGAGAGCCAGTCAAGTCAACCCATCCTGGGTTCCCCTGGGTATCTAGTTTTCAAAAATGTATAGGTTTGCTAGGTTTCCTTAGGTACTGGCAGAGTTAGGGTTCAAAATCTAGAGCTAGGCAGTTTGCAAAAAAAGGGTCAGTTTTCTCTGTGAAAATGTGGTGTGTCCACGTTGCGGGCCCTTGGCCTACCCACACAAGTGAGGTACCATTTTTCTCAGAAGACTTTAGGGAACGCGGGGTGGGTCGACTTTTGTTGATCCACGCAGATTCCAGAACTTTCCACCACAGAAATGTGAGGAAAATGTGTTTTTTGGACACATTTTTAGGTTTGCAAGGGATTCTGGGTAACAGAACCTGGTGAGAGTCAGTCAAGTCACCCCATCCTGAATTCCCTGGGTGTCTAGTTTTCAAAAATGTATAGGTTTGCTAGGTTTCCCTAGGTGCCGGCAGAGCTAGGGTTCAAAATCTACAGCTAGGCACTTTGCAAAAAAAGGGTCCGTTTTCACTCTGAAAATGTGGTGTGTCCACGTTGCGTTTTGGGCCGTTTCCTGTTGCGGGCACTAGGCCTACCCACACAAGTGAGGTACCATTTTTCTCAGAAGACTTTGGAGAACGCGGGGTTGGGGGAATTATGTGGATCCACGCAGATTCCAGAACTTTCCACCACAGAAATGTGAGGAAAATCTGTTTTTTTTTACAAAGTTTTAGGTTTGCAAGGGATTCTGGGTAATAGAACCTGGTGAGAGCCTGTCAAGTCACCCCATCCTGGATTCCCCTGGGTGTCTAGTTTTCAAAAATGTATAGGTTTGCTAGGTTTCCCTAGGTGCCGGCAGTGCTAGGGTTCAAAATCTACAACTAGGCACTCTACAAAAAAAGGGTCAGTTTTCACTGTAAAAATAAAGTGTGTCCACGTTGCGTTTTGAGCCGTTTCCTGTCGCGGGCACTAGGCCTACCCACACAAGTGAGGTACCATTTTTATCGGGAGACGTCAGGTAATACATAATTGTAGAGCAACTGTTATTACCTATTGACTTTCGATGCATTTCTGCCTTCCAAATGAAAGACAATGTGTAAAAAAGAAGTCATTTTGAAAAATGACCTATAATTCTCATGCTTGTATGGGTACTCACAATTTCAGAAATGCGCAAATATCTACTGTTTCTAAACTCTATATTTTGTTCCAATTTTAGAAATACATATGTGTCTTTCATACCGATTTTTCCATGTATATATTTTCCCACATTAGTTGCTATATACCCGGTACATAATAAAAAACCATTGCAAGACGCTGCTCAGTTATTGGCTCTGGGTTCGTCGGGTTCTTGGTGAACCTACAAGTCCTATATATCCCCACAACCAGAAAGGTCCAGCGGATGTAACGGTATATTGCTTTCAAACAGTTACAGGTGAAAACGTTGACACAAATGGCTGTTTTCTTCAACTAATTTTCAATTTTTCCTATATTCAACGGTTAGTTTCTATAAAGAAACCTTGAAGGATCTACACAAATGACCCCTTTCTGAATTCAGAATTTTGTCTACTTTTCTAAAATGTATAGCTTTCCAGGATCCATTATTGATTTTATACCCATTTCTACCATTAACTGGAAAGAGGTTGAAAGCACAAAAAATAGCAAAAATAGGCTATGTCCCAGAAAAATGCCAAAACTGTGTAAAACATTTTGGTTTTCTGACAAAAGTCTGCTTGTCCCTGAAAGCTGGGAAGATGGTGATTTCAGCACCACAACCCCTTTTTTGATACCATTTGCAGGGAAAAAACCAGACGCTTTCATCTGTAGCCCTTTTTTCCCATTTTAAAAAAAACAAACAATGTTTTGCTGTATTTTGGCTAATTTCTGGGTCCCTTCCAGGGGAATCCACAAACCCTGGGTACCTTTAAAATCCCCATGATGTTGGAAAAAAGGACGCAAATTTTGCGTGGATAGCTTATGTGGTCAAAAAGTTACAGGGGCCTAAGCGCGAACAACCCCAAATTGCCAAAAAAAAGGCTTAGCACCGGGGGGAAAAGGCCTAGCAACGAAGGGGTTAACTCACAGACTACAACAAAGAGGGTGGATGGGCAGATAAATGAGTTCAAGGATAAATGAGTGATAGATGTGATGTATGGACAACTAATGGATGATTGACTGTATAGAAAGAAGCCTGAATGCATTTCTAGTCATAAGTGAGCCTTTTGGCTTTGATGAGATTTGTGTTCATGACCACCAGGAGATGCAGAAATATTGTGGTGGAAATATTATTGTGTTCTTTGGTGAATTCATCAGTTTGAGTCACTTCCTTCTTTTAGGACCACAAGTATAAAACTCACACCACAGCCATGCAAACCATAATTACACATCAAATATAATGCTCATGACCTCACCCTTAATGACTCATATGCAATTACAAATGTTTTAAATCATCTTACCGCTGAGAATACATATCACATTACAGTCATCTCTTTGACAGTGATGCCTATGAATCCAGTATTGTTTATTTGATCCAGAATGCCTTGTAATTTATTACATTTTGCTTTTAGGTGTTGTTATTTTTTGGCATAAATATTGTGAAGTCATCAGCATTGCATGTGGTGTGCAAGTTATGGCTTGCATAGCAATTGTATGATCTATGGATAGTGTTCCTTAACATAAACAACTTTCGCCTTTGTTTTTTTCAGTAATTACCTTTTATCATATACTACATGCAGCACTTCCATGTACCAAACCAACCATAAGTATTAACCTCCCACTATGCATGGACTTTGACTTGCATTGTGGGGGGCCTAAATGCTTGGACTTGATCCAGGCCCAGGGGACAACACTCTGCAGGAGGTATATCCCCTCTGCACAGGGATTTCAGCCATGTGCAGCAAGGTTGGCTGCAGTGGGCAAGGTACTGCAACCAGCTAACCGTCTCTGGCCAATCCCCATGCTCAAGGTCTTCGGCTGTGTGATGCAGAACTTGGCTGCAGTGTTTAAATGTGCCACAGAGGGCCAATCCCTGCTGTTCACACCTTCAGTCATGTGCAGTAGGGGTTGGCAAAAGGGACTGGGCTGTAGCCAAGTCCTACTCTCAGCCTGCCAGGTACTGGCTGTTTTTGACGCTGACCATATTAAGTGGCAATGTTGAGAGAGCCTTTTCACAGATAAATGTTTACATGGGAAGGAACGAGTGAGCATCGGTGACCACTCACTGAAGGAGTATTGTATGGTGTAATGCAATACATTTGATTTGTAAACATTTATTTTAACCTTATATACACTGCAGTTATAGTGTCTAGATGCAATGTACTATCAGGACAGAAAGCAAGCAATATTAAAAAGCAAAGCTTTCTATAAACACCTGAACAACACTATGATAAACATTGCACTAAGCCATTTTAAATACTTTAGGATTGCACCTGTATAAATGCTTAACGGTGGTTTTGGGACCTAGATGTTTTTAGCAATCTGTGCCCAAGTTTATAATGTTTTTTAATGTACTCGATTGTATTTAATCGAAGGGTTTTCAATATTATGATCTCATGATTATATTGCTTTTTAACGTATTTGACTGTTTTTTTTTCTTATAAGTAATGAAAGGAAATTGATGCATGATGTTTTTTATCTGTGTAAATGCTTTTATGGATGTTTGTCATGACTCCGAATAAAGCAATATATGACTATGACTATGACCTGAACAACACTGTTTCTGTTATTATTTAAGCAAAAAAGTGTAATCACTGATGACCACTGATTTTTTTAAGTTACACTGGAAAAGACCTACCAGAATTCACCAAAAATAGAAAGTGAAAACAGGAAAACTTATATATGGTTATGGTTCTGACTCCAATGCCTAATAGCAATAATCTTGACAGTTTTGGTTAACAATGTATACAACAGACGCAATAATTTGTGACCCCTTTGTGAATGAGAAAATAACTCCGAAAGCTTAGGTATTTTGATTTTATCTCATAGGACGGGCATAAACCCTTATACTCCTTGTTAGAAATGGGGGTCTCTAGTTGGCAATGGTTGGCCACTGTCCAAGTAGGGACCCTTCTTCCTAAGTCAGAGTGAGAGGGCTACCCTCTTTAATACCCCTGCTCAACCCTGTGGTAACGTAGCACGAGCAGGTAGGCTTATCTCAGAGGCAGAGTGTGAAGCATTTATGACCATACACAGTAACACAGTGAGGAACACTACAAAGGGACACCACACAAGTAGTTATAAAAAATAAGTATCTTTATATAAAGGCAGATTTATCACAAGACCAATAACTGTAAAAGCCACAATACTGTCAAAAATAGGATAGCTGTTGAAGGGCTGTCAAAAATAGTTCAAAGGTTGCAAAAATAAGGTTCAAGTTCAAAGCAGTGGTCTCTGCGACCCTTTCTTTCAGAAAGAGGGGGTCTGCTAGCAGACACACAGTAGGAGGTGGAGCCAGCATTCACCTTGCCAGGCACAGCCCTATTCAGGTCAAGGAGCCACCCCTCCCCACACTCTAAATGCAGATCTCTCTATTCAACCCAGGTCTGACTCAGCCTGTCCTGTCCCTCTAAACCCAGACAGCCAATACACATAACGGCAGAGCACACTGGAAGGCTTAGGCAAGAAAATACCTACTTTCTAAAAGTGGTATTTTCAAACACAGAATATAAAAGTAAACTTCACTAAAAGATGTATTTTAATATTCTGAGCTCAGGCATACTAAATTCGTTTTTCTACCATGTTCCTGGGGTCAGTTAGGACTATAGAATGTAATAGTCAAACTGCCCATTCTAGCCTATGAGGAACAGGTAGCCTTACAGTAGTGAAAAACGAAATGGGGCATAATTCACTACCAGGACATGCTACACACACCAAGGCATGTCCTGCCTTACACATACAAGGCACCCTACCATAGGGGTGACTTACAGGATGCCAAGGGAAGGTTCAGGGGCTGGGAAGTGAGTGCACTTCACAGCCAAGATGGCAGTTCTGGACTGCACACAGACACTGCAGTGGCAGGTCTGAGACACACTTTACAAGCTGCTTCTGTGGGTGGCACACATCAGTGCTGCAGGCCCACCAGCAGCATTTGGTTTACCAGCCCTGGGCACACATAGGCCACACTACTAGGGACTAACAGGTAAACCAAATAAGCCAATCAGGTTTATACCAATTCACATAGACATATTTACACAGGGAGCATTCGCGCTGTGACACTGAATGGCAGTGGCACAGCGCCCAGAGCATCTAACACCAGTAAAACAGAGGAGACAACAGCGAAAAATGGAAGGGAGACCCACGCCAATGGTGCCAGGTCTAACACACGTCCCCTCCAGCTGAAATGTGGGGAGAACTACCCATCCCCTTGGAAGTTCTCATCGCTAAGGCGGAAAAATCTGGACAGACCATCAGCATTGGCGTGTTCTGTACCAGGGCGGTGTTCCACCGTGAAGTCCATACCCTGTAGGGAAATGGACCACCTCAACAACTTGGGATTCTCACCCCTCATCTGCATCAGCCATCTGAGGGGCCTGTGGTCTGTCTGAACCCGGAAGTGAGTCCCAAACAGGTATGGTCTCAGCTTCTTCAGTGCCCAGACCACAGCAAATGCCTCACGCTCAATTGCACTCCACCTCTGTTCCCGTGGAAGTAACCTCCTACTGATGAAGGCTACAGGTTGGTCTAGTCCCTCCTCATTTATCTGTGACAGAACGGCCCCCACCCCATGCTCTGAAGCGTCTGTCTGGACAACAAATTCCTTAGCAAAATTGGGCGCCTGGAGTACGGGTGCTGTACACATAGCAGTTTTGAGGGCATCAAAGGCTTTCTGACAGGTGTCAGTCCAGTTCACAATCTTTGGCCGCTTCTTGAAGTCAGCTCAGTCAAGGGTGCAACAATGTTGCCATACCCCTTGACAAACCTCCTGTAATAACCTGTGAGTCCTAAGAAGGCCCTCACCTGGGTCTGGGTCCTTGGGGGCTCCCAAGCCAGGATGGTTTCAATCTTGGGCTGCAGGGGCGCCACCTGGCCGCTCCCCACCTGGTGTCCCAAGTACACCACAGAACCCTGCCCAATCTGGCACTTACTGGCCTTGATTGTGAGGCCTGCTCTGCGCAGCGCCATCAACACTTCCCAGAGGTGGCGCAAGTGGTCCTCCCAGGAGGAACTAAACACTGCAATGTCATCCAGGTAGGCGGCACTGAAAGCCTCCAGCCCAACCAACACCTGGTTGACCAATCTCTGGAAGGTGGCAGGGGCATTCTTCATCCCAAAGGGCATTACACGGAACTGGTAGTGCCCATCTGGTGTGGAGAATGCTGACCTCTCCTTTGCCCCATCAGTTAAGGCTTTCTGCCAGTACCCAGACGTCAGATCAAACGTGCTGAGGTACCGGGCAGCCCCTAACCGGTCTATGAGCTCATCCGCTCTGGGGATGGGGTGCGCGTCGGTCTTGGTGACCGAATTGAGACCTTGGTAGTCCACACAGAACCTAAGTTCAGGAGTGGCACCAGGCGTCGCAGCTTTTGGTACCAAGACCACGGGGCTGGACCAGGGGCTGCTAGAGGACTCAACCACCCCTAGGGCGAACATTTTAGAGACCTCCTCCTTAATGCAAGCCCTGACCCTGTCAGTTACCCTGTAAGCCTTGTGCTTGACAGGAGAACTGTCCCCGGTATCCACCTCATGGACGCACCAATCAGTGACACCAGGTACCAGGGAGAACAAATCAGAAAATTGCCCCAACAGGTGGTGACAATCTCTCTGCTGCTCAGGGGTCAGTGTGGTGGGAGAGGATCACACCCTCCACTGACCCATCCTTCTCTTCTGCACACAGGAGGTCAGGGAGAGGCTCACTCTCCTCCTAACCCCCATCATCTGTGGCAAGAAGCATGCCCACTTCAGACCTCTCAAAGTGGGGCTTTAGGCGGTTCACATGCAGGACTCGCAAGGGGTTCCTGGGAGACTGAAAGTCCACCAAGTAGGTAACTGGACTTTTGCGCTCCACCACCTCAAAGGGACCGGTCCACTTATCTTGGAGCGCACAAGGTTCCACTGGGGCCAGTACCCAAACCTTCTGACCAGGTTGAAATTCGACCAGAGTGGCATTCTGGTCGTGCCAACGTTTCATTTCTTCTTGGCTGGCTTCCAGATCTGCCTCAGCAATTTTTCTGAAACGCCGAGTCTGGTTCCTGATGGCCAACATGTAGCTAAATACATCTTGGGGAGGTTTCCTGGGAGATTGCTCCCAGCCTTCCTTGACCAGACTCAGAGGTCCTCTAACCGGGTGCCATAGAGGAGTTCAAAGGGACTGAACCCTAAGGACTTCTGTGGCACCTCACGGTAGGCAAACAACAGGCATGGCAAGAGGACGTCCCACTTACGCCTCAGGGGCTCTTCTAGGCCCATGATCATGCCCTTCAAGGTCCGGTTGAACCTTTCAACCAGACCATTACCTTGGGGGTGGTAAGGAGTGGTGAACTTATACGTTACCCCACACTCCTTCCACAGAGACTTCATGTACTGGGAGATGAAGTTGGTCCCCCTGTCAGACACCACCTCTCTGGGGAATCCCACACGGGAGAAAATCCCCATCAGTGCACGTCCCACCACGGGGGCCGTCACTGTCCTGAGCGGGATGGCTTCAGGGGACCGGGTGGCATGGTCCACCAAGACCAGGATGAACCTGTTGCCCATGGCTGTCTTGGGGTCCAGAGGCCCCACAATGTCAATGCCCACTCGCTCGAATGGGGTACTCACAACTGGAAAGGGCTGGAGTGGGGCCTTGATCTTCCCCCACTCTTCCCACTTGCCTGGCAAGTCTCACAGGTCCTGCAATGAGAGTCTGAACTCTTGTGCATCTGGGGCCAATAAAAGTGGGCGGCCAGCCTCTCAAAGGTCTTGGTCTGCCCCAGATGTCCTGCCAATGGAATGTCATGAGCCAACCCCAGTAGGAAGGTTCTGAAGCACTCGGGTACCACCAGCACATGGGCTGACCCTGGCTCAGCAACCTTAGGCTCACTATACAGGAGACTGTTCTCCCAATAAATCAGATGTGAACCAGACATGTCACCTTCTGCCTGGGCTGCAGCCTGTCGCCGCATACCCTCAAGAGAGGGGCAAACTCTCTGCTGCTCACAAAATTCCTCCCTGGTGGGTCCCCCTTCCTGCTGCCAATGGGTCAGCTCAGGCAGGTCCCCCAGTTCGGTGATCTGCTCCCCGGTAGGCTCCAGGGCATCCCCCTCAGGGTCTGCTCCTTCCTGGGCAGTGGGAACCAAGGGGGCCGGCTTCCCGCGCCCCTGCCCCTTCTCTCTAAGGCAGGGATCTGGGCCCTACTCTCAGGCTCCAGATCCTTTTCAACACCCTCCTTGGCTGCCATGGACCGAGTGGTAGCACACGCCCACTCAGGCAGACCCAACATCTCTAAGTGAGCCTTCCTCTCCACCGTAGCCCACGGGGAGTCCTCTAAATCATTGCCCAGCAGACAGTCTACAGGCATGGCGGGCCTCACAGCTACCTGAAGAGTTCCTGAGACCCCCCCCCACTCAAAGGGAACCTGAGCCACCTAACATTGGCTCTCTGAGTTGTCTGCGGACACTACTGGGTAGAATGCATGGGGGACAACCTGCTCTTTGGACACCAACCGGGAGCTGACAGCAGTTACACTGGCCCCTGTGTCTCTTAGAGCCTCCACCCTATGGCCATTGATGGTCACCCACTGCCTGTATTTTTTGTGTTAGCAGGCAGTGCAGGCTTGGGGACCATCTCAAAGTCCCCTAATGAGACAAGGGTCAATTCTACGGGATCCCACCCCTCTTGGGCACCCATCTCCTTCTCTCCCAGGGCTACACTAGCAATCTGGCGGGGTGGTGCATGGGGGGGGTGCACTGGCCCCCCTTTGGGGGCACTGGGGATCAAAATATCTGTGGCCCACTTGACCACAGTTGTAACATGTGGGGGGCCCCCTGGGAACAGGCCTACCTGTTGGGGGCCCGGTCCTCCTTTCTTGGGGGGCTGGGACACCACTGCTTGGTTCCCTGGGGGATTACTTTGGGGCCCTCGGTGGAACTCCCTCTGTTGACCTTTGTCCCCCACTCCTCTGCTGGGGACCCTGCCCACCTTTGGCGACGTCTCCCACTGGACCCTTGCGGACCCGGGTGCTCACCCAGCGGTCCGCCTCCTCAGCAAGCTTTCTAGGGTTAGTCAGCTTGCAATCAATTAGGTGCTGGCGTAGCTCAGGAAAACAATTACTAGATAAATGCTCCCATGCAATCAAATCATAAAACTGTGCAAAAGTTTCTACTTTGCTACCTTTACCCAGCGTTCCATGGCTCTGCAAAAAAGGACACATATTCAACCCACGTGGTACCCTCTAGCTTCTTACACACCCTAAACCTCTGTCTATACATCTCAGGGGTCAAACCATAGCGGGTCATCAACGCTTCCTTCATGTGGGCATAAACCATCCTACTTTCTGGGGGCAGGTCCAACAAGGTATCCCTCCCTCACTCACAAAGCGTCCCCACAACCCCGCTCCCCAATCCTTCTCAGGGACCCGGTGGGACACCATGGCTAATTCATAAGCGGCAAACCATTGCCCAATATCTTCACTTTTGTGGAAATCTTTAATAACCTCCTTGGGTATATACACCCTACTCTCAGGGTGCACTACAGGTACGCTGCCACCAGAGGGGAGATTTCCATGCTCTTAGCTTTAATCTCCAACTCCCTCAATACTCTCTCATGCTCAAGCTTCATCCTCATAATCTCAATTTCTAACTTCTTGTTCTCTAGGTCCCGGTGACCATCCATTTTAAGCTTAGCCATCTCCATATTATGCCGTCTATCTCTCTCCCTGTCCTCCAGCTCTTCTGGGGACAGACCCTTAGCGGACACACTAGAGCCCGGGTTGGAAAGGGCTGGATCTCCTACTAAGTCTACTACATCGCCCTGCTGCTCTCCTCCCTCCACAAGCTCTCCTAGATCCTTAGGGGCATCCCTGGCTTCTAGCCAGGCCTTCAGCGCCTTGTAATACTCCTCCCTTCTAGTGAGACCTGTGATAGGGACTGTGAATTGCTTGCAAAAATATTTGAGCTGCTTGGCATTGTAGGTTTCTATTTTCTCTTCTTCCCAGGAGAGATCTTATGAGGCATTGGATCTGGGCTTGCCCATTGTAGAAATAACTGGCAATATCAATAAAGGACAGAAGAAAACTTCTCAAAAAATGTGCGTGGGTGAAAAATCACCAGCAATATCAATCACAATAGGGGATCAAAAAACTTTCAATAAATGGGCGCGGGTGAAAAATCACCGGCAATATCAATCACAATATAGGATCCCAAAAACTCTCAGAAAATGTGCGCGGGTGAAAAATCACCGCAATATCAATCACAATATAGGAGCAAAAGAAATTCTCAAAAAAAATGTATGCGGTACGTTATGGTCTGCACTCACTAGTAGTGTACACTATAATTACTGTATGCGATCATAAATGCAAGTCCAGATCCTCACCGCTGACCACCAATGTTAGAAATGGGGGTCTCTAGTTGGCAATGGTTGGCCACTGTCCAAGTAGGGACCCTTCTTCCTAAGTCAGAGTGAGAGGGCTACCCTCTTTAATACCCCTGCTCAACCCTGTGGTAACGTAGCACGAGCAGGTAGGCTTATCTCAGAGGCAGGGTGTGAAGCATTTATGACCATACACAGTAACACAGTGAGGAACACTACAAAGGGACACCACACAAGTAGTTATAAAAAATAAGTATCTTTATATAAAGGCAGATTTATCACAAGACCAATAACTGTAAAAGCCACAATACTGTCAAAAATAGGATAGCTGTTGAAGGGCTGTCAAAAATAGTTCAAAGGTTGCAAAAATAAGGTTCAAGTTCAAAGCAGTGGTCTCTGCGACCCTTTCTTTCAGAAAGAGGGGTCTGCTAGCAGACACACAGTAGGAGGTGGAGCCAGCATTCACCTTGCCAGGCACAGCCCTATTCAGGTCAAGGAGCCACCCCTCCCCACACTCTAAATGCAGATCTCTCTATTCAACCCAGGTCTGACTCAGCCTGTCCTGTCCCTCTAAACCCAGACAGCCAATACACATAACGGCAGAGCACACTGGAAGGCTTAGGCAAGAAAATACCTACTTTCTAAAAGTGGTATTTTCAAACACAGAATATAAAAATAAACTTCACTAAAAGATGTATTTTAATATTCTGAGCTCAGGCATACTAAATTCGTTTTTCTACCATGTTCCTGGGGTCAGTTAGGACTATAGAATGTAATAGTCAAACTGCCCATTCTAGCCTATGAGGAACAGGTAGCCTTACAGTAGTGAAAAACGAAATGGGGCCTAATTCACTACCAGGACATGCTACACACAACAAGGCATGTCCTGCCTTACACATACAAGGCACCCTACCATAGGGGTGACTTACAGGATGCCAAGGGAAGGTTCAGGGGCTGGGAAGTGAGTGCACTTCACAGCCAAGATGGCAGTTCTGGACTGCACACAGACACTGCAGTATCAGGTCTGAGACACACTTTACAAGCTGCTTCTGTGGGTGGCACACATCAGTGCTGCAGGCCCACCAGCAGCATTTGGTTTACCAGCCCTGGGCACACATAGGCCACACTACTAGGGACTAACAGGTAAACCAAATAAGCCAATCAGGGGTATACCAATTCACATAGACATATTTACACAGGGAGCATTCGCGCTGTGACACTGAATGGCAGTGGCACAGCGCCCAGAGCATCTAACACCAGTAAAACAGAGGAGACAACAGCGAAAAATGGAAGGGAGACCCACGCCAATGGTGCCAGGTCTAACACTCCTCTTATGGTTTAACACCTATATGTATAGCTACTCTCCATGAGAAAATGCATGGCATAAAGAATGCATGTAGTGTAAAATGCTATTCTTACAATTTTTGAGGAAGAGGGGTCATGCCCTATTCGAAGCCTCGCTACTCGTCAGTGACAGCCCTTCTCTACTCTCATACATATCAAAATGGGGATTGTCCAGCTAGGGAGACAAGTGGGGCATCGTGACCCTAATTAACAATGAAACTGCAAAAGGGCACCTTACTGACTATAGATATATAAAGATTATTTACATAGAAAACACAGTTTAGTCTTTTCTAGTATTAGACACGATCAGCTGTCTCTGGTTTATTACACAGATATGCCTTCATCATACAAACTCCTCCAGCACTGACGCTTTGATAAAGTAAAATATCTACAGTATTTTAAGCAAAAATAGTATATTGCAGAGCATAAAACATTGTGTAAATGGTGAAGCATGAGCACTCATTCAACAAATAATGTAGTGCCGAATTTATTTTAAACGAAATGTAAATAACATGGTGGAGTGATTTGTGGTGCCCCAAACATGGACCCAGTTAATTTAATTAGGCATTGAGGCCAAACAGGAATTATTGTTCTGAGTTCAGGGTGGTCTGGCTTATGATGCATATGTGCTTTTGCAGACCAAGGAAAGGGTCAAATTGCCACGAGTAAAGAATAAAAGTTTCAGTAAACTCTCAGATAGGTAAATATTGGGTGCAGCTTACGTAAAATTGGGTATCTGGCACTCCTCGATGTGTTCGTCAACATGTTTTGAACTTTTAGGCCTGGGTTCAAGGGTTTTCCTCAAGTTAGGGTGTCCACTGACTAATGTGAAAATATGGTGGAGAACAGAATGAATATGTAAAGCAGATTGATTAATATTGATGCATACTTGTACTCAGTCATGTGGGGAATAACTGAAAGAAAGATACCCAATTACCAACTAAAGAAATAATGGATCTACTAAAACAAAACCTTGATGAACTTACATGCTGGCGAATCTCTCAGGCTCAAGCTTTATAACAAACACCCTAGGACATCTGCTTTCTCCACAATATTACATTATTAAAGATTCATAAACAGGCCTCCAATCCCCTACCTCATACCATTGAATCCAGGTGTAATTCAGTCCAAGAACTGGTTACCAATAACAAAGACATTTTATTAAGGTTTTTTGTACCAAACACACAGGCTTATCTTAAGGACACCATGCATACCAACAATGAGTTTGGAAACCATCACTTTAATGAAGAAACAGACACACTGGTCACAATGTACAGACATGCCTTGTTCTAAAACCTCTTTCTAAACGTTGCCATATAAGTTGTTGAGAAGTATAGGTGAAGTATACCACATACAGTACCTACTTCTTTCATCCTTAAATTGGCCAAGATAGCTCTCAGTGAGGAATATTTCGGACTTAAGGGTGACTTTGTCATCAAATAAAATATGTTGTCATGGAATGCTCCTTTACACCTGACATAGTGAACCATTTCATGGTTGAATTAAAATCTAGATTGCCTTATGGAGATCAACCAGTGCAAAACAATATTCACAAGCGTAAAACATATATGAAAGATGCTGTTCTTATTTGGAAAGGTACAACTGATGAACACCTGGAATTTCATGACTGGTTTAATGAATGTATGCCTGATAACAAATTCACTATTATCTACAGCAATGAAAGAAATATTTTCTGAGAGCTCTGGATCCAACAGTCAGAACATCTTTAATACACCAATTTATACCACAAACCTTCAGATAGGAATACCAAGCTCCACTTTGCAAGTTATTTTTAAATAAGCATAAGAGAAAATATTCCCTTTGGCCAATTTCTTGGGATACGATGTAACAGCACCAGTAGAGAAGATTGCAATAAACAAGCAGATGACCTCATCAAGAGACTACATCTAAGAAGATACCTGAAAAAACTAATCAATAAAAACATTTAAAAAAAACATTTTTAAAACCGAAAAGTTCTAGCCCACCAGGAAAAATAGTCTGGGAACAACATACTATGAAAGTACAGTAATAATTAAAAGATCCTTAAAAACACTGGCAGCCTCTAAACATAGAACCAAAAACTAACAAGACCAGGTTTGTCCTAGTGTGCAAAAAAAACTGAATTAACATGTGAGAGCAGATGCCAAACTCCAAATGAGAAGAACTACAGGGGTTAATACATTATGTGATACTCCTTCAGTTATGGGACACTATAAATGTGGTTCGTGTAGTGTATGAAATCAGATCATACTAAAATCATGTTTCACATGTAATGAAGTTCTGATACAGCACATGGAATTCATCAACGGTCATTTCCATCATCTGTCCCTATAACATCACATATATTGGAAAAACAGATCAAAAGGTTTGCCTGAGAATTATCCAACACAAATCTCCATTCTGATTTAAAAAACGCTGAGCCCCAATCAACAGTAGTAAAAAAGGGGCGGGTACATTTCAAGAGAAGCCATTTTACAACTTAAAAAATTGCAGCCCATCAAGAAAAATAGTAGGTGTAACACAATATGAATACACAATGGGGCATATTCTCAAGAACGTGTGATAACCACCGCAAGTGTAGCTTAACGCAACCCTTCACATCGCAGTCTATCGCGGGAAAACAACTCCGTGTCAACGTGGTATTCACAACACAGCGGTACCATGCGATAGTCACACAACAACGCGTCAAATGAACGCGTTAAAAACAACGCGACGCCGCAAAAATGTGAAACCCCAACGCGAAAATAGTAGCGATGACGCCAATCGCGATACAAAAATCTACGAAAACCAGCCACAGGCCTGCAATTCCCACGCGTCATGCGGAAAAATGCACTATAAAAGTAGAAAAAAAACATACCAACAAAAGCCAAATAACAGCGAAGCACAATGGAGGCATCCGGAGCAAGTACAGAGGACAACCAGAACCCCACAAGCCCCCCGGAGGAACAGCCAGGGACCTCGGGGTCAGGGAAGGGCAAGGACAAGAAGAGTAGGAAGAAGCGGTTCAATCCGCAGGAAAACAGGATCCTGATAACGGAGGTGATAGAACACCATCAACCACTGTTCGTCAGCTCCACTGTGTCACTGGCAACTAAAAATGGAATATGGCAGACAATCGTGGACAAGGTGAATGCAGTCGGAGTGCTGAAGAGGACAATGGACGAGGTCAAGAGGCGCTGGAATGATGTGAAGCGCAAAACCAAGCTGAAACACGCAAACAACCGGAAGGCAGCAATGCAGACTGGAGGTGGGAGTCCAGCGCCACAGGAGGAGCTGGACGAGATGGAGGAAATGGTGTCCACAGTCATCAGTGGGGAGACGGTGTCAGGAGTTCGGGGACCGGACACTGCTCAACATGACCGGACACAACAGAAACAGGGTGAGTAACCACCAGGGACAGGGGGTACCGGGGGAGATGGGCACAATGGCACACATGCACAATTAAGCATAGCACATCTGCGGACAAACCATGCCCCAGACCCACAACTCCCACCAAGAGACCAATGCACACAGGTATGCAACATCTCAGCACTGCATAAGCACAGAACCCAGAGGCACACCGCATGAAAGGGATAAGGGCAGCTAAATCAGAGCTGCAGGGGCAACTCCCCCAAAATGCGGCACACACACATTACATGCAGAGCACATCAACATTGACAATGATGTGGTACAAACCGCTACACGTCCACAACAGAACAGAGGACACAACTGGTGCTGCATGTGCATAGAAACTGGCCAATCACATTTGGCACTGCAGGGAAATGTGAGTTGACAATGTACAAGTACAAACACACATCCGTGATATAGTCGGAATGTCCACTGTTCCGCATCAAATAGGCAGCTCCCCCAAACAGTCACAATGTACACTGTCATGCAGTCTGAATGTAAACATGTACAATGCGTCAACATACATGTGAACACGATGTTAAACTGCATCTCCCCTTCACATTGCAGGGGGAAATCCAACACCTCCTGCAGAGCAGTCTGAACCTCTCTTCTCTGATGATGAAGAGGACCACCACACCTTCGACTCCGACGCCCTCCAACAGTTCATAGAGAGCCTCCGCAGCCCACTTCCAGGATAAGTCAGCCCAGCTTCCATGAGGAGAACCCACCCCCTGCACAGCACACACAGCAGGCAGCACCCACCACCACGGCTGCCTCCCAGGACCCCCACGACGAACACATGGCCTTCCAACGCCGTGTTTTGGGGTGCCAGGAGAAACTGGCTGAACAGGTGCAGGTGGGGTTCGACCGCATGGCAGCCAAACTAGATGCCATAAGTGGGTGTCTAAGTCCCATCAGGGACCACTCACAGTCCCTAACGGGCACCCACAGTCCGCTCCATGCTCTCCAACGGACCATTGCTGACATCGCTAGAGTCCTGACTCTGTGACAAGAACGACTGTCTAGTCAGAGTGCCTCCAGCGATCTCGCCAGGTAGTTAGGACACATGCGGAGGATCATGGAGAACATGGAGCGGACACAGGCGGAAAGAGCGGCTGCCACGGCTGCACACCAGCGAGAGGTAGCTGGGTCCCTCAATGCCCTGAAGACCCTCCTCATGGCATTGCTGCCACAAGGCCTGGCACTGATGCATGCTGCTGCTACCAACCCATCCACATCCGGCCCCTGATGTGTCAGTGCCACACAGTGCTGGAGACAGAACACCACCAGCCACATGTGAGGCACATGCAACAGCAGAGGACGAAGATGCGGATGAATCTGCCATCATGATCAGGAGGACACAGTAGCATTCATCTCCGCCATGTGGCCTGTTTCTGCTTGGTTCTGCCCTCTGCATCATCACCTTCCACTGTCCCCCGATGCACTCTGCGACACTCACCTTGGACCTTGACATGGAATGCCATATTCTGTTTGGTCACCAATGACACAGCTATCAGACTGCGGACTGAAGTCCTCCTCTCCTGATGTACCTGTCATTCCCTGAAGGACTCTGGCTGGCCCTCCACGGGCCGACAATGTGAAGTGGGGTTGGCATGCCCTGTACTGCTCCAGCTGCAACACTCCCTTCCTTGAATGTGCAATAAACATTCTTATTCACACAGATGTGTCATGTCTATGATCTTTCAAGTGTGGAAGTATGGATGAATGTAGGGTCAGTGATTCCCCCTTACGTCCATGTTGCCAATGTTGTGGAACTTTTGTCACAGGGTGACACATTGCCGATTGCGGTCCGGGTGGCGCCGACACTACAACAGAGACACATCCAGTAGTCACTTCCTTGTCCAGCCCAGGACGGACTCACGCCCAGAGCCCCCGGGTCATTGTTCACACCCTTACGCTGGACTGGCATACGCCAGGACAGCCCACTCCAATTACGCACATAGGGGGGAATGAAAACGCGACATGTCCCAGGTCTTCACTGTTGGGATCTGCAGCTCACAGGTCTAGTTGTCAGCATGCCACAGCCACTCCCTCGCGGCTGGTGTACACCCACACCACACCCATCCAGCACAGGCGTCACAGGACATGTGACCCTGCCAATGAAAAGGGCCTGGCGCATGTGCTGGATGCCATTTCCACTCTCTCTGACTGGGTGTCTCCGTGTAGTTCTCATGTATGCATGAGGGCCTAGGGCCCTGTCACCTCACATTGCCCAGTGCCGGGGGTGACATGATGGTGTCCGCACCACGGGACTCAATCATTAAGGGTCCATGGCTAGCGGTGCACAGACTTGGTGGCACCGGATACACTGAGGCAGGCACAGGCACACTGCCACGGGACGGTGTCTTGCGGTGCAGTGAGATAGGGGCACCTAAAGTGCTGAGCGGGTGTGCAGCCTGCGATGATGCGCCGTCCTGGCGGTCTGGACTGGCAAGGATTAGTGTGAGCCCTGCTGGACCGCAGTGTAAGCCTGAGCCAGCGGGCAGGGCGGGCCTCCCGCCACGTGGCATTGCCTCGCGGTTCACAGAGTTAGTGGCACCTCAAGCGCTGTGCGGGTGTGCAGCCTGCGATGATGCCGTGTGCACTGATGTGGTCTCTGCCATCGCGAAATCAAGACCCAGAATCATGTGTGTGACCTGGTGGCCCGCGGTGCAGGGCTGCATGATGTGGAGGGTGCCATGGTCGCGGGCACCGGGCTTGGAGATCCCTCCGGAACGTGGTGGGCCCTCTTGGAGATACGCCGGTGGCGGAAGGTGAGAAGTGAGGCCTGGTTGCGCAGGGGCGGGCAATAACCGCTGGGCGGCGGGAGGGGCTGGGGTGCAGCAGCCTGTGTGCGCAGGGGCGGGCAAGCGATGATGGCGTGTGCAACTGTATGGACTCTGCCATTCATGTCTCTGGAAACTGTTTCAGATGAGGGACCTGGGGGACTGCTGTGAATACCGGCACGTGGTTGGAGACACACCGGTGGCAGCAGGTGAGCAGTGAGGCCTAGGTCTGCAGTGTCGGCACTCTCTCACCCTCTCTTTCTCTCTCCCTCTCTTTCTCCCTCTCTCCCTCTCTCTTTCTCTCTCCCTTTCTCCCTCTCTCTCTCTCTCTCTCTCTCTCCCTCTCTCCCTCTCTCTCTCTCTCTCTCCCTCTCTTTCTCTCCCTCTCTCTCCCTCTCGCTCTCTCTCTCTCTTTCTCTCTTTCGCTCTCTCTCTCTCTGTACTTTGATGGGCGCATGGCACACCTTCTGATCCAGATTTCTGTATTGCAGGCTGTGACTTACAGAATGTCCTGAGACGACCCGCCATGCCTCTTCAGATTTGTTTTTTTTGGTTTCTTCTGTAATAAACGTATTGTTTGGATATTATGATATGGATGTATGATTTCCCTTTTTCTGACCACACATGTATGTTGGGTGTTGTGATTGTGCGACTTCAGGCGATTGGTTTGGTTCATGATTTCGTGGAGTTGAGGTGCAATATCTTTGTCCGAAGGGGGGATGTGTGTGGGGGGTGCCCGGGGTAGGGCCTGGGGGGGGGTGGTGGGGTCCTGGGGTTGGTGGCGGTGGGTGTTGTTGACCTATTGGGGCTCCGGGCTGCATGATCGGTAGCTCCAGGGCATCTGTTGTTCTTCGTGTGTGGCTATGGGCTGAGCTCCCTTGTCTGGTGCCGGTTGTTGTACTTCTTTACACCAAGTAGGAGCAGGTGTTAGTTTCCTGCTGCTAACGCGCCTTAGCGCATGTTTTGTGATCTTATCGCCGATCTGGCTGGTCGTTGAGAATGTTGTGGAGTGGTGTTGTCGCAGCTTTTTGCACGGGAACGCCTACTCTGCATATCATTAGCGTTAGTTGCCGGGGTCATCTGTGGCGATGTTTTTTGCAACTGCTATCGCAAGTAAACTGGTGGTATCGGCTGTTACCACCAGCTTGTGAATGGGGCGATAATTTTATCGCGACTTTGGCTGAGATAAAGTGCCGTTACCTCAGCGAAAGTTCCTTGAGTATATGCCCCAATGAGAATTAGAAGATCCTTAAAAGACTCTGGCAGATTCTGAACATAGAACTGAAAAGTAACAAGCCAAGCTTCATTCTATTGCGCAAGAAAATCCAAAGGAATCACTTTTTCAGAGCAGGTGCCAAACTCCAGATGAAAAGAATTACAAGAGTAATGCATTACATAACATTCCTACAGTTTCGGGACACCATAAAAGCAGATCATGCAGTGTATGGAATCAGACCAAAGATTGTGTTCCATGAGCAGCAGTGGTCTAATAAAGCACAAGGAATTCATTAACTGTAACTTCCTCCACCAGACTCTGTAACCTCAAATAAATTGGAAAAACAGATCAAAACATTTGACTGAGAAATAGCTAACACAAATCTCCATTCTGATTTAAAAGCAGCTCCACCCGCTGGTCAACCACTTCATCAATAAGAATCATTCTAAGAATGACTTTTGCTGTCAGTGTTATGTCAATTTATTCCATACACATGACATGGCAATAAGGAAAGAATCCTATTATGAAAAGAAGCGTGAATGATTTTATCACTCAAAATGCAAATTATTTGCCTGAACCTAATAGAAGAGATGAATAACCTATGATTAACATAAGCTGATGTCATCCTTTTTCTCTAACTTTTCCTTGAGGCAGTCCTTATTCTTATTTTTCTCTGAGTCCCATACCCCTATGAACCCATCCATCACATCTTGCAGGTCTTTGTCATTCTATGAATGTGGGTTCCAAATACCGATTGAGCCACTCGCACTTTAAGATAACCATATGTGTCCCCTATTTTCCTCCTGTAGGGGGTAACCAATTCTTCTCCCAACAGAGGCCCATTGTCCCCTCCTAGCTGCCCAGACTGCTCCTACATTTTGGGTCTAGGGTGCCTTGTATCTCATGTCACACCACACATTCCAAACCCATACAATATCTCACAAGTTACCATACCAAAATGCCGCACCAAAATAGGTATTGGGTCATTGTCCTTCCCTAGGCATACAGATCACTCCTGGCTATTGCATTCTAGATGAGTCCAGTGGATCAAATTTCTTGTATAAAATTATACAAGCTTATCCCAAATGTGTACAAGAAAATACATTATTAGTAATGGAGCATTTGAGCCCTTCCCAATACATCCAAAATCCTACCAGGTCCAACATACAAGTTCAAGAAATAAACCTGTGCTCAAACCTTGGTAGTTATATCCAGGGCAAGACACAAACAAGTGGATATCTTCTGCCTTTTCCTCACCACACCGATTGCAACATGGAGGAGACCCTACAAATGAATTTTGCACACCTCTTGGGGGTAGAATTGATTTTATGCATTGTGAAAAGATGATTCTTCCTAAGTGGTGCTGATTTGACAATGGAGTAGAGAAGGTGGAAAGAGGACTGCCAAATATCTGGGTGTTCCACTACCGGCTGATAACTCCCCCAAGAATGGACTGAGGTCCTATATCTTGCCTCATTGGCCTTCACCAACTCCCAGTACTAAATTGAAATTTCCATCTTTATTGGCTTAGGATCTTCTACCCTGTCATACAAACCCTATCTCCCCCCCCCCCCGCTGGCCACTCTATGTCCATGTCCTGACCCCAGGATGCCAATTGTCTGCACTTATAGCATGATAGCGTGCCTTCGGTTTCTGCCCTAACGTCTCCCACAGTATTATTTCAGAACCTTCCAGTAGATGCCAAATGCGGCTAATGCCTATTTTAATCAATGGAACGCTCAGCTTGTCCAACAAAACGGGGGGAGTACCTGAGGAATTCCATACTGGGGCAAAATCTGAGTAGTAGGCAATTCCAAGGATTTTCCTCATAAGATACTAAACTTCCAAGACAGCCCACAGTACTTTTGATTGGACCTTTTTGAAGCATTTATGGTCACCAGGAGCATTCTGCTGTCCTAAATTGGAAGGAGAGGTGTTGAGATTGATAAATAGGATAGCAATGCACACTCTTATATATGCACGCATAGCAACGGCAGTACCAATAAATTCAATATCAATGTACGCTGTAACCTATGCATGCACAGTGATGTCAATACCAGTAAATCCAATGTCGATATACACCAAAACGTATGCCCGCATAATGACGTCAATATCAGTGAATGCAATGTTGATGTACGATGTAACAACTGTACGTATAATAAGGAGAATATCAACAAATATGATATCAATGACCGCCAAGTTACAAGTGTACGCACTCAAGAAATCATATCATTGCTGTTGGATTCATCCCAGAGGACCTCCCCATCAACCCCAAGTCAGAGATCGGTGGTCAGACAGACCCTGCTACCCAAGCCTACTAATTGACAGGTCACAGGTGCGGGTACACTTAGTCTAAAGACAAACGCACACCCAGGGAAAACCCTGATCGATCCCACAGATACGTAGTCGCTCCACAAACAGGACTGAGGAGAGTGTCTCCAATAAAACACGTTTGGTCAAAGGCACGCATTCCCAAAATACCACAAAGTTAGATGCCACATGTAATTAGGAACACCCAGTCAATCAGGGCATGACATGCACAAGGTGATCACGCGCTCACCACACCGGACATCTGGACATGCAAACACTGGCCCACACTAGCTCTCCCCGAGGAAGGCATCTGGCAATGCTATCCCATCCTTCACCAACTTCCTCCTAAGCATCTTTCAACTAAGACTAGGACTTTTGGAAGCCCAAATGAAACATCCAATCCTCCCTTGTATCTTATCTAAGCTACCCCTTGAAAAAGATAGGGGGATGTTGTCAAACAGATAGGTCAGCTTGGGTTGAATCACCATCTTCATTAGATTTGCCCTGCCATACAAGGTCAAAGGGAGATGTCCCCATCTAGATAGCAGTGCCTCAATATCCTTACTCACAATCCTTAAATTGAACTTCAGTATCTCTTCTAACTTATGTAGTACTGAAATACTTAAATACCCGATCACTTTTTCACATCAGACCCCTGTGCTTGCTTAGTTCCATGCCATCAGATCCATCTTCTCCCTATTTATAGAATAACCTGAAAAGGCCCCAAATGCTTCTGTTAGGGCCTCCATCTGCCCCACTATTTTCTGTGGGTCTCTCGTATACAGAATATCATCTGTGTACAGGCCCCCTTGAGCTTGAAGTTCTAAGTCTCAAATGTCTCAATTGCCACATCAGCCCTCAAAACCCACACCAGAGGCTCTATATATACGTCAAAAAGTAACAGGGATAACGGGCAGCCCTGACGTGTTTCCCTTGGGATGTTAACTTTCCTAGTCAAACCCTCAGTTAACCAAAATCTGAGCTGACGGTGCTGCATAGCTGGCTTTGACTGCTACAACAAAACGTGTGGGGAACCCTAAACCCTCCAATACCTCCCACAAATACACCCAGCACACCCTATCAAATGCCTTCAAATACACCCAGCACACCCTATCAAATGCTTTGGCGGCATCCATCGTGACAATAAATATTAAAAAGTGCAGTTGCCATGTCTATCACTGATATCAGTTGGTCTGTCAGATCATGCAGCCACCTGCCTACCTGGCACAAAGCCCTTCTTATAAGGATGCACTACCTTATACCCATATAAATACTGGTATTTATCCTGATAATAAGAGCTACATCCTTAGAAGAGAGAGATTAATCTGAGCACCCCATGTGATGGATCCACGCTTGACCACTGCCCAAATGTGCGTCTTCTGCAAAACTATAATATGAGCCTGACAATCTTTCAGATGCTGACAGATTAGTCTTTTGTTTTCTCCTGCACCTGAGACCTATGACATTCCATGTCAATATCACTGCACTAGAGACCTATGACATTCCATGTCAATATCAATACCCCCTTAATGCCTGGGCCCATTCTTTCAAAATCTCCACCAGCTCACTGCCTACATAACAGCCCACATATCAGCCTATTACACTAATATCAGTGTTTCGGCAGACACTAAAAGAAACCAACCCATTAAAACAACTAACATGGCAGTGAAGACGATTTTGCCAGGTATACACAGTGCGGCATTTCCTCAATGACTATTCGGGCTCCACCCTAGAAGGATTTCTAACTATGTAAAACTGTCTTGCCTTACCCTCACCTTTAGAGTAGTGTAGGAGGAAGAGCAAAAACAACAACACTAAGAGACAGAACTGGAGGGAAAAAAGAGGGAATAGTCTTAACAGGCATGAGGTGGGCACTGTATCTTTTTGATCAGGTCATCCACCTGATCAATACGCCTGATGTTATGCATTTCGGTATTCCACATCACTCTGAGCATGGCCAGAAACCTCGGCTGAACACTAGCTCCCAGCATCTGCAGTTCCCTCATCTTCTGACCCAATTCCAATTGCCGTTGTTCAATAGTCCTGCAGATGTCCGATCTGATAGTATACGAAAAATCATCACCATCCATCTTCCATTATCTCAAAGCCAAGCCCAGAATTAATTCCTTGATGCTATACAAGAGGAAGGTAATCAGAATCTTCTTCAGTTTACTTCGGCCTCCTGACCGCTTGGTTGGCTCCCTATGTAGCCTTTGTATCTCTCTCTCTAGATTCACCTCTGGATTTCTCCTCAGGACCCCCCTCAAAAGATTAATCATGAACCCCTTCACATCGTCCCCGTCGACTGACTCAGAAACATTAAGGACCTTCAAATTGTTCCTCCTGGAATGGTTCTCCAACCTTTCCAAATGATCTTGTAAGGCTTTATTAAGCAGCTTGAGAGCCTTCAAATCATTGTAGCTACTTTCAGACTTCTGGTCAAAACTTTCCACATTCATCTTGAGCACCTAAGTTCTCTCACAGACGTCATCCAGCTTCACCTTGAGGGCATGGCATACTCCTGAATCCCCTTCTGATTAAGATCGGATGTTGCAAAGCCCCTCTGCACCTCCTGGGGCAAATCGGTTATAATTTGCTCGAGTGTCGCTACCTGAAGCCCGCACCTGAATCATCAAGGGCGTACCATCCTATGTGCGAATCGGCTTGGTCCTAGTCTTGGCCAGAGCTGCCCCATCTCCCTCCCACGGAACAGACGTTACTAGACCACGTAAAGGTTGATATTTATTCTCCGTTGGGACACTGAACATCTCAACGTCCTGTATCATGTCCTGTATAACACTTGAGGCGAATGCAAGAGCACCTGGCTTGATACTTCCTGGTCTGATGCCTCCTGTGGTACACGTACATTATCATTATCCTGCCCAGATTGACCTCTGAAGACATCAGTACAGATGGCAGCCTCCTCACTGAGGTTCCTGTATTGACACCATCGTCTGCACTTCCCCAGACTTCTTCTGAGCCACTGTATTGCCTGCCATGAATTTAAAGAAAGCATTGAGGGAGGGGGTAACTTAGGCCTAACAGGCTTCGCAGAGAAAGGATCAAGAGGATTTGACTGATGCTGTTTCCTAGTGGTAGATCTCCCAGACACTCCTCTAACTCTCCTGCTGCCACAGGGCCCGATTCACAAAAATAATCTGAGACAAAATCCTAACTTTACGACTTTCGGTATTCACAAAGGGCATTTAGGCGTAGTAAAGTTAGGATTTTGTCTCAGTTAAACTTAAGTTTTGGTCTTAAGTTAAACTTAAACCAAAACTTAAGTTTAACTGAGACAAAATCCTAACTTTATGACTTTCGGTATTCACAAAGGGCATTTAGGAGTAGTAAAGTTAGGATTTTGTCTCAGTTAAACTTAAGTTTTACTTAAGTTAAACTTAAGACCAAAACTTAAGTTTAACTGAGACAAAATCCTAACTTTACTACTCCTAAATGCCCTTTATGAATACCGAAAGTCGTAAAGTTAGGAGTTTGTCTCAGATTACTTTTGTGAATCGGGCCCAATGTCTTTGGAAATAGCACCCATTAGGGAAGGCCTACAACTCCTGCTCCCCAAAACTGACCATAAGGTTCCTGTTGAATCAAAAGCACCACATAGCTGCCTCTGCTTGGGCTTTTTCCCCACTTCTCTTTTGCTAACAGCGGGAGGGCCATCACTTGCATGGCGCCTCAGCTTATATTCTCTAGTGTCCCTTGCCACACATAAACTCTCAGGTACAGTCTCTGCAACCTCCATACACTCAAGGGGCCCCCCTACATATATCGGCTCAACTCTTCCAGCCTCAACGTCCTCCCCTCCTTTACTGAGGTGAAAACATCCTCTTGCAGTATATAAAGGAGCGCTCACCACATACTCCCTCTTACTCACAAGGCAAGCCTTGCGAGCTACTACTTCCTTGCCAGAGCTAGTGCTGGCTCTAGCGCCGTTAGCACCCAGCATTATCACCATCAATACACTCCTCTAACGGCAGAACTCCCATGCTGCACAGCTCCAATGTGTTGCAGGGACTATTGGTGACATAAATCACCTTTTCCTCCTGGGGCTATTACACGCTCCAACATATCAAAGACCTGTCTCTTTCTGGCATCCAAATTACTCCAGTGCTCCCTTGACCTGCCACTGACAGTGCCCATGGCCAAAAGCACCCTTTGATGGGACAGGTGAGGTGGCAAAATGCATTCCCGCAGGACCTCCTAGGCATGCGCCCATGACCAGAGTTAGGCGGCTGCCATGTTCCCCCATTGATTCACTGATATCCTGATGGTTGTGTCTTGACCTGGATTGTGCAGTTTTGGAAGGGAGTGCTGTTAGAATTTAAATGATTTCGTTCATGTATTATCATATGTAAGTTAGCATTCGCTGCACCATTTTCTATTTGGGCGCCATTTTGAATCACGATCAAAACTGATCCTTTGCTATTTCTGAGAAAAGGCCTCTGCTGAGTTGCGTTTCTCCAAGGCTGAGTTTTACTTCATTAATTAATACACTGTCTTTATTAGCGCATACCATTCCCACTAGACAAGGCCTTCTCCCACTAGTCTGGTGGCAGACACCCGCAGAGCCACCTTGAGTAGTAGATAGTGTGTGCCCGGCCTCAGAATCGAAACATATTTCCTGTATTTCATTGCTTTGCAGCACCTGCCTGGAAAATTCCATTATGGGCGTGTTGTAGCCCAGTTACGAAATGTACATAATGTATCTATATGCTTGTCGATTTCAGTCCCTCTGCAACACTCTTAGCGACTGGGCAGACTGGGCTCCACTTTTGAGTGTACCTGAATAAACAAATATTGGTTTGTATTCTCTACTGTCTGACCGACTCTTCATTTGGTATGGAAGGCTGAGAGGTGGTCATTAGAGACCCGGGTGACCTTAATCGGGCCACTTCCTTCATTTGGCACCCGAACAGGGACTCCTTCGAGTAAGTGACCCATCCTCTTCCCGCGGACGGGGGGGGTCGAGGCTATCGTTGGGTCGGACTGACGGACCTGGGATCCCTGCACGAAGAGTTCCTGATACTCGCAGCTGCCCCTTCTGTCCCGCCGGACTGTGCCTCGCTCAGTGGTCATTCCGACTGGAGTCCTGAACGGCGAAACCCTTGGATCTGAGCATTTGGTCTGGAGAGTCGGCAGTGGAGATTTGGTTTGTTTGATCTACTCATCAGGTGAGTTGGTTTTGGTTCTTTGTGGCTATGGTACCATTGTGGTTTAGACCATTTTGGGGTGAAAAGCATTTGCAATTGCTTTGTCAGGCATAAATAGTGAACTCGTTTTCGTTTTGAAAATGCCTGGCATCAGTAAGATTTTCTCGTTGTGTTGTCGCTGTTGTTCTACAGATGCTCGATTCGAAGAAGCACAGCTGGCGCCTCCAGAAGGCACTCCGAATTTTGATATGTATGTGAAGCATGGCCTTGGCCCTATTATGTTTAGTACATTATGGCACAAATATATGAGGGACAATGCCGAGTTACAGTGGCCATTGACGGGCACTTTTGATGAACAAAAGTTTTGGTTCTTACAGGAACAGTTATTTAAGAGACGAAGTAGACAGTCTATGTTTGATTCCCTCAGAACATGGCAGAAAGTAGCTAGACAAAGGCGGTTAAAGATGGAAAAAGATGCACGGAAGGGGAAGATGCAGACATTGACTCAGAAAGCTGTAGCATATGACAAAGAAAAACAGGAGACAGGGGTCGAATGTGCAGATAGGAGGTTTCGGTTGCAAATTGACAGATCTTATTTGGCGCAAGAAGAAAATTATACTTTTGTGGAAGAATTACTAGATACTCGACACCCACCTCCGTATGGCCCACAGAGAATATATCCCACTGTTCCCTCACAGTCACCACAGCCTGCCACATCTGTTCCAACTGTTCCTGTTTCTACTGCTGTTGCTTCAACGGCTTTGGCCACAGCACCTCCTGCTTTTTCTTTGTCTTCACCATCTTTGGCAACTGTGGTTGTTAGCACACCTGCTGTTTCGACCCCTGTATCCTCTTCTGCTCTCTCCTCCCCGGTACAAGCGTCAGCGATGATTGTAACTGTTACTTCTGTCACTTCTCCTTCCATGGTTTTTCATCCCCTGATATCTTTAGGTTGTGAAACGCCAGTTCTTGAATTTGAGGATAGAGATTTGACGAAATTTAAGGAGCGCATGGGTCCATTTGTTTGATCTGAGGTGGGGGATGAGGAGAAGAAAGTAGTAGCAAATCAGGCTGCGCAATGGGGTTGCAATCCCATTTACAGTTTGGAGTGTGATGAAAGATTATGAGCCCTTTGTACAGCAGCACGCCTTTAAGCATATGTCTGCTACGTTAATTAATCTTTGGCAGCAACATTTTGGGGATGATGCACCACAAATTCTATTTCATATTAAAGATCGCATATATGCTAGTGGTATGGAGCCTGGCCACATTTTTGGGAGTATCACGACATTAATTACATACAGGGGTAGGTTGCATGAGAAGTGTCCCACCCCGGTATCTCAGTTTCCAATGCAAGAGGTTCATCCTATATATCACCCAGAAATACCAGAGTTAATGGACCAACGTGGAAATGTTACCAGACCGGACGTAGCGGCCCGTTTTCAGGAACAATGGGTGTATACTCCGTGGAAGAGAAGTGAGGATTTATCCCTTAAAGCTCATTTGCCCGACCCTAGGAAAAATCCTACTGCTTATTATAAAGAACTGACTGAGGCTGCCTCTTCTACTGTAATGACTCTTGCTGACATTGAACTGTTCTTTGGTCTTCTTGTTCCGGTTGACATTTGGAGACAGGTTCATACTCAAGACCATGTTGCGGAGCTGGGTGTTACATGGGATGTGATTAATGATGGGATCAGGAACGAAAGCCAGGTGATAAGCCCCGATCCGAGATACTTGCTTTGCCAGGTCGCATTATCACACATATGCATTCACTTATTCTGCCGAAGAAAATAAGTTGGGACAAGTTCACGTCTTGTCAACAGAAGAAGGATGAAAGTGTGTCTGATTTTTTCACTCTGTTTGAGGATACGTTTTTGGATTATAGTGGGCAGGATATGTCCATTGAGGGAGGTGTTAGATTGTTTGTCAATAGGTTTGTTTCTAACTTACTTCCTGAAATAGCGGCTCATTTGAAGGCATCTGAGAGTACCTGGACCACCTCTTCCCCTTCTGTTATTTTGAATATGGCTCAATATTATGAGCACCGTGATCAGGAGGAGAAAGAAAAGATCGATAAAAAGAATAAGGATTTAAAGATGAAGGTACTGTTGCAGCAAGCGTTTAGAGGCAATGGTAGAGGATGTGGTGGTCCTGCCAGGCAGCTTCCTCGCACTAGTAGGCCGCCCGCCATGACACCTTTGGGGCCGAATCAGTGTGCATATTGTAAGGAGGAGGACCACTGGCGCAGCGATGTCCTGTGCTTTTGCAAAAGGTGGCAGTCCCTAGAGGATGAGGTCCTCCTGGACGAGGTTGTGGGACTGATAGAGCTCAGAGTGCTACGGTTTCTCAGGGTCGTTCCGATACCAATTACTTTGATGACCCTTGCGATGTACAGTATTATCATGATGATTACGATACGGATGAGGTGACAGGGATGTCTTACTGCTAGGACAGCCAGGGACAGAGTGAGGGACCAGTTCTGGTACCTGTAGATCAACGTGGTCCTTATGTCACCGCAGATTTGCATGGCTCGACTAAGGAATTTTTGGTGGATACAGGTGCAGCGAAGAGTTCTGTTTCTCGTCCTTTGGTCCCTGGGGCGGCTCTGTCTGGCCATAATAATGTTTCGGTAGGTTTTTCAGGTGTACCGGTTGATAGCCCCATTTCATGGCCCCTTGCATTGACTATTGGTCCTTTTACTGTGGATTCTCCATTTTTGTTGACATCCAATTGTGGTGAGAATCTGATGGGTTTAGATTTGTTGAAAAAATTGCATGCTACTATTTATTGTTCTCCGGAAGGTGTTTCTATGACAATGGGCCTAAATGGGAGTACTAGACAGTGTCTGTCTCATCCTCTTCCCGTTGAATTTGCTGATATACCATCTACTCTATGGGCGACGGGAGATACAGATGTGGGGCTGCTGCATATACCACCGGTTTTGATTCAGGTTAAAGATAATGTTGTTTTGTCTCCTATCCCTCAGTATAAAATACCCCAGGTGGGAGAACGGGCCCTTCTACAAATTATTCAGGATTTGATATGCAAAGTAGTAGTTGAAGAGACGTCTGCCAATATTTGTAATAGTCCTATTCTTCCGATTCTTAAATGGACACGGGGATCATGGGGATGTTTACCGTTTTGTGATTGGCGGAGTTAATAAAATAGTGGTTCCCCAGTTTCCATTGGTGCCAGATATTACCGCACTTTTGACAATGATTACCTTCCACCGCTCAATTCTTTTCTGTTATTGATTTGAAAAACGCGTTCTTCAGTATTTCTATCCATCCAGATATCTGTTTAGGTTCACCCTGGCTGGTAGGAGCTTTAGGTTCTGTAGAGCTCCTCAGGGCTACACGGAGAGTTCGAGCATTTATAGCCAGGCATTGAAAGGTCAGTTGGATTCCTTGTTGCTTCCTGCAGGTAATGTATTGCTGCAGTATGCTGATGACCTCCTCATTGCTTCTGATACCGAGCAAGGTTGTAAAGACAGTACAGTTCAGTTATTGCTGCATTTAGGTCATCATGGACATAAGGTTTTGCTTTCTAAATGTCAGTATTGTCGACAGGAGGTCACCTATTTAGGTCACCTACTGTCGAAGGAGGGTAGGAGGTTGACCCCTGAGCGCATCAGTACCATTGTTAAAATGCCCATTCTACAAACTCAAAAGGATGTGAGTGCTTTTATAGGTATCACTTCCTACTGTCAGGAGTAGATACCTAACTATTCCATACTAATTAAACCCTTGCTTGCACTAACAGCTAAAGAAGTGCCTGAGCCTTTGCCTTGGACGCCTGAATGTCAGCAGTCTTTTGAGCAATTGAAAAATGCGCTTTGTTTGGCTCCAGTACTCGGCACACCAAATTATGGCAAACGGTTTGTGTTGTATGTCCATGAGATGGCTGGTTGCATGCTTTCTGTTCTAACACAAAAATTTGGGGATAAGCAACAACCGTGTGCTTATTTCTCTGCAGTTCTTGATCCAGTTGCGAGAGCCCTCCCATGTTGTGTAAGAGCAGTCGCGGCCGTGGCCATTTCGATCAGACAATCGGCTGGACTTGTACTGGATACTGATCTCACAGTCATGGTAGCCCATGCTGTGGATACGCTTTTGAATAAGACAAAGACACAGCACCTCACCATTGCACGTCTTACTGCTTATGAATTGACATTGTTTGCTAAACATATCACGATCAAAAGATGTGCTTCTCTGAATCCAGCCACGTTAATACCCTCCCTTCCGAGAGTGATGAAGTCGACAAACATGACTGTATCTTCCGGACGGAAGAAGAGACGAAAGGACGGGTAGACTTGACTGATGTTCCCTTATCAGACCCGCAAGGGGAACTATATGTCGATGGCTCTTGTTTTAAGTTACCAGATGGCACTACGACATTCAGCCTACGCTATTACCACAGTGCTCACAGTAGTAGAGACATCACGGGTCCCTTATAAGTCGACTCAAGCTGTCAAGCTAGTTGCCCTTATTCGAGTTCGTGAATTGAGTGAGGAACTGGTTGTCAATATTTATACTGACAGTCAGTATGCCTTTGGGGTCACACATAATTTTGGGCGACTCTGGGTGGAGAGAGGGTTCCTTACTTTACATGGCACCAAGATTCAACATGGGCACCTTATATTGAGGCTTTTGTCTGCTTTAACACTCCCCAAGAAATTGGCGATTGTGAAGTGTAGTGCCCACCGGAAGGTTACTGATGATGTAGGTAGAGGAAATGCTTTTGCTGATCAGACAGCTAAGGAAACGGCCTGGACAAAGATGAAAAGAATGTTTGTAGCAGGTCCAGCTAGATGGTCCCTGAGGTTGTCATGTTTGAAGACACTCTTGAAAGTGTAAAAGAAATACAGAGTGAACCAACGAAAGAGGAATTAGCGGTGTGACAGGAGAGTACAGAACAGTTGAATGACGAAGGGTGTTGTATTGATTAATCAGGGAAGCAGAGCTGGATCTTGCCAGATGCATAAGTTCTCCCTGTGGTCACCATGGCTCACGGTCCAGATCATATTAGCGCTAAAGGCATTTGTAAATTATTAGACCCTGTATGGCAGAATGACAATATCTCTAAGACAGCTGCACACTTGGTGAAGTACTGCATGGTATGCATGATGCAAAATCCCGGGAAGGGTACCCCTACACCGTCTGGTAACTTTGCACCACCCACTTTTCCTTTTGAGGTTCTTCTAATGGACTATATAGAGTTGGAGAGATGCAATAATCTGAAGTATGCTTTGGTGGTTGTATGTGCATTTAGTAAATGGGTTGAGGCTTACCCCACTAAAGACAATACAGCCATTACGACTGCAAAGGTACTCCTGAAGGAGTTCTTTCCTCGTTTCTGCTTGCCCGAGTGATCTGGAGTGATAACGGAAGTCATTTTAATGCAAAAGTGATTCAATTGATTTGTGAAGGTCTGCACATTAAACAAAAATTTCATTCTGCCAAGCATCCACAGTCAGCGAATTTGGTTGAGAAGTACAATGGTACTCTCAAACTGAAATTGGCAAACATTCAGGAGACTACAGGGTAACAATGGCCAGATGCTTTACCGTTAGCACTTTTGTCAACAAGAACAACAGCTCAGTCTAGAACAGGATTGTCACCATATGAGGTCGTGTTTGGACGCCCGGCGAATGTCTGGGGCGTCCCGCAACCTTGTCGGTTCTCTGATATTGAATACCCTGTTTTGTTGGATTATCTTGGCAAGTTAACAGAAAGTTTACGTTCTATTCACCAACAGGTCCGGGATTCCCTGCCTTCTATGCCAGAGGGACCCGGCCATGATATCCAGCCTGGAGACTTCATATTGATTAAGAATTTTCAGTGGAAGTCCTTTTAGTAACGCGCACCGCAGTGAAAGTCGCTGGCTGTAAGAACTGGATCCATGCGACCCATTGTCGCAGGGTCCCTCTGCCATTGCCGTATGACCAGTGGGTAAAAGAAGGCATTGGGGACTCCGAGTGTGAAATGTTGCCTCGGTTTGTCCCGTTCAGCGATGCCCAACTGACGTGGACACAAACGAATAAGGAAAATGATGACGTGTTAAATGCAGCGGTTCCTCTGGAAATACGAGCTATCCAGGAGCCCTTATTCGTTGATCATTCTGTGCCCGGGGCTACTAGGTACAACTTGCACCCTCGGCTGAGAGACAGTGCACTAAAGCAGAAGAAATATTAGTTAGGGATGGACTGTGTAAGTCAGGGTGTACTTTGTTATAGTACCAACGGAGTTAGTTCAGGTAATGGGAGTCGTGTGCACTGTTTGAACATTGAACAGGATAGATCAAAGTATACCGTGAAGGTATACCACTGTGATCGACATAGGATACGAGCTTAGGACAGAGCAAGCTCTACCGCCGGTGCTCAAGAGTGCCAACGTATTTATGGACAATAGGAGCCTGTACCAGTGAGGCTCTGACGGACACTGGGAATTAATATATTTCCTTTACATTTGTGTTCCCCCATTCTATTATACGTTATGCATCCCTTTGGTAGGTTGGTTGCCAAGGAGGAGCAGCCAATGGTTCTTGTTGCTCAACATAATGTGGTGTGGACCCGTAAAAGAAAATTGATTTATGTGATTTTTGCAGTTTTGTTGATGACAATCCTATGTGGGGTATTGTGGGTCTTGGAAAATGCTTATAGTCAGGGCTTCAAGTGGGATGAAAAAACTGGGGGGTCTCTCAAAGGGGCATGGCCAATGTAATTAAGGGCGTGGCTTAAATAAACATAAGCTAAAAATCTGTGCTTAGCATAGTGTGCTGCCGACTTGTATTTTGCTGTTTCTGTCATTGCATCCAGATAAATGATACAAGTAACATCATTCCTACAACAATTCAGGACTATTGGCTTTCTCAATGGTGGTTAGTTGCATAAGATAAATAAGCAGCAACTATGGCTTGTATATTATATTGAAAAAGCTTCCACTTAAAGCCATGGTGACACCATGACAATGTTCCTGCTCCTGAGTTTCAAAAAGTGAAGGGAAATCAAGAGAGAAAATTACTCTCTTTAAAGGATTTCCCTTCCCCTATAACGCTCACCTGGCATGACGTCATGCCGTAACTTCTCCACTAGTGAAACGTGAGCATGCGCACATCGATGTGCCTGCGGTCACTGCAATCCAGAAAAAAATAGACCGCCTGTGCCATGGCACAAAACAGAGCCCGATAGACACCCGTTTCAAGGCCCCCTTTAAAAAAACTGCCGGTGCTCAGCACCGGTGAGACCAGGCCCACTTAAAGCCCTGCTTATAGTATACCTTCACACAGTGGAGGTAAAGGTCTTTCTCCAAAAAGAAGTAAGAGAGTAGCTTCGAGTAATATATTCTTGGAGACACATAAAAGATCCTTCGGTAATGGGACAGCATGTTACCACACTGATTCTGTCACTAGTTTATGGACTGCATATCCATTGTCTTTAGTGAATTATACATATACTGAACCCCCTGACTTTGTATAGATAAAAGGAGTGTTTGGATCTGGTTATTCAGGACCATGCTTGTACCATCGAAAGCCACTGGGGAGGGTTATCCTGGCTGTGATAACAGCACCTATTGTGATAATTTCTATATGGAAGAACAGAACATAACGTTGGTAGGTTGGCATTACAAAGAATTGACGATCCCCTGGCAAGCTGGTTATTATCCTGCTTGTTGTCCTATTATCAATAGTACTGACACGTCATTGTACATCAATTGTTCTGGATTGGTGATGTATAAAGAGACAATCCCTTTGGTAAGGGCAGATGATCCAAGTACTATCTGAATGAATACTCGATATTCGGCAGTGGATTATGATAGGCCCATTTATGCACACCCAGAGTTTTTCTTTTTGTCTAATGGGACTTACTCTAATGTTAATAACGGGACCAATGATGTGGGCCTTGGGATGGTGTTGCCCTTGGGTGTGCCCTGTAAACGTGCAAGTCCTAGGGTAAATTTGGTAAAAAGAAAAAGAACGTTGAAGAAGGAGTTTTGTGAGGGAGTCACAGCTTTTTGTGATAAATAATTACAGTAATGGTATTATCTTCGGATATATTATGTCTTCTATCTTTACATTAGGTGGAACTGCCATGGCAAGAGGTGAAAAGGCGCGAGAATACTTTGGGTGTAAGTTACAAATTTTATCCAACACGACTGTGGCGGCTCTGCACGATATCACCACTCAGTTAGAATGTATGCAGATTTATTCCGAACAGACTCGATATGCATTGGACTTTATTTTGGCTAAGAATGGTGGTGTGTGCGCAGTAGTTGGCAACTAGTGCGTAGTCGGGATAACTAATATGGAAAAGAATATTACCAAACATATTCTAGATATTCTAGAAAATGTCAAGGGGATGGAAAGTGGAAATTGGAGTTGGTCTCTTTTTGGTGGTTGGGGTTGGATTCTTGCAAAGGTGATTTACCTGATTGTGGTATTAGTGCTTTGCTGTGCCCTTATTAAGCGCTTCTCCTTCTGGTGCTCTTATTATACCACCTTTCTCACTCCTAGGAGAAAAATATCAATTCATGACACCAATGCTGCGATTATGGTCCAGAAAGAGATAGATGACATGATGCAGATAGATGAGGGCATCTTTGAGACTTCTTCCCTCCTTACAGTCTCCCTTCCTGATGCTGAAAATATGAACTGTTCATAAGTAATGTACTCATGATTTTCTGTTTTCTTAATTTGTCTGTTCTTTGCTATTATTAGAAAATGTTTTAGCTCATGCTAAAAGGAGGGTCTGTTAGAATATAAATGATTTTGTTCATACATCATCATATATAAGTTAGCATCCGCGGCACCATTTTCTATTTGGGAGCCATTTTGAATCACAATCGAAACTGATCCTTTGCTATTTCTGAGAAAAGGCCTCTGCTGAGTTGCGTTTCTCAAAGGTTTTGCTTCATTAATGAATAGACTGTCTTTATTAGCGCATACCATTCCCACTAGATAATGCCTTCTCCCACTAGTCTGGTGGCAGGCACAGGCAGAGCGACCTTGAGTAGTAGATAGTGTGTGCCCGGCCTCAGAATCGAAACGTATTTCCTGCTGAGGGTTTCATTGCTTTGCAGCACCTGCCTGGAAAATTCCATTATGGGTGTGTTCTAGCCAAGTTACAAAATGTACATAATGTATCTTTATGCTTGTCAATTTCAGTCCCTCTGCAGCACTCTTAGCGACTGGGCAGACTGGGCTCCACTGTGAGTGTATCTGAATAAACAAATATTGGTTTGTATTCTCTACTGGCTGACCGACTCTTCATTTGGTATGGAAGGCTGAGAGGTGGTCATTAGTGACCCGGGTGACCCTAATCGGGCCACTTCCTTCAGTGCACAGGGTGATCTCCATAATTCTGGGTGGCCAAATTGCAGTGTTCCCTCTTTTGATCATATTGGAAATGAATGTTCAGCCCGACTTATGTTTATCGTTTATGCAGAAGCATTTGCTCTTCTATTTGATCTTGCTGGCAAGGAGGGAGATCTGCATTAATTGGCTAAGGTCCACTACTTTCGTTCTAAGCAATTGGTTGAAATCCTTGGACAGGGTGTTAAATTGGATCTGGACTATAAGAGGAGGGTGAAGATGGGAGAACTTTGTACTTAGTATACCATATGGAGAGAGAGCAATTTCAACTTCCTTAGCATCCTGTGATTAAGCCTAACATGCCGATGCAAGGTGTGGTAAGAGTGCTTTTTGTTTCTCTTTCCCCTTTTGTCTCAGAGGTTCAGCAGTGAAGCAAAAGACAGTCAACAGCCTCCTCTTGGTCTGGTGTTTGAGTCTTGGTAGTTATGGCACAGTGCAGACAGTCTTAATTTAAAAAAAAAAAATGACATGAGAGCAAATCCAATCATGAAATAAGAGATGTAAATGTGTAATATTTTAAGGCAAAAAGCACCAAGAAAAGTAAGATGCAAATCATATTGCACTGTTCAAGGTTATCTTGGACCTAGATGGGATTTCAGGCTGATCACAAAGGAGCAGAGGTCGGATACCTCAATCAGGTCATCCCTGTCAAAGTTTTCACCTTCTGACTTAGGGCCAGATTTAGAGCTTGGTGGACGGGTTACTCCATCACAATCATGACAGATATCAAATCCACTGAAATATAAATCCCATTATATCCTATTTATATTTCGGTGGATGGAATATCCATCACCATTGTAACAAAGTAACCCATCCACCAAGATCTAAATCAGGCCCTAAGTCTTTTGTATGGAAGTGCATCGGGGCAAGTATGCAGGATGTAACTGAAAAAGTCCTCTCAAAGTCAGATAGACCTTTGATGACGACCTGCTGAAGCCATTGGTTTTGACAGAAAAATTCCTCTCTTTCATCCTTTACTTTTTGCAGCTTTTCACAGTCAAGATTTCTACCTTCAGACTTAGGGCCTGATTTAGGAGTTAGTGGGCACACTGCCAGCCCGCAGCTGTCAGTAAAACTCAGACAAGCAGGCGGATCCCACCCACCGGATTATGACTTCACCGCCGGGCTGGCAGTGTGCCTGTGGCATTCTTGCAGCAGCAACATGCTGCAGCTCATTTGGAGAGTCAGAAAGCAATGCCACCGCACTGCAGTGCCTCCACTGTCATGCGCGCACTGTTGCTATGCACCATGCTGTGCATGGGGGACAGTGCATTCACAACAGTGGAAGAATAGGGGGCACAACATGTGACCCCAGTCACTATACCCACTGGGCTTAATCGTCCTGGGGCCCCTTACCTTCCTTCCTGCCGAAGTTTTCATGGCAGAATCCCCACCATGAAAAGGTAGACCGAAAGGAAGATCGTAATCCCTATGGCAGTGCTATGCCGGCACTCCCTCTATACACCGCCACTTTGCTCACCACTGCCGCCTCAGGACCCAGATCCTGGCGTTGATGCTGGTCTTACGGCAGTGTTACGGCGGTCTCACGGCCAAAAAGCAACATCGGTTCTAGAACCGCCAACTCCTAAATCAGGCCCTTAGTCTTTTTTATGGAGCTCAAATCCATCAGCGAGGTAAGCCTAAAGCTGTATACATCGAAGTCCTTTCAAAATCAGACACCTTTGCTGCAAGGTCCCACTGATGTTTTACAGGTATTAGAAGTCCAAAAATGTTCACAATCCCAACTTTTCAGACTTTCTGCAGCAACTCCTCTTGGTCTCTTTTAAGGCTCCCAGTTCATCAGGAACAGCACTTAGGGGCCATAACTCTAGCAGAGGCCACCAGCTGGCCACCAGCAGGGTCCAGTCCAGGTCCGGTTGCTACTGGTCAACTATGCACTCCAGGAAGAAGGCCTCTTTCAGCTCTTTGTGTCCCTGTAGCCACACAGAAGGTAAGCCAACTGACCATTATAGTCTTCACTTTAGTCCTGTGTTCAAGTGGGAGCAGTTTCATTTCCTCAAGTTTCCACACAGGTCACACCCTTCTCTCATTCAAGTTAATGAAGTTCCTGAACCCTCCTTAGCTGCCCTTCCTGAGCTGAGAGGAGTCATGCACCTCCCACCTAAGCCTACCTTTAGTAAGGCCTAAGGCATTGCTTCTGCTACAGTTTTTAAACATTATTAAGGAGACACATTCAAAGGGCCCAGCTGCCAGCTACTAGCTGGCTAACTCAAATTAGCCAACTGGAGGTTCATACAGACAAAGTCCAACTTTTCCTCACTATTCATCAAAAATGCAATTTCACCACTTATTTGGATTTTTATCAAATATTAACAATAGTGGTTAAATCATTCCTGTAGCTTATCAAAAACATGAGATATCAGAAATGGTATTTTATTCTGAACTTGAGCTTTTCTTATAGGACCGCTACAGCCCTTTAGAGTGAAAATAGATTTTTGGGGGCCAGTCACTGCAGGTATGTGCCAACACTAAATTATTGCAAGTATAATTTTTAAATACTAGGTACACTGCCTTATGGGCTACAAGTCCAACTTACGCATGACCTATTTAATATCTAAAAAGGGTTATTTTGACAGGTTTGCCTGCAGGTTTAAAAACTGCAGCAGTCAGGCTACACAGGTAGGCCTGAAACCATATTTTCTTTGCCAATCTAATGGATAGCACAACATGTGTTTTAGTTCACAGGTGACATTCATGTTTCCATACTATTGTTGTATTTTCCTGCACCATGTGCCAAAGCCTTCCAGGAAAGGTAAATATGTCAATTAGGAGTTAGTCAGTTCTGTCCGGCTTCAGGGGTCAGGGCACTTACACTGGAGCCTGGACAGAAGTGCCCAGTATTCTGAGTTAAAAAACCAGCAGCATCAAGCCACCAAAAACGGAAGTGACCACACAGAAAGAAGTACTTACTCATCATGTGTTTCCTTTTGTGCAAGCCTCCTTGTTTAAAAGAGACTTGTGCAATCCCACTATAAGTAATCACAAATGGCACCACCACCATAGCATTCTGTGTGCTGCTATGAGGAATGCACCTGAATGGATGAGGGTAACAGCCAGGTTCAAACTCCAAACCTGCTACTGCCCATGTGAGCCTTGCCGACAGTGATGCTATTTTTCCTACACTATGCACTAACAGCTGTTGACTGGGTTTTCCCAAACGTTTTTTTGATATGGAAACACACCTGAATTGTTGCAGGCCCTTCTGGTAGTCAGAAGAAGCAAGAAGGATTCCATGCTTTTTTCAATCCCCTTCTTGGGTGTCAAAGCGGACATTTATGTTGTGGTAAACACCACTCTATAAATTAATTTCCAAACATACTTTTTGTTCTTTGCAGTGTAAATGCATTAATATTTACCATTTTCTACAAATCAAATCCATGCATCTGGGTAAACCACTTTTCTGCCTTCTGTATTAAATGTGCCCTGCTATCCTTTTATATCTCCTCCAGTTCTCTGTGAAATACAGATTTCACCGTCATAATGACAGGCCTCAAGCCACTCTGCAGATCTTTACCATTTTCTGAGCTACTGGGATTATGCTGCACGTTCGATCGCCATCGTAATAAGGGCCATAATTACCCATTATTATTTCTATACATACTTCCATCCACACGTAAATACATATGTACTACACACATGCATATATAGATACATATGCTCGTACATATGTGCATAAGTGTATATACATGTACTAAGTTGTAAGATTGCGTTTTGCTTACATTGTAGTAGGGGCGATCCCAGTTTTTGTCATTTTCATTCATTTCTGTATATTTTAAATTTTTACTCTAACGAATGCAGTTCCATTTTCAAGTTCCTTTGGGTTTTTCTTCTTTGCTAAAAAAAAAATCTAAAGGTGTGATTACATGGGGAGTGTACCAAAACAGTTACTGTAACACAGTCTACTGTAGACAAAAGCCCAAAAACCCATCCCTGCATGGGTGTTCCCCTTCACATTACCATATTCGTTTAAATGGATATTTAACAAATGAATTTGTAGTATCAAAGTTCATGATGGGAAGGCACTTTTCCCAGAAACTGCTGATTGCTAAATTGTTTTTAGTCATACCTAGACATGAACAGGTCAAATATGGGGGTCCGTTAGGGTCTAAGAACTTGAAGATTCTTTTCTAGGTCCAGTGCCAAAATCTCAATGAAAGCCAAAGAACAGTTAAGTTTATTGCAATTAACTGCTACATTAGGAATACTACTTACAGGAAGATAATTCTGAAAAACACATTGTGATATATATGGTAAATACGATTCAATAACTAGGTTAGATGGGTAGCGCCAATTAAGCTAAACACCTGTCTAGAACAAAAGATTATTACATAATATTCGAAAACTTAACTTCCCTGCATGTGAGCAGCATGCTTGCTATTATTTGGTAAAAAAATATTAGCTATAACATAGAACACATAAGTAATAATAAAAATGAATCATTTTATTAATTACTCACCTAGCCCCGCAACCTCAACTCCTAGCAGGTCCAACAGGTCCTGCTCTCGGTCCAGGATGTGGGACCAGCGGTGCACCAACTGCTGATGGGTGCGCCGGACCCCAGAGCAGCAGTAAACTGCCAGGAGCACCCTCGCCCAGTGCTGCTTGCATTCCCGCATCCCGTACCCAGACCCAGGCCTGCCACCTGCTGCTAGGGTGGAGGGGAGGTGGCGCTGGATATAAAAAAAACAGCGCTGCCACCTCCACCTCAGAAAACAGGGCACAGGGCTGCATCCCTGCCTGGTGCCACCTTCCGCAAGGAAAGCGGCCGCATCTTGGTGTGCCCTTATCTGCCATGGGGCTGGGGGGGAAGAGAGAAAAAAAAGAAATGGGGAAAAAGAAGGAAGGACGCAGTAATAATAAGGAAGTAGGAAAGCTAAAAAATAAAGCACAAAACTCACCAAAAACACACAGTAAAGTAGAAAGAAACACAAATACACACTTAGAAAGACAAAGGGTAAGATAATAAATAAAAAAGATGGAAAAAAGTTTTAAAAGCCAAGGATTACAGAGATTAAGGAAGGATGAAAAAGTAGGCCCCAGCACCATAAACAGATAAAGAAACAAGATGGCCGTGCCCATGTACGACCGCGTGGTGCAGTTTGCGCGATATTTCCACCCGAACACTCAATCTGCATTGACGTACGGCAGAAAATGTCACATGAACTGGCAGGACAAGCAACGCGCCCGCTCATGGAACTCTGCGTAGAGCGGCGGAGGTTTTTTGCAACTTTGTGGAGTTCCGCGTACCTCCGCTGCGCGAACTCCGCCCAGACTTAGTCAAAAGCATTAGGAATGTGGGCATCTAAGGCCTCATCGTCAATGCAGATTCTAAATTCCTCCTGATATGATAACACCATATTAGCAATGAATTCCCCAGAAATTACATCTCCCCATTTGATCCTACATCCTCTGTCTTTTGTGGTGACTAGGGTTTTATAGAGATCACTTATGCCCCAGGACTTATTCTCCCATGTAAAAGTAGCGATCAGGGGATCATGATCACTATTCAGGTTCCATTCTGGGGAGAAACGTAACAGAGAAGACAAAAAGCCCCTGCATACAAAAATATAATCAATAATGGTCCCCACTCAAGGGCCCTGAAAGTTGGGGACACCCTCTGGCCATGTGAGTGCTTGTACAGAAAGTAGGTTAAATAAGTTAAAATTTGCAGCCAGATCATTTAGAATGTTCCCTTGAGCAGAATGCTTAACGTGAATCTGTTCCACACATATAAAATACAAATAAACACTAAATTTCACAAAAAGGCCTACTGCAATACCGTAAACTAACTAACACATACTACACAAAAACGACACTAATACAACATTCAATTACAAACACTAGCATAACTAAACATTTGTGCCATCACTAAACCATCGGAAAGTAAATTTAAAATAGTCTTACATGAATACAAGACCAGCAACAGAAAATCAAAACTGCAAACTCCATGAACAGTTCACAATGAAAGACTACAAAATCAAAGAAACTGGAAAAAAATGCAGCAAAAATAAAAATAAAAATCCAAGATTCATATAAATTCATGTTAAAATATTTTTCATTTAATAATCTTCTAAAGTAATAGATAATATATTTTATGAAAATGCCTGCATACTACAACTATATCATATGTATAAATATAATTATTCTGAATAAAAAATAAATGTTCTCTTCTTGAGAGTGAAAAAAATCAACAATGAAATTATTGAGGTGTTTAAAAAATAGAACAATAAAAAGTAAAAAATAATAAATTATGAAATACACTAAAAGCAAGCAAACAATGTATACCATAAAATAGTATAGCATTTTAATGTACAAAATAAAAAATACAACAAATGCTAACAATACATTGATATCACATTTACTATTCCCAATAAAACTTTCCCACATTGGACAAAAGGGTCATCCTTTGGGGAAATAATAGGCTTCGAGGGGTTCAGATTTATTATTCCCAATCCACATCTAGCCACCTTCTAGGAAAGTTTTCAACTTTGAGTAGTTTAGATTTGCGATTCCCACTCCAAACTTTACTGCTTTGGGGAAAATGTTAGGCTTTGGGGCAGTGGGGTCAGATTTACTATTCTGACTCCAAACTTTTCCACATTGGGAAGAATGCTGGATCTTTTGGGAAGGAGTCAAATATGCTATTCCCACCCCAAACTTAACCACACTGGGGAAAGTGCTGGACTTTTAGAGGGTTGAATGTACAAGTCCCACTCCAAACCCAACCGTATTGGGGAAAGTGTTGGACATTGCAAGGGGGAGCACATTTACTATTCCAACTCTAAACTTAGCCACATTACAGAAAGTGTTGGACATTGGGGAGTTAGATTTACTGTTCCAAATTGTTGGAACTAGAGGGGTTCCAATATACTATTCCAATTACAAACTTAGTTACATTAGGAAGAATGCTGGACTTTGGTGGAGACACATTTACTATTCCCACTCCAAACCTAAAGACATTGGGGAAAATATTGGACTTTGAGTGGTGAAATTTACTATTCCCACTCCAAATGTAACAACATTTGGGAAATTATTGGATATTGGGGAGTTCAGATTTACTATTCCAACTCATTGGGGAAAATTTTGGAAATAAGGTGCTCTGATGTACTATTCTAACAACAAACTTAACTACATTAGGGAGAAGTTTTGAGAGGGAGGCAGATTTACTATTCTCACTCCCAATTTAAAAAGCTGAGGATCGTGCTGGACTTTGAAAGGTTCATATTTACTATTCCAACTCCAAACATAACCACAAAGGGGTGGATGTTGAACTTTGGGGTGGATCAGATTTACTATTCTCACTACACAATTGCCCATATTGGTGAAAGTGCTGGACTTTGTGGGTGAGGGGTTCAGATTCATGACTTCAGCTCCAAACTTTACCACATTGTGGGAAGTGTTGTGCTTTGAGATGGGTAGGGGTGATTGCACTATTTCAACTCAAAACATCACCACAGGATAGTGTTGAAATTTGAGGGGGCTAGAATGTCTATTTAAATGCAAATATAACTATATTAGACAAAGTTTTGGACTTAGGAGGGGGGATAACATTTACTATCCCAAATCCAATCTTAACCGTATCGGGGAAAGTGTTGAAGTTTCAGGGTGGGGATCAGATTTACTATTCCAACTACAAACTTAACCACATTAGGAAAGTGTTGGATTTTGGCAGTTCACATTCACTATTTCAACACCAAATTTAGCATTTAAGACCATGGTGGATTCTGAGGGGTTCAGATTCACTATTCCAACTTCAAACTTGGTCGCATTAAGGAAAGTGGTAGATTATGAGGTGGTTACATTTAGTAGTGCGGATTCAAACTTAACTACATTTGGAAAAGTGTTGGGATTTGAGGGAGGTTGCTCAAAGTTACTATTCCAGCTCCAGAATTTACCACATTTGTGAGAGTGTTCAACTTTGGGGAGTCACATTTACTATTCCTACCACAAAGGTAACCATATTGGGTAAAGTGGTTGATTTTTGGGGTGTGGTTAAAATGTACTATTCCAACTCCAAACATAACCACATCAGAGAAAGTGGTAGAATTTTTTGAGGGGGGTCAGATGTATTAATCCCGCTCCAAACCCAGCCACACTGGGGAAAGTGTAGGACTTTAAAAGGTTCAGATTTACTGTTCCAAATCTATACTTAAACACAACTGGGAGAATGATAAACTTTGGGGTGTATCACATTTACTATTTACACTCCTCAACCATTAACATTGGGAGAAGTGTTGGACTTTGTGGGGGTTCAGATTTACTATTCCAACTCCAAACTTAACCACATTGTGGAAAATGTTGGACTTTGGGGTGATTCACATCTGCTATTCTCACTCTACAATTATCCACATTGGGGAAGGGTTGGACTTTGGAAGTGTGGGAGGGTTGTTCAAGTTGGTACGAGAGGACTAAATTAATCAGCAACAGTACCAGTTAGGCATGCTTACAAATGAGTTCATGTCATGATATACTGGTTTGGTGATGTTATTCCCCAACCCTGTCCCATCTGTAGTCACAATAAGCTGTTGTTACGCTCCTATATAGTTATTAAGGTTTGATGACACTATGCATTAGCAGGTAACATACTCTTGTTGTTGTCAATGCTTGTTGTAACTTGCCAATGCTTGTTGTTAAAAGACTCATTTCCGAACTGCATGGTTTCCAAGCATTAGGGTAATGAGCTTTCAACTGTAGTATTGCATGCACGTGTAAACTGTTCCAACGCGCACACGTGGGATCGTTGACTGAAATCGAGCACTCAGCTATTTAAACCCCACCCGCTTTTGCTCGCATGCTTCGCTTTGTGGCTTCCTAGTGCTTACCTGACTCCGGACCTGATCGGCGTTGCTCCTGAGTTGCCAGTATCATCCTGATCTCTCCCGTCTTCACTCGGCATCCCGCGGAGGTGTTCCGGTTCCGGCCATTCCTTCGACGCTCCTTCCTGTTTCCTGCAAAGACACAAAAGAAAGATCAATCAACCAATGGTTGCTGGGCAACGCCTCAGCTTGAACGGTAAAACATTTCCGAAACTAAAGACATTGCGGTAAGATCTATTAACATTTTGAAAGGTTGTCAAGTCTGCTAAACTGTGTTTTCCAATCGGAATTCCTTGGGAACGTCTCATAGCATTGTTTCTAACGCGGTAAACCTTTTATTTGATAAAAGTGTCAAGACTGAAAAGGAGTTTTCTTTTGACCGCGAAAGATTTGGAGCACGTAATGTGAATAACGTTTGACTTTCACAAAGGACTACAAGAATTTAAGAACGCTATTGAGTTTAAAGGACCTTAACTCATTAAGAACTTGCATTATTTCATTATAACATTATACTGGGCTGTTCTTACTATTGAGCATAGTAATCTCTGCAATAACTGTAGCAAATACAGAACGCAACTGCTCTGTTCTTTTTTTTTTTCCTTTCTTTTTTCTTAATATTTCTTTCTGTAGTTTCACGGACCATTTTGGGCTAAATACAAGCCAAGTTCAGGTATGTGGGTAAAACATAAACAGAGCAATGCTAATGAACAATGAAGAGAAATGTTGATCACTGACTATTGACAGAATGTTTTAATATTTTATGAAGGTTTACATTATAAGAAGTGAGATTGCCGATACTTTAACCAAAGAAGTGATTCAGGGCATTTGATGAATCGGGTAGGTTGTCAAAGATAACAAGTAGTGGTAGTTCAACCCCAGAGTATTGTTAAACAGGAACAGTGACAGTTGTTGTTTCTCCTATAGATAAATGTGCCTGAGCAGACACGAGCTGAAACCCGAAGTCCGGTCACATTTCATTTCCCCTGGGAGATGCTTAAAGAGACTCTCCAGCAAGTCAGTCTGCAAGAATCCAGTCTCTTGTTTTTTCTTGTCTCTCACTCCCATCCCCCTTCCCCCAGGGAACTATCTGAGCGGTAAGTGTACTACTTCCTTGCCGTTCTGGTAGTTTCCAGAGGGAGTTGGAAAAGGCAGCATCAAGGAAGGAACAAACCGGAGCGCAGGTGGGTGACTACCGTGACACAGGTTTACTATTCCAAATCCTAACTTAACCACATTGGGGAAAGTGCTGGACCCTGGGAAAGGGGTCAAATTTACTATTTCAACACCAAATATCACCACATTAGGTAAAGTGTTGGACTTTCAGGGGTGGGGGAATTTTCTATTCCAACTCCAAACTTAAACACATTGGGGAAAGTATTATACTTTGAGGGAGTTCAGACTTACTATTCCAACTCCAAACTTCTATGTAAAATTCCAACTACAAACTTAGTCACATTGGGGAAAATGATGATATTTGGGAGGAGGACAGATTTACTATTTCAACTTCAAGCTTACTCACATTGGAGAAAGTATTAGACGTTGAGGGGAAGTCAGATCTACTATTTCAAATACAAACTTAAGCACATTAGGAAAAATGATGGATTTTCTGAGTCATATTTACTGTTCCCTCTCCAAACTTAACAACATTGGAAAAAACTGTACACTTTGAGGGGTTTGATTTATTATTCCGATTCCAAATGAAATCACATAGTGAAGGTTTTGGCCTTTGGAAGGGAGGGGTTCAGATCTATTATTCCAACTCCAAGCCTAACCATATTGGAGAGAATGTTAGAATTTGGTGGAGTTGAATTTACTATTGCCATTCCAGATTTAGCCACAAACTGTAGGATTTGGAGGGGCATTTCACTATTCCAATTACAAACTACACCACATTTGAGAAAGTGTTGTACTTTGGGGGGTTCAAATTTATTAATCCTACTCCAAACTTATCCACACTGGGAAAAGTGTTGTACTTTGAGAGGGGGGATCAGATTTACTTTTCCAACTCCACACTCTACCAAATTGGGGTAACTATTCGACTTTGTGGGGTCAAATTTACTATTCTAACTTCAAACTTACCCATCTTGGGTAAAGTGATGGACTTTTGGAGGTGATGAGATTTACTATTCCAACTTCAAACTTAATCACACTTGAAAAAGTGTCTAGCTTTGAAGGGAGTCAGACCTACTATTCTAACAAAGAATTAACCACATTAAGAAAAGTGTTGGATTTTTTGGGGGTCACATTTACTATTCCCACTCTCAATTTAAAAGCATTGGAGAAAATAGGGGACTTTGAGAGGTTTGATTTACTATTCCGCCTCCAAATTTAACCACATTGGGAAAAGTCTTGGACTTTGGGAGGGGGGTCCAGATTTACTTTTCCAACTCCATACTTAACCACATTGGGGAAAGTATTAGATTTAGAGGTGTTCAGATTCACTATTCCTAAATCCAACCTAACCACATTGGGGAGCATGTTGGACTTTGGGAGAGTAAAATGTACTATTCCCACTCCAGAAGTAACCATGTTGGTAAAAGTGTTGGGTTCCGAGGGTGCAGATTTATTATTCTAAATCAAAACCCCACCACATATGTGAAAGTGTTGGACTTTTGGTTGGTTCAAATTTATTAATTGCATTCCAAACTTAACCACATTGGGGACAGTGTTGGACTTTGAAGAGTTCAGATTTACTATTTCAAATCCAAACTTAACCACATTGGTGAGTATGTTGGAGTTTTGGGCAAGTCAAATGTATTATTCCCACTCTATAGTTACCTACATTGGGAAAAAAGTAGGACTTTTGGGAGGTGGGTGTAAATTTACTATTCCAACTCCAAGCTTCCCCACATTTTGGAAAGTGTTGGACGTTGGGAACATTGGGGTCATCACATTTGTTATTCCTGCCAGGAGAGCCACATGTGTCATGCAAATTGCAGGTAAAGATGTTTCTGGGGTGAAATTATTTTTTTGTTGTAGGTGCAAAATTTAAAACTGTACTAATCTGCTGACAGTTATGTCTGAAGTTCTCAAAAACCTCCATTCTCAGTTTACAAAGTTGTGCATTGTTTACTGCTAACATTTAGCAAGAAAGATTTAGTGAAAACATCAGTAGTGGCTGGTGCTTTTAAAAAGTGGTGGGCAGAAAGTTAAATATTAAGTTCAAGGGGGAGGGTGCAAAGCAGATGGGGAGAAGATGTGGCCAGGTTCGAGTCTCAACTTCGGCTCAACATCCTGTGATTCTGGGCAAATCGCGTAATCTCCTAGTGCCTACAGAAAATACCCTTGTGTAATGTAACTGTAGTGTCAACTTGAACTGGTGTGCACCATGCCTATAGTCTGTTGCCGAGCTGCATCACTCTTGTGTATCATGTTTCTAACCTTGGTTTGACAATGGCAGTGTTGAGCACACAGCTGAAAGTAATGGTGCGTGTGCAAGTACTTGTGCATTAGGCATCTAGGGTAGGTGCTAGGGTAGGCTAGCTAAGATTGCCTGTACATTTAATGCAAAGAGATGCATGAAAGGGACCTTTTATAGTGAAACTTTGTTCACCATACTTCACTGACCAACAACACAAGTCTAACAGGAGAAGCGCAGAGTAAGGTTCCCTACGATCAGTCACAGAACCTCTGGCAGCGGTGTGCGATTCCAAGGCGACACAAAACAAGCACATCAAACCCCATGAGAGAGAAATAAGACTGCACGACAACTCCCTATGTATCATGTCTTCATCTTGTTAATATGGACAAGACAGCACCATAAACGTTGCTAGTGCTTACCTCCTCCTGGGTTAACTATGGCAAGTCCCCTGAATACCTGATTGTGGAGGCCTACAGACCTTTTGTGAACCTGGTCAGTCAGAGGAGGGTTTAATAACCTTTCAAACACGTGCACGCAATGATCTATCAGCGTACTGTGCACTGTTGAATGGAGGTCTCTTGAATATCCTTTTAATTGGGACCACCCAATGGGGCCTGTCAATGTAAGGCCCTATTATTGTCACCTTGGCTCAAACTTGTGACTGGCAGTAAAATACCACCGCAAAAAACAGTTCTATAATACGTTATGCAGCAGTGAGGTCTTGTGCGCCATGTTCCTTTGTTCAAAACTAGGTCAGAAAACTGCCCTTAATTCTCAAATGTTTGTGTGGTGCATAGAAAAACTGAGAAATCCTTCAAAATAAAATGTTTTTAAAAACACAAAACTACTTACCACTGGTCACCAGGGCCTAGAAGCACACTCTGGGCAGTGGAGACGACATCAACACATACCATTCTCTTCAGTAGTCCCACCCGCACTTGCTGCGGAGAACTTCGTCATTGTCACATCACTGGCCTCACTGCTTTAAAATAACCAATCCTTGCTTTGTTCTCATGACGTTTTTACTAGTAAACAGAATGAGGGCAAAGTAAAGATTGGTGTGATCAGGGGAACCCAGCGGAACCCAGCACTCCAAAGGAGACTGGGGCAGCTGTGCTGTATTTTCCCCTCGCTCATTAGCAGTGCAGTTCAGAAACCTAAAGTGCGGATGTCTTTTTGGCCACAGTAATAGAGTTGTCCAATCTAACATGCGCACCTGGCTTTTAGCTGCTGACTGCCAATCAGCAGGATTAGCCACGCCCTGCCCTACCCAGATACGATCAGACAGATGTAAAAAACACACCACAGCTGCAGTATATATGGCAATTTGATTTGCCATTATTGGCAATGCATGTGGGGGCAACAGGGGTCGCGGTTCATCGCCCCACGCTCCAATGAAGAAACCACCACTGGAAAACATGATTTTTCCAGCAGAATAATTTCTTCTTAGCAAAAATAAGACTTCTCTTTTACCTCCAAGTCACTGATATTGAATCCTAAATAATATTATTCATATTTTCATTATTACTTCTTTGCTTTACCTCTTAATACCTTTTTAATTTGGTATCATAACCCTTCTTTCAAACATTTGAATATTTTGTACAAAGTTGGTCTTATTTATTAAATAACCCACAACTAACTTATATATATTTCCAAATTGCTTTGATAATGAAGTTACTACTTCCTTCGAGCACAGACTATAGCCACTGTTCTTTCTGAGTACATGTCCAGCCATTACTTTATGCTTTGCCACCCCTGCACTGATCAGCTGACTTTGCTGGAACAGTTGTCTGGCGAGCGGGAGCCATGCAGTAGATAGACTGTTTGCCTGATTCTAGAACTAGAAGTACATAATATATCACTATCTTTGCTTACAAATTAGGCTAATACTTTCTAAAATCTTGCTTCCTCCAGTTGCATGCTATCTCAAGATCAACTTCAATATTTCTAAATCTGACATGAAAGCTGATCTTTACTTAAAACTTCAGTTTGTCACCTTTTGTTTGGCAGTGGGCCTTAGGTTGGTTGACATTGAGATCAAAAGAATTAATTAGTGCTTAGTGCTTATACTGCTGGACCTGTCAGAGGCATTCAATACTGTCCCACATGAGAGACTTATTGACAGACTGAGGAACCTGGGTATCAGTGGGACAGCACTGGCCTGGATGACCTCTTTTCTGAAGGACAGATCCCAGGAAATATGGATACCTCCTTTCTCATCCCCCATGCCCAGCATGAATGTAGGAGTACCCCATGGATCGGCCCTACTCTTTTTAACTTATATATGTCCCCCTTGGCATCCTTGGCAGAGGTTAATGGTGCTAAGATCATATCCTATGCAGACGATATTCAACTGATTTTCACCTGCAAAAAGGGAACTGACTTTGATGGTGATAACATCAGATCGTGTCTTACAAAGGTGTTTTATTGGCTCATGGTGAATCAGTTCAAATGCAATCCGGATAAATCTGAGATTGTCTTTTTTGGCCAACCTGCAGTGAGCAATTGGAATGTATGATGGCCGGTGGAGTTGTGGCCGCCATGCACAGTTCAAACAACGGTTAAAAATCTAGGCATTTTTTGGGATAGTGCCCTCCCCATGAGGACCCAGGTTCTAGCTTTGGTAGGCTCATGCTTTGGCATACTACGTATGTTAAAAAAAATCCTCCCACTCTTGACAACAGATACCAGGAAAATAGTGGTCCAAGCCTTGGTGACATTGAGACTGGACTATGCTAACATCCTGTCCCTGGCCCTACCCTGCTATCTTATCCAGTGCCTGCAAGTGGTGCAAAACTCTGCGGCCAGTGCGATTCTCAGACCTAAACCCAGGTCTCATATGCCCCCCCTTCTCAAATCCCTTCATTGGCTGCGATTGAAAGAAACGATTAAATTCAAAGCCCTAGTGTTTTTTTTCAAGGCACTTCATGGAAAAGGAGCAAGCTATCTCAGCAATCGAGTTAGAGGTTACACTCCAGAACGGACCTTAAGATCTTCTTCCTCTGACCTTGTCCACTCCCCCAAAGTTTGTTTGGCCCATATGGAGGGCAGGTCCTTTGGGCTCCTGGGCGCACAGGCATGGAACAAACTACCTGCTACACTGAGCGCCATCTCAGAACTTTCGATTTTCAAGAAACATCTTAAAACTTGGCTTTTTAAAATTTAGTTGCGTATCAAGTATCCTGCCACTTGCTCTGCCAGCGCTGGGACACTCTTTTTGAGTAGCTGTGCGCTATATTAAATGTCCATCATTCATTCATTCATTAGGTGGTGGTCAGTCCAGTTGAAGGGTAGGATGGAGTGGAGGGATATGGTGTTATGGTTGGAAATGATTGCCTCGAGGGTAGAGCCTTTGTTGTGGGATTGCATATTGCAGTGTTGGGTGAGATTATTTGCTTCAAGGAAGGTGGAAAAGGCTTGTACAATTGGATCTACAGCATTATTCAAGGGCAGGCTTAGGTCTCCTAGTATAATGTCTATGCTGCACTTTATGGAATGTTGCTTTATAAGGTCTGTAAATCTTCAAAGAATTTATGTTTTTCACCCTGTGAGAAATAGATGACATGAGACTTGATGGAGTTGGGGACTTTGGAGGAGAGATGAACTCAGTTATTTGAAGGTAGGGTATTTGGATGTGTGGAAGGTAGTTAGGCAAAGATCGTTTTTATGTATGATGGCTAATCCACCACCAATATGATTCTTACGGTTGTAACAAATGATTGAGAAGCCCAGTGGCATGTGGAGATCGATAACAGGGGTCATTTAGCCAGGTAAAAGTCAGAAAGCAGCTGTTAATTTTGTGTTGTAGGATGGTTTCAGCTATTTCAGTGGCATGCTTGACTACTGACCAACAGTTTAATAGCATGCAACATAGTGTAGGAAGAGATTTTGGACTAGACTGATTGGGTTGGACGGTAGTTAGTTGGGCAGGCATCCTGGGAAGGTGAGTGTTGGCAAGGATCCTACTAGTGCCCAGGAGGACCTGGATCTTGTGGGCGCAAAGATGGCTTGGAGCATTGTTGTATGTGTTGCTCAGTATTTTGGGTTCCCGCTGCAACATTCCAGTTGTGGCTTGTCTAGATTTGAGGTGGTAATGTGTGTATGGGGTAGTTTTCTATGGGATAGAGGATGAAGTTTCTAGTGCATGCTTATGGCCGATCAATGATTGACATGGATGTATGAAGAAGAGACGGGTTGGAGCGAATCATTGAGTCCTTGCGCAGAGAGGAGATTTCATCCAGTAAAGTGTTGATTTTGAGTTCTAGACAGGATGTTTGGGGGTCAGTTTAGAGGGGTGTGGGTCCGTTGCACGGAGTGGTGTAGACTGGAGGTCATCAAAGGCTAGGTGGGGGCTAAGGTAGTATCCAGCCTGCTGCAGTTAGGGGACTGAGACAATTCAAGTGCGGTAGTTTGATCAAACTGAGCAGGGGAAGTGGGCCATGATGGAGGGGGAAATAGTTCTTGTGGTTCTATAGCTTCAGGGCATCTACGGATGGGAGAAGATGTAGGGGGGTGAAGGTGGAGGGAGTGCAAGGGGGATTGGGAGCAGAAGGTTTTGCTAGGAGAGGGGGGAGTGCGCTGGCGAGTTCTCTGGGGGAGGGTGGAGGGGTAGTGATGGGAGCAGATGGCATGGAGGCGCAGAGAACAGGGAAGTGGCTGTCAAAAAGGGATAGGTTCGGTTCAGAGGCTTGTATTAGGATGTTCCCATTTTTGTAAATGTTTATGGACAGTTCTCTGCGAAAATTCTGGGATGGGGCTATAGTGAACTTGAGTCCATTGTTGTATTGGTGACATGAAGGTGCTGTAGGAGGTTCTCTCTCCCTTTGGCGGGTTACTTGGTGTCGAAGATTAAGTCCATTTTTTTACCTTTGCATGTTGGACTGTAGAAGATGTCTTTTATTAGTATCTAAGGGTGATCTTTGAGGATTTTGTGTTTGTAGTTTTTTGCGGCATGTTTGGAGAGATTTTGCAGAAATTTTATGCAATATGAAGCGGGCCGTATCTTTCCATGACAGTTTTGTGGTGGGACGCCATAGTTGTGCATGGTGTGGTAGTTAGGAGGCCATCGCCTGCTAGGGGGGACCAATACTGGTGGGGGTAGACCTACAGGGGGTTGGGGAGTGAAACGGGTCCTGCATCAGCTTACAGTGTAGTCAGAAATGGGGCATAGCTGCAGAGCAAGAGTTTCAGCAGCATGTCTGACATTGCATTCCGAGCAGTGGATTAAATTAATTCAAAGAATATATTCCGAGGCACAATACACCACTGATCGTGAGATTAGTAATGAGACCTTTTAAAGGGTGGAAGAGGTGCCACTAAACCATAAGCAACTCTTGGGCAGAAACAATAGGCACCTGCAGGCACATAGCATAAAAAGCCAGCATAATCCTGAAAAAAGCGAGACTCCGTATAGTGATCCAAGACATTGGGGATTAATGAATCTGGCGGATTATGTGCAAAGGGAGCAGCCACAGCATTAAGAGTCCAAAATGCCAGTGCTGCCATTATTAAAACCTTGGTGAAGAAGCACTGTTTGTGGAGGGGCAAGGGTCAATGGGGGATGAATAGCGAGATGGATCAGGTTGCAGAGATGTGAAATCGGGGTTCACTTTTAAGACGGCTACCTCCTTTGTAGATTCCAGGTGGAGGCTTTCAGGCAGAGGAGAGTCCTCTTTCAGTTTCTGGTATTGGATAAGAGGGAGTCCTATGTCACTTTCTAGTTTCTGAACATTATCATTGTTGGGGGAAAAGTGGACCTTATTCCAGCGTGAGCAGGTGAGTAAATCAGTGTCTTTTTCGCATTTTGATGTCAGACACCAAAAATAGCTGAAAGCCTGGCAAAGATGTCATCCATTTTGTTAGGGGAAAGGATGCTAGTGGGAGAGGACCAGGCCAAGATGGAGGGGGTGTGTGTGCTGAGGCAGTCCAAGTGATGACAAATTCACTTCAGCACACGCTGCTACCAAGAGTTCAGAGTCATAGCATGTCATCCCAGAGGCTCACTAGGGAAATCCAAGAGTACCCGCAAGCAAGTTGTGCCCAGTATTGGCTATCGCCGGTCTCCCTTGGAGGGGAGTGCAGATATGGTGCCGGCAATTGTGTAGGGCTGCAGAGTGGACAGATACAGATGGTATCAGCTGGCACAAGTTTCCTGGCAAGTAGAGCGCCGTTATGCAGGCAGCAATCACGCAAAGCTGCAACGCAGGCAGAAAAGGCAGCATGTACACAGAAAATAAACAAAAGCATACCACAGGGATAGGAGGTGATGGCGCGCCGTGTCCAGGTGGGTGACCATGAAGAGTCCAATCCACTGCAGCTCGGGCAGGGAAAAGTAATGAGCGTCCGAATGCCAGCCTCAAGGATTCAGCGAAAAAGGCTGGTCTTGGTGGACCCGACCGCTGCCTCCGCTGGCCAGATTCACCCTAGTCAGATCGACAGAGGATCCGGAATGAGTTCACTGCACTGGTCAGTGAAGTCCCGGACGGGTGGGCTGGGGTTTCGATCAGAGCGCCTAGGGAGTGGGCAGTCTGGTCTTATGGTCCCTGTTCCCAGGCTCCTGTGATAGGTGCTCACCGTGCTGGTCAGGGTCACTCTGGACAGGTGCACAGAGACTCCAATCTGCACGTAATGCCCTAGGTAGAATCTGGGGCTCGGATCCTCTCATAAACATGAATGATAACTTTTCCACGGGGGCGGCTGAGGCTGTTGAAGTCATTAGGTAGGGGCCTCAGTTACTGATCAGGCAGTGGGTCTCCCGGTCAGTGGACGTAGCGGCAGCTGGTGTCGGCTCACTGGCATGTATTCATTGACGCAGCACGGGGATCAGTTTCATCAGAGTACTCCAGTTACTTGCATCCAGTTACTTGCATCCAGTTACTTGCATCCAGTCACTTGCATGAGGTTTCCGAGCAACATGTAGTGAGATGGGTCGGGCCAGGGGATGCACAGCAGGGATTTTCATCAAAGACAGGGAGCTCCTGCTTAGAGCTCCGTCCCAGCACCCATCTTGGCATGTGTTGTTAATGGACAATTTGGCCATCGAGGAGGTCAAGGTCATAAATGTAGTTAGGAGCCCTGTTCGAGATAACATTGTATACAAGTTGGGCCACTGAAGTGAATCAAATGCTTTAGTAGGATCCTAAAGCACTGCCCCCTTCATTCTGGGGTCTTTCTGATGCATGACCCCAAACAGTGTGCGCAAGTTATCAGTGGTTGATCTTACAGGCATAAATCCCACCTGATCTGGTAATATTATCAATTGCATGAGTGGCATGAGCTGATTCGTGATTACCTTAGCAAAGATCTTAGTGTGAGTAATGAGAGACAGTGGTCTATATAACTTACAGTTATCAGCAGCTTTACACAGCTTCGAAATGGTAATTAGAATGCCTTCTTGCAAAGGTGGTGGGAGGCAGCCATGCAACACTGCTTCTTCATACACCACCATAGACAGCGCACAAGTAAGTCAATGTATGTTTTATAAAAGTCAGGCAGGAGACCCTCTGAGTCTGGGGCCTTCTAGCTTTGTAGGTTCCGAATACAATTCAATTCCATTCAAAGAAATGTATCAAGTGAATGGCTACCCGACGGGCTTTCCAGCACTAAGGTATGTTAGACATGGCTCCTAGATCTTAAGTCAATAGATTGGTCTTAAATTGTTTCCTAAATTTAAGTAAATTGTCATTTGATCTAAGAGTAGGGGGCAAAGCATTCCACAGCTTGAGGGCAAGAAAAACAAAGGAGCACCCCCCGCACCTAGCTTTTTTCACCCTAGAAATGCAAAGAAGGTGCAGGCTGCTAGATCTGAGTGCTCTATTTGAATGATAGGGGCTGATCAGCTGATGAAGGATGCAAGGTCCTGTCTTATTTCTTGTGCAATGAATCATACACAGTGCTTAAACTGAATCCTCTTGCTAATGGGTAACCAGTGTAGAGTGGTGAGTGCCGGTGAGGCTGTCTGAAACTTGGGGATATCCAAGAGGATTCGAGCCACCGCATTCTGAATTGCCTTAAGAATTTTGATGACTGAGAGTGAACTCCCCAAATAGAGGGAGTTCCCATAGTCAAGACAAGATAGAATAAGGCCTTGAAACCCCATAATCCGGATGGTGGCAGGCACTCAGCTAAGTATTTTCCTGAGGGCTTGTAATAGGCCAAAACATCTGGAAGATAACTTTCTGGTCTGGGCCCCCATGGTGAGCTTGATGTAAAGTGTGACACCCAGGCTTTTTGCTTCTGCCATGGGGGAGGGGCGTTCTCCCAAAGAGGATGGCCAGCTGAGCTGGTTTCAGAGTGACGGGTTGTTGCCACCCATCAAGACCACCATTTTATCGCCATTTAGCTTCAAACAACTAGCAATCGAATCAGCAACTTTCTGTAGGCATGCTGCGTTGGGAGTTAGGGAAACAATAATCTGTGTGTCATCCGCAGAGTACACCATAGAAAAACCTAAAGAGGAAATAATGTCTAAAAGAGGATGGGTATGCAGATTAAAAAATGTCGGGCTCAAAGAGGAGCCGAGCAGAATACCACACTTCAAATGATGGGTGACTGAAAGAAATGGCCCTTCACTGACTTGAAAACTATTATTGTTTAAAAAAGAGAGAGAGACATTTTAATGCCAACCTCTGCAATAAGATGGGATATGAGACAGTGTTAAATGGTGCACTTAGATCGAGAAGGATGACAGCAGCTGAGCCACAATGGTCGAGGACCAATTTTTAGATCCTCCGTTGAGTAGCGAGTAGTACAGTTTCCGTGCTACATCTTGGTCAGAATCTAGTTTGAGTAGGGTGTAAAATGTCTTGAGCTTCCACGAATGTCGAGAGATGATTGTTAATTACTTTTTCCAGGATTTTGCTGACTCCAGGGAGGAGAGAGATAGGCATTAAACTCTCAGCTAACTCTGGGTTCAGTGATAGTTTCTTTAACAGAGGTCTAATGATAATGTGCATCCTCTTTCCAGGGACAGACTATATATGTCAGTGAGTACTGAGATAATAGCATTCCCACCTTTCAGGAAAATGTAAAGAGGATGTGGGTCCAAAGAGCCTGATTTTATGGTTTTGGCTATGTTGGTAATTTCCACCAAGCTGATTTGAGGATACGTAGTAAGTTCTCCCTTCGTCTTGACAGCGGAGATCTTATCATTGATCTCTCTAAAATATGAAGACCCAGCAAGCTGATCATAGATGAGATTTGTTTTTGTAAGAAAGTTGTTAGCTAATGACTTGCAACAAAACTCTGAGGGGTCTGGGCCTGAGGCCAGGTATTTGCAGTGTTTCCTAAGTAAATATGTATACAGGGTCGGACTGGCAGCAGGACACGTATCACCTGTGGTAGTATTGCTCGAACTCAGCAATAATCTCCTTTGCTTCATGCAAAGTGGTTCCCAACTTCATTGTAATCGTAGGAATAATGGCCGCTGCCTGTGTTTTTTTTTATTATGGATGCCAGTATCTTCCCTGGTCTCTCTCCCCCCACCCTATGCTCTAGCCCTAGTGTATTTTCCAAGTATTTAGTTTCACTCTCAGAAGTATTGTTATGTTCTTTCGCTTAAGTCTTATAGTTTCTCTGGCTTTGTCACTGTCATTGACTATGAGGTCTGTTTCGAGGTGTTTATATTTCTTTTTCATCTATCCAAGTGTTGTTGCAGCATTTTAAGGACTCTGTGTTGTTTTGCAATGCAGTAGTATCTTATTACAAGCGTAAACGCCTCCCATAAGGTTGCCTGCTGCTCGACTCACCCCTGTTTGAGCTAAAAATATTCTGCAATTTCAGCTTGGATCTCCTCTCCAAGCACTACTCTCAGGGCCAGTCACCATCTTTTATGCACTACTCAAATCCTGGGGGCACTACACTTTAGAATTACTGGGGAATGGTCTGATATTGTGGATGATGGTGGGTTATGTGTCTCGCCGGGTGCACACTTCTAGTGCTGAGCCAGTAATCCAATCTAGACCACATGTTATTGGGTGCTGAGTAATATATTCCCTCTCTAAGGTTTTTGCGTCAGAACCTCCAGCCGTCCACCAGATCACTCTCTTGAATTAAACCCTACAGAACCTTTGCAGCATGTGTGTGCCCCCTTGCCCGCATGATTGAACAGTCCTTCTGTGGTTTCAGTGAGGTATTAAAGCCCCCCCTCAGAAAATGGTCTTGAGTGTCAGCTCCTGCAACCTGGGCCACAATTCATTAAAAAAGTTGGGGTTGTCCATGATAGGGTCATAGGTGTTGATGAAGGTGCCGCATTCCCATACATGAGGCACTGTACTATAACAAAACAACCATTTGAGTCTGCATGCTGGTTGAAATGGTATACCCACACCTAACGAGAATCACCATGCATTTGGAATATGCTGAGTATGATGCTTTATAGCAGTGTCCCACTCATCAATGAAAGAAGGTAGCATTCTGCTGGTGAATTGGATGTGTCTCTTGCAGAAAGGCCACATCTTCCCCCTGTCATTGTATGTATGCCAGGACCTGTCTTTTTTTGACTTACGGTTGTTTATCCCTCCTACGTTCCAACAAGGAAAGTTAGTATCTGTTCACCGGTGTGTTTTGTAGTAATTCGTAAAGGGTTTTAAGGTTTCTGTCCTGCTTGTTGCGTGTTTAATTCAGTTTCATTCTATTGGGTGTCTGTGAATGTGGTATTGTATGTGTTGCATTGTGCAAGTCTCATGTGGTGAATTCCCCATCTCCTCCCACACCATTCTCTTGAACTTGCTGGTGAAGTTCTAGTTCCCACCCTTCCACCCAAAGCAATAATGACATAGGACCAAAGAACTATCAAGAACTTTACATCTGAAGCTTTGACGAATAGGCAATTAACCCATAGTTTACCAGTTGGGGGGTACACTAGGCTCACGTGACTGTGTATTCATTTCTCAAATATGATCAAAGGGATAGCTTGCTAAGTTCGATACAGCGAGTTGCACTGAAACGAACTAACTGCAGATAGCAACCAAATGTCCCACGGCCGTCTCATCTGCTGTGGCCACAGCTGCCCCAAAGCAAGGCCCAACATAGGTTTTCACCCAGTCCCAGTAGCTGGATATTCCTCTGGTCCAGAAGAGTTTACTTTTCAGATCAATTGAGACACTGGGGTCAGTGATCAGTCTGTTTCTTCTCTGGAGTTGCATGCTTGTTCCTCTCTGCCCTTTACTTTCTTCCCACTATGATCCATTTGCAGTTGTTTCAGAAAGGCTGCTGCTTGTTGTGGTTTGTTGAAAATAAATTTTTGGGGGCGAGGTGTGACCCTCAACCTTGACGGCTACAGCATACAGTATGGAATATTTAGTTGCGCTAGCTTTTTCGTCACCATAGTGTATGCCCTGCGTGCTTCCTGCACAGCATGGTGAAATCTGGGTAAAGCGATACTGTGCTGCCCTGGTACTGTAAATCTCTTTTCTCTCTTGTGAGTTGAGGTGCTCGATCCTGATCCTGAAAGTTTAGCAGTCTGGCAAAGATAGACCGGGGTGGTACTCCTGGAGGCAGCCACATCGCCAACAAGCAATGTGAAGTTTCCACCACAAATAGTGTAGAGAAATTCTACTTGCCCAGCAACGTGACCAACGCGTCCTCCACAAATCTTTTCATTTTCCCAATGTTCGTTGTTTCTGGAAGTTCCAGGATTCAGGTGTTGTTTCTACTGGATCTAGCTTCAAGGTCTTTGTTCTTGATGTTGATGATGGCCCATACCTTTTCCATATTGAGCATCTTTTCTTTCTCCATGACTTGGCAGTCCTCAATGTCTGAAACCCTCTGCTCCATTTCCTGTATCCAAGTGTCTTTCTTATTCAGTCTCATAATCACACTATTGAGACACCGATTAAGGGCATCTATTTTTTTGGTGTATGGTATTGGAGGCTTTGTTGCATACTTAGAAGGAGTGTTTTCATTTCTAATTTTCCAGTCACCTCACCTGATCCTCCTGTTCTTACTATGGTTTGATCTTAGTCCTGGTCTGGCACACGGACAGCGTGCTTGGTCTCAAAGGGGATCTATGGCTGCTTGGGGTCTGGTGTTTTCCAACTGCGGCAGCTGGGCATAAGGGCTAGCTTCAGCTACCCATAAGCAGTGTGCCTCATCGCATATGGGATCCTTTCTTCCCTTCCGTCCATACCTGCATTCCAGTCTCAGTTCTGCTGCTGGTGCTCTATTTTTTCCAGGAGTAGTGTTGTTCAGGATGGCAGTGCCTACGGCCCCCGCTTCCTGCTGGTTAAGCTACAAGGTTGTTGCAAACTTCACACTCAGGGGCAGCAGCTCTCTGTCACGGGGTGATATTGAGATTTTATATATATACCAGATCTTTGAAAACCGCCACCTCTCTTCTCATCCGGGGAACACAAGTAGTCTCCTGTCGCTGGCTTGGAAGTGTGGGGCCACTGGTGCATATGTCTTATTTCAGCATCCTGATAGCAGAACTCGCTCCCCTCAGCAGCAGTAGTCACACTGGCCACCACCCATCCGGGTCCTTCTTCAGGAACGAAGAGCCAGCCGGTCCACGGGCAGTCACCCTCAGCAAGTAAAGACACATCTCCAGGTCTCCCTGGCCTTCTCATTCTAGCCGCAGCCTACCCATGCCCCAGGCTCCTCATCTCGGTCCGATCAGCACCACCCACCTCCTATGGGCCGGTCAACGTTCGGGGCACTGACCCTCAAGCTGGTCCTTGGGCACTCCCATGGCCTCCCCACCTCTTCCACATGGCCCAGGGCTTCTCACTAGGGAGACAGCCATGATATAGTCACTCAACATCTCCCCTCTTCGCATGCCGGCCTGGCTCTGTCTCACGAGGTCTCCGATGCAACAGCCGCCATCTTGAGCATCCCGGGTCTACACCAGTGTGGACTCCATGTTTGGAGGATTTTCGGTATCCTCTGCTGTTTCTGCCCCAGTGTGGGTCCCCAGCTTTCCCTGCAGCTCAGCCTCATGGTACTTTGCCTGTTTATGAATATCTTATGACCCTCTGTAGGGCTTTAATTCTCCTCTATTGGAGGGGCTTTGCATCTACGTGGCCATGTTGTTTGCTGACCAGGCCAAATCTCCTTATTCCAACTCCAAACTTAACCACAATGGGGAAATTGCTGGACTTTGTTTTGAGTTCAGATTTATTATAACAACACTAAACTTCACCACTTTGGGGGGATCAAATTTACCATTTCAACCCCGGACTTGGACTTTCGGGGAGTCATATTTACTATTCCAACTCTAAGCTATTATGGGCACTTTGTACTTTTTGGCAATCATTTTAAGTTTATCCCTTTAAAAATTCATATCTCTTGTTACCCTTGTTGGATCTTTGTTGTTTTTGTGTCATTATGTTTATTAAATTTTATTCAGCTTTTCTAAGTCACATTTTTATTTTTAAATACTTTTTAAATTTGTATTGTTTGCTGTTTTGACATAATTGCTGTTTTGGTACTGCATAGATACTTAACACATTTCCCTAAGTTAAGCCTGTCTGCTCTGGCATATAGCTATCAGGGGGTTAAGCCCTGATTACTTTATTGACTTTCACCTTAGTGTTAACATTCCTTGGTGTAGGCTACCACCCACACTAAATAATAATCAATTTTTTTACAGGTCCCCTTGTAGTGCAAACCCTATGCTAGACATCACACAAACAACTTTGCACAATGCTTTAGTGTGTGCATGGTGCTAGACAGCCTAAGTATGTCAGCACTAGGGAAGAAAGAAGGAGCAGCATACCTTAGTAGATATGGGGCTGTCTTGCTCTCTCCATTTCAGTCAATACAGCCAAAGTTTCTGCGCGGTGTTGCATGACAACTTTGTAAATCTGCTTCTAACTGCACACAAGGGCAATGAAATCTTTCAAGAGGATGTAGTTCCCATTTCTCTAAAAACAAGCAATACTAGTAATACTAGCTGTGCTGTTCAGGAAATCTATTCTGTATCCCCTAGAACTAGTGTGCTGTTATCCAATTTCTAATATACAGTATAAGCTCATGCACGGCATGGCTACTCACAATTTGAAGAGTTTGAGGATACTGTGGGGCATATCTACAAGGGCTGGCGATAAAATTATTGCCGCTTTAGCGTCCGTTTTCGGACGAAAAGCGGCAATAATTTTAACGCCCTATTAGCAAGGGCACGCTAACGCGTGAATCCATGCTTCTTCGCCCTTTCTCCCATCGCCCAGCTTTGCATCTCTAATGAGATGCAAAGTGGGCGTTCCTCCCCAGAATAACGGGAGAAATGTCGCTAAGCGACATTTCTCCTATTATCAAGCCTCACGGTATGAAGCATAGCGACAAGCAAAGTAGCGATAACCTCTGTTATCGCTACTTTCCTTACGCCTGCTTCAAGACTGACTTAGCCATGATATCCTATGTAAGGTGGATATCATGGCTAAGTATGTCTTGCCCTATCAGCAAGCTATCGCCAAACCTTGTGCGATTATCGCTGTATTTCCAGCGATAATCGCACAATTGGCAGCTTGCGCTCTGAATTTTATCGCTTTGGAGATAAGCGTTGCTGATAGCACGCTATCTCCGCGATAAAATCCGGAGTTGGCTGGCGATAATTATCCTTGCGCTAAGAGTGCTGAGCGATAATTATCGCATGGCCTTGTAGATATGCCCCTGTATCATCTTTCATGATTGCCAGTCCAGTAACAGTTTGGGCAGGAGCAGAAGTACCACTCTAACTATTTTTACAGAATTCTTGATCACTTTGCTTCAAATGAGCAATTCCAAAACTACAATCCTGCTAAACAATATGCAACATATAACACAGTGTATCACCATTTCTGTTGGAGATATGATACCTTTCAAGCCAAACATAATCTGTGGCACCCTTATGATTTCCCCGTTCTTCAAAGTCTATTTAAACCAAAACGTGAAGTATTCACGTTAGAGGATTATATCTACCATCATGTCTGACTGGATAGCAGCAGAACAACAGCAAAACATGTCAATGTGCCTGACACAAACCTACAGGATCAACTGCTTTTGTAGCGATCAATATAATTAGAGATCACAACCTCCCTCACACATTGAGTGACAAATCTGGGTGTATTATGCAATTTTCAGCTCATCTTTGTAAACAAAATATCATTAGCTATCAAAACAGCATTTTCTAACACTTGAATCTCTGTAAAATCATGCATCATCTTGTGCTGACAGGGCTTTGTTGCTTCCAAAACTAGAAACAAATAGATGGTCTACACAAATCCTCCTCAAGAAAACAACAGCCCAGTCCCACAAGAACATAGATGGATAGATAGATAGATCGAGAGAGAGAGAGATGGATAGATAGATATCTTTCTTCGATTATAGATTAGAACGAAATATAATCATAAAAGTCACAGATACAATAAAGAAATTAATTAAATTTGGAATGAATTTACAAACATGCATCACCGATTTTAAGACAGGACCAACCGCAAGGCAGACATCGCAGTCAGCAACATTTGCATTATAGTAAAATTTGATTTCCTGAGAATGGTATTTAAACATTTTTACCAGAGCAAAAATAAAATTTACATAAAATGTAAACAAGATTGGGCAGATTTCTCATTGCAAAGACACAGACCTGTAGTTTCAGAGTCATATTATCCTAGAGGAAAACACAGAAGTTGGCAAACAGTGGCAATTCTGAATCTGGCCAAGAGTGATCTTTCCCCTTGACTGCTAGTAAGCAAGAGATATGTCTCAATGACACTGCAAGTTTGAAGTATGGCGAAATTCTGAGGAGACCATGGTGGCCACAGTACAAGCAGGTCGCTAGTACGCCGATGACGCCTGCCACTGAACAAACCGTGACTTAGCCACACAACGTCCTCTTACAGACGGTCCACTGCAGGAGATGTGTCTGACCCATGACAAGGGTGTCGTCTTGGAATCGATAGCCCTCGCTGGGAGAACTCACTTTGGGACTGCCGCCCTGGAGCTGAGGAGAAACTGCAGGGCAGCAGCGGGTGGTCTCCTCCGTCGCGTCGGAGGCAGCGGCTGCACAAGCTCTGCTCCTGCTGGGCTGGGAGCAGTTTGGCAGAAGGGGAAAGTGGAGGAGCTCCGGGAGCAGCAAGCGAAGGATGTACTGAAGAAATTGACTGACAGACAGAACCTGGAGCCTGTGGCGTCAAGCGAAGATTCGGGAGGTAGGCTTGGGGAGTGTAAAGGGAAGCAGGGCCTGAACAAGCCGTCTGGACGTGGGAGGAAGCAAGCAAACAAAGTTGGAAAGTTAGATAGCAGTGCGGGTGACAGGGTCTTGGCTCTTCCCGTCTCTCAAGGGCTGTTGCAGGAAACTAAGGGCGGTGAGCTTCCCTGTCCCTTAGGGAGTAAAGTGAAAGAGCGCCCGTAAAGTAAAAAGAAAATTGAGGATCGCAATTTAAGAATCACCCCCTCATTGAGGTCCTTTTTTAAAGTGCAGCCCATTGTGGTGGACATCAGTCAATAGGCAGAGGAGCTGGCAAGGTGGTCATTTGGTCAGACTGAATTCAAACAAATGGCTGCTGAAGGGGCTATTTCCATACTGGGGTTTGCGAGTAGTCAAGAGCGGGCCCAAACAAGTCTGAATGGAGAGCAGGATACGCTAGAGGGAATAGCAACAACCCCCAGCGATGATACCACTCTGAGCTTAAACCAGATTGAGCCCACAACGCTCCTCGCTCAGGCAAGGGCCAAAGAAAAGGATGCCAAAACTGAAAGCTTACTTGGGTCCTTAGAGGGTATGTTTTCTTCTTTGTCGGAGGACACTAAGAAAGGGTTTGCAGTTTTGGAAGCAAACCAGGGTGAGATAAGGAGCTTTTGCAAATCTTTGGAAAAAAATAGACCTTTTGTACGTAAGGACACAGAGCATTGAAAATTCGGAAGGGGAGCTGAAAGATGAACTAAGTAACGCAAAAGCAGATATCTTGGCCCTAAGACGCGAAGAGCAAGAAGTTCGGGAGAAATTGGAACAGCTGGAAAACAATTCAAGGAAGAACAATCTACGTATCTTGAACGTCCCGTAGGGAAAAGAAGGAGAGGATCTAAAGGCTTTCGCCGTCGCTCTGATAAAGGTAGGAGTGCAGCTTGAGGAGAGTGAGGAAGAGTTAATTAAGGATATCCAAAGCGTGCATAGAGACCCCTTTAGAAGATACCCAAAAAAGGTTAAGCCAAGTAAGAGTCTCTTAAATTTTCATACTCATGCATTAAAAGGAAAAAATCCTGACTAAAGCTTTGAGAATAAAGATGCTAAGAGTGAAAGATTTTTCGTTCGAAATTAGAACAGACCTCTCTCGAACCATCCTGGACAGGCAGTAGGAGTTGGGGTAACGTCTAGATGAATTCAAAAAGTTGAGGGCCGAAGCACAGCTCAAATTTCCAGCTTCCTTTAGAGTTATGCATAACAACAAAATGCATAATATAAGAAGTCAGAGGGAGGCAGATGACCTACTGGAAAACAAAAAAAAGCAAGCTGTTAGTCCCTCATTGGTGGTAGAAGAATTTAGGGTACAAGTATAAAAGAGATTTGTTTTTGGCGTACCACAATGGGTGAGATGGGGAGAGGGGGTGAGCGGTGAAGTCAGCTATGAAATCTAGGCGGCTTTGGACACTTAGGGGCCGATTCCGATCTCGTTCGGAAAGCATGCCAAAGGATTCGGGTCCGAAATGCTTTCTGTATGACTCGGATCGGGGGAGTCCAACCGAACGAGCACGATGCATTCGAATTCATCCGGATACGAATCTGTCGGACTCCCATTGACTTCAATGGGAGCCTGTGTATCGAACGCGTACACAGGCTCGCATTGAAGAAAAGGGTAACTGTGGAAAATCGTGCACCCTGTGGCGGGCACCCCTTGGTGCCTGCCACACTGTGCATGGTTGGGAAGAGGGGATCCATGGGTACCCCCATGGGCCCGAATCGGAGGGCCCCGGGTGTAGGGGGCCAGAAAGGATGTCCGAATCGTTCATCGTACTTGCTCAGGCATCATACTTGGTTGTTCGTAACTTTGAACGATTTGGTCGGAAACAAGGGCACCAGATCGGTTTTGGCAAAGCCAAATCCGATTCAGACCCCTTCCAACCGAGATTGGATTCGGGCCCTTAGTGTTAGATTAGTAATTGGTGGCGGGTTGCCCGAGGCGCAACAAACAGAACTAACATCAAGTCCAGAGAGACGATGGGTTGGGTTCTCCAGGGAGGTTGGAAATGTCGGGGTAAGGAGGGGGGGGTGCATTGGGTGGGGAGCATACGGGACAAAATCATAAAAATACTTCATACACCTCAGCAAGGCAGGTTATAGTAGTTAAGGACTCAGAGGTCCAGGCAGAGTGCCCTGAGATAGGATAGGTAAGATGACCATTCAGATTCTAACCTAGAATGTTAATGGTTTCCGCACAAAAGGGAGAAGAGAAAAAATTCTGCAATATTTTAGGGACTCCCCGGCGCAAATATTAATCCTGCAGGAGACCCACTTGGTGAAGAGTGAGCGCATAGAGATTTAAAAAAAATTATCGTTGGTTCAACAAACGGTATGGACCGACCAGAGTGCAAATATAAAAGGAGTTGCGATAATAATTAAAAATAGGTGAATGCATTAATAATAGGTTCTGTGGTTGATAAGAGTGGTAGGTGGATTATTGCTAAAACCAAACTGCTGGAGAATCTAATAACTTTGGTAGGATATTATGGTCCAGAGCCACTAAAAGCAGTCTTTACTAATATGCTAGATTTCCCAGTTCCAGTAATTATGGCTGGCAATTTTAATATAGTACTGGATCTAAAATTGGACAAACCAAACAACAGTAGAGCAATAGCCACCCCCAAATCACAGATATATCTTCAGACGATAATGAAGCAAGGTGGACTTTGTGATGTCCGGAGGGATACGTCAGGCCATTCGCTAGTTTCTTATTATTATATTAAAAAGTAAGGACATAGATCTAGAATCCATTATTTTTTGGTTAGCCTAAGCCTGAGAGATGTTATCCAAGACATTTGTTATCTGACTGCTCACCTGTCTGTCCATTCGGGGGTTACTTTGGAAATAAAATTAAAAAGTAGATCTTCAGGGAAGAAATGGACGTTAGACTGGATTATACTTTCCGATACAGAAGAAATTAATTATTTGTGCAGAGAGACAGAAGAATTCCTAAAATATAACATTGGGTCTGCCTCCATTATAGTAGTTTGGGATACTCTTAAGGCCTACCTAAGGGGTAGAATCCCGAGTAGGCTCTGTTTCAGAAGTAGGAGGTATAGAGAGGAGGTCAGCTGGTTAATAAATGAAATGAAGACTTTAGAGGCAGGTATTATTGATAACCCAGATGATGAGAATAGGCTTATGGATGAGGGAAAGTTACGCACCCTGAAAGAACAACCAGATACGATCTTGCAGACTCGGAACATGAAGCGATAGGAGGCTAGTAGGTTGGCCCATTTCGAATATGGGGAAGGAGCTGGGAAACTGCTGGCTTGGAAGGTAAAAGCGGATAAAAATAGAAATTTGATAAAAGAAATGATGGACACACAGAATGAGGCTAAACTAACCACTGAACTAGAAATAGAGGGAGTCTTCTTTGAGTACTTTCAGAAGCTGTACACCAAAGAGAGGGCAATCACTGAGGAGAAAGTAGTTCAGTGGTTGGACTCGAACATGATTAAATCTCTAGAAGCAAACCAACAGAACCTTCTAGATTAGGAAATTACTAAGGAAGAGGTTAAGAAAGTAATGCCGTTAAGTAAAGGGGGAAAAGCTGCAGGGCTGGACGGGATACAAATAGAGCTATATAGAAACTTGGAAGAGGTACTAATCCCTTTCATGACTCTGATGTTCAATGAGATTTTGAATAATGCTTCACAACTGCCCATGTCCTGGGGTGAGGCGATAATCACACTTGTATTAATACCAGGGAAAAACCCCGCTAGCTATGAGTCTTATAGGCCAATATCTCTGCTCAATGCTGACTATAAGATTTTTACAAAAATCTTAGCAGATAGATTAAGTACAGTAAGTAAATTATCTTTATTGTATGATTACCTAAAATCATTTACAAATACGAAATGGATTACATCATAAAACATACATTTGATGATAAAAGATCTATAAAATTGTGAAAATGTGTGTGACCCATATCAAATTTAAGAACGTCTGAAAGTGCAGCAGCAAAATGATATGGGATTAGGTACAGTAGCAGGAGTAATGATACACAGTGATCAGAAGGGTTTTGTTAAGGGCAGATACTTATATGTACTTACATATAGCCTCATAGGTGTGATCGACCTGGCCTCCGCTCATTCATTTCCTTTAGCAGTTGTGACCTTAGATGCCACCATAGCTTTCAATAGAGTAAATTGGGTATACTTGGCAGTTATTTTGGAAAAGTATAATATGGGGAAGAATTTCTGTAAGGTCATCCAGCTAATATATCAGGATCCATCAGCAAGATTATTAGTTAATGGCAATCTGACTGAACCTTTTAATATATCCAGAGGCACTAGACAGGGCTGCCCTTTGCCTCCTCTCCTCTTTAACCTCTATATAGAGCCTTTAGCACAAAAACTTAGAGCTGCCGTGAACATTCCAAGCTTTGGGTATGAAGGGTGGGAGAAAAGGGTAGCATTCTAAGCAGATGTATTAATGGTTTATACCTCGGACCTCTCTGCTGCCTTGCCAGTTATATTCCAGTGTGCTTCGAAGTTCGGTAGGGTGTCAGGGTATGAAGTGAACGCCGAGAAAACAGAGATAATGACATGGAATCTAGAAGAGTGAAATGCTGAAGATCGTACAGGATTTGGATAAAATTCCAGAAATAAACTTGAATAACATTGTAAGAGAATGTACACAGCTATTGAAGAGCTGGGTACATCTTCCTTTGTTAATCTTTGGGAGGCTGAAACTGGTTAAAATGATGATATTGCAAAAAATCACCTTTTTATTCAACACAATCCCCTTGCACTTTGAAAAGCCATCGATCTACAAACTCCAGCAGGCCATCAACTCATATCTCTGGGCCTATAAGGGCATAAGAACCTCTTGAAAGAAGTTGCGGCACAAAAGGGAGAAAGGGGGTCTATCCCTCCCAGATTTTCAATACTATACATGTGCTTTCCAGCTGACTCATTCTAGAATGCTGTTAAAATCTCCAGACTGCTCCGACCTGGGATCCATGTTTTTCGCCGTGCTGAAGGGGGCTGACTTAGATACAGATTGCTTCCTATTTAAGTTTGGGGACCCGAAATATTTCAAAAAGATTAGACTCAAAGTGCTACAAAGCAATGACTAGAACATGGGCAGACGGCTGATAGGTTTAGGGTATAATTCGAACTTGGCTCCTATATGGGAATCTCCAGGAACGCCAGACTGCCTAAAAGACAAACTAGCCATTCCAATAAGAGAAGGAGGAATATGTTGCTGGGGAGATCTTGCCCAGGGTGGCAATCTTATATCATGGGCAGAGGTAAGTATGAATCTGGGAGGGAAAATCTCGAAATTTAAATATATCCAATTGAGAAGTTGGGCGCAGAGTCAGAGGTCCCCGCTTGGCAATGGTAATCACTTGGAAGAGCAACTGGTGGTGAAACCTCCTGGGAGCAAGGAAGTATCAAGGTGGTACTGGGAAATCCAAGAGGCCATAGACGGAGATTTTACTTTGGCAAAAGAACTATGGGGATATTGCTTGCCGGGGGAGCAGTGGCAGTATATCTGGTAAGTATCGATGAGTACTTTATTCTTAGGGCCCAAATCCGATCTCGTAAGGAAGATCTCCAAACGGGATTTGTAAAGAGCAAATCCGATTCGGAGCCTATCTTTCCGCCCGAATCGTCCCCCGTTCCTATCGACCAAGTACGATGGGAGTATCCTGTATGTGCCGTGCGAATCGTTTACGAACCCGAACCTGTCCGTCCGACACGTTCGTAGCCGAATCGTGCCACGCAATGGAGCCGTTTTCCGATGAAGCGAGTACGATGCACGAATTGACAGCTGTATCGCCTCGGTCTCATCGAGACGAAACAGCTGTCAGATTTGGACTTTGGGGGGCCATAGCAGGCCCCCCTTTACCCGGAGCCCTCCTATTCGGTCACAGAGGGGTGCGCATGGGTCCCCCCGATCCAAGCATGCACAGTGTGGCGGGCAACATGGGGTGCCCGCCACAGGATGTACGCATTTCCTCGCCCACCCCTTTTTTGCTATGGGAGCCTGTGTACGCGTCTGTACATGGGCTCCCATAGAGTTCAATGGGAGTTCGAGCAAACTGAGTCCGCAAGCGTATGTACGGCAGCATCGTACTCGCTCGTTCGGACTCCCGGAGCACGTCTCGCTCGGAAAGCCCTCCAGATCCGAGTCATATGGAGGGCTTTCCTTACGAGATCGGAATCAGGCCCTTAATTGCTAAGCCTGCTTGGTTAAGTAGAAACCATCTTTTTTCACTCCATAGGGCCTACATAACTCCTAAAAGGTTGTCAAAGATGGAAAAATGGAGACCAGCCAAATGTATTAAATGCAGATTAGAGAAAGCATTGGCTATCCATATGTTTCAGCAATGTCAGGCTATTCTCGAATTCTGGGAGAAAGTGGGTAAGACCATCTCAAGTATACCGAGGCTGCAACTTAAGGTAAGCCTGTTGTTGATTATTTTTGGAGTAACAGATACTATTACAGGCCCAGCCAGATACTTCTTGTTTTATGCTATACTACTAGCGAGAAGGGAAATATGCCATTGTTGGGTAGGAGGAACCTCTCCTCAACACTCGGAGTGGTTAGATTCCCTACTCCATACATCTAAGGTTGATTTAAGGGGGATACCATCTAATAGGAAGAAGGCATTTTGGAGTTTCCTACTAGGATGGTCAAGAGAAGGGACGGTGGCTAATAAAAATAAAAATTAAAAAAAACCTTGCTGAGACTCAGGGTAACTACGTGGACTGTCTGTCAAAGACTACCCTCATATAGGGAAACTCTGAGATACTGCCAAGAGCTATATTATTGATAAAAGTTGGGCACACGCTGGAAGTTTTTGAACTGCAGGCCATTATGTAAGATTTTGAGAGATTTATGCTGAGACCAAGATCGCTCATAAAACTTACAAGAACATTTACCAAAACGTAGAAACCTTTTGGTGTTCTTAATAACTTAACTTAATTATCTTAACTTTATTAACTTATTAATGGTACATCCTGCCTGCTTCCAAGTAAAACAGAACTTAGTTTGTTGATATACAAGAAATACAAGATGAATAGGAGAAGGGTAAGGACGCAGCCTTGCCACACTCCTTTCTCCAAATTGATAGGCCTGGAGACTTCACCATTAATCCCATATCAAATGTTTGCAGTGAGATTAAAATTTAGAATGGGCAGGAAACTCACAATAAGTCAATCAAGTCCTAGTTTGATCAGGTTTCTCCAGAGCTTTCATTGATCAACACGATTGTAAGCGCTGGATAAATCCATAAAGGCAGGTTACAGTGAGCAGCCTTACGCAATGGTGCATTTGCTGATATTAAGATGCAGATCAAGGCATTGCTCCACTGTGCCCAGCTGCTTCCGAAACCCATATTGTGTGCAAGACAAGATTTCATTGTGTTCTACCTAGTCCATGATTCTACTATGAAGCACTCTGCCAATCAATTTTACCGTAGAGTCTATTAAAGATAAAGGCCTATAACACCGAGGGTCGGATCTATCACCTTACTTAAAAATAGGGACTATGGAGGAATTAGCACAAGAATTTGGTAGGAGAGATTTACATGCACAATTTAAAACATTAGTAAGTAAGGGGGCCCAAAGATCAACATCAGCCATATACAAGTCAATAGAGACTTATGGGCCCTGGAGCTTACCAGATGGGCCGAATAAGATTCCACAAATGAGGTCCTGAAAAGTTAGATCAATAGGGCAAGATGGTAAATTACGGCCTTGGGTGCCTGCAGACATACAGGTTTCAACATTGTTACAATATAGAGCCTGGAAATGAGAAGTGCAAAGATTTGCTAGAATATGTGAGCCTAAGTCTGTTAAAGGGCAGCCAGTTTTCTCAGCTTGGTTAACAGTTTACCAAATCAAACTCTGAAGTTTGCTGCTACAAGCAGCAATCAAACCTTCCTAATAGAGTTTTTTAATTTCTGCTTTCCTGTGTTTGATAATGGTTTTGTAGAGGGCTCTGAACTGAGGAATTTCCTTTATGGTACTGGGCTTTTTAGTAAGAGTGGCCTGTAACTGACAGTTATCATGTGCGCAGGAAGAATCAAGCCACCTCAGGAGCTCACTACATGGCCGTGCATGGGTTTAGTCAGAAAGCTCTTAATTGAGACGTTCAACAAAATAAAATGTGTAACTACTAACTCGTTGCCGGTATTGTTAGAGAGGCAGGTAATCAAATAATCCAAGTTGTTGCTCAAAATACTTAGAGCAGCAGTAGGATCCGGTGGGCTCCAAACCAAGCAAAGACCATTATTTTTAGAAGCTAATCGTAAATTAGCCTTGTTGGGGTGGGTACCAGAAATATTCAGCACCATAAATGGTAAACTTAGTGGGTTGTGGTGGACAAACGTACTTTTAATGACTTCTCCTGTGATAGAGTAGCAAAAAAGCTCCTAGAAATAAATATAAAATTGATAGCTGAGCGACAGCCACTGCCAAAGAAAGTTGGTGTAGAATTGCTGTTGAGCAGATCCTAGTGCATTTATAGCTTGAACCATGTATATTGCGGAGCTGATAGTGCAAATGTGGGAATAACAGGCAACATAGCCCTCGGGTGAACTCGATAAAGAGGTGGGCAGTCGATCAAGTTGCTCTAAGCCCTCCAGAGGGTGGAAATTATTTTGAGTTGGAATCTGAAGCTTCATTGAGAGGGTTGCCTGAGAAGTCATTTGCAATGAGAAGGTGGATAGGGGACGGACAGAAGGTGGATGAAAAAAATCTAATTAGTAAGACCTTGAGAGAGTTGGTCGACTGCTGCAGGTTGTAAGCCTTCAGCAACAAGTTGTTGATGAGCAATGGGTTCTTAAAGTTCCCAATAATGCAGTTGCCCTCAAAACAATCTTAGATGGCTCAATCCAAGCAACCCTTTTGACCATCAGTATCTGCTCATAATTGCTGATGTTAAAGTCCAAGGGCCTAATTCTGAAAGGCAAACTCCAACTTTTCTGTAGGTTTACGATTGCTTGCTATTCACAAAGGTATTTGCTGAGTAGTATCTTTATGACTGCAGAGTCTCTGCACATAAAAATATAGGACTGTCCTATCTTTTTATGTGTGAAGACTCCACAATCATAAAGATACTATTTGTGAAATACCTTTGTGAATAGCAAACAATCATCAACTTAAACAGAAGTGTAAGTTTACCTTTGTGAATCAGGCCCCAAATGCTTTCACAGTGAATGAGTCACATTATTCTTTAGTCGAAGGGCTGTCTCTCTTGCAGTCGTGCCAGGGGCATTCGCTAATATGAGGATATATGGGCAGGCATCAAGTGGTAGATGGCGACTGGAAATTCTTGCTGCATGGCAGTTTATGCTGAACCTGGGAGGAGTGTGGAATTAGGTTAAGTCCCCGTGCACGAGGTCACAGTGGTGCACAGGAGGCTGTGAGCCCATGAAACTGTGAACTTGTGCTGCACTGAGTACAGGACGTGAAGCAATCAACCTAAAGGGCTCAAAAGGCAAAGCCGAAGAGGAAGTTGTGTCATCCTCGATGGATAGTGTGCCCAAAGCGTGCGTGAGCATGAAGCAAAGTAGATGGTGGAATAGAGGGAGCAGTGGAAAAAAAGCGTTAATACTCAGTACCTTATCAATCTCAGACTCCACGGGCTTGAGACGATACAGTAATGGATTAAACAAATACTTCAGAATAAAGCCAAGTTTAGCACAAAAAACTCAATAATATCATAGGTAGCATGAGTAATAGTGGGTGGCAAAGCTGCAATAGGTAGAGCAGTATGCATGTCAACTGGATTAACTGCAAGATTCTATCGCACTGTACCCTTTTTTGGGGTGTTTGGCTGTGGGTTCAGCTGGTGCAGATGGACTTTAAACAGCAACTCTAGTACCTAGTGCAAGATGCTCGAATGAGGCACCAGTGGAGGTAGTTCTGAAATCAGTGACTGTGGGGCAAGGTGGAAGGGCAGGGCAAATAATGGAATGAAGACCATCATGCAAAAGACAGCTTGCAGCAAGCGCAATTTCCTTCGAGGTTACTCCCACAACACACTTTTTTAAAAGAAACCTTCAATTGTGGTTCCCTCAATTGGGGGTTCAATGTTATTGCGAGTTTTTTGCCAAGGGTGAATGGCGAACTCTACTCTGCCAGCGGAGTTTGTGGAGTTCTGCCAACTCCGCGCTCCGCTTGGAAGGCAGAGTTTGCCAAAAACTCCGACTCCACGGCATGGCGGGGTGTGCCCTTGCCGCCCACCCCATAGAGAGAGTCAAGGGGAGAGAACGATGAGCACTTACCTAGGTCTGGCGTTCTCCGCCATGCCCGGTTTGTCCTCCTCTGTCCTGGTCGCCTTGGTGGAAAAGCAAGGACATGACCGGAGGGGGGCGTGGCAAGATGGTGGCTATGGCAGACGTACCTTAGCGAGCTCTGTACCTGGCCCACATATTGTCCTACATTTATCCACAACAGCCAACCCGAAAAATTTCTCCGACACTGTTCCTGCCTCCTGCTCACTGAGAGGGAACAGCCTGTTGCCATTCTCATTGTGAGTGCATTTGACGTGGCCGGTGGATGAGGGGTGCTGACTGCGGTGGTGGGCCTGGCGCGAGGCCGGTGATTGTGCGGTCCCACATGCCGGGTGTGATCAGGGCCCAGCTCCCAGGCACGGTGCACCCGATGGTGGAGGGTGCAGTAAAGGTCTCTTGACTCTAGCGGGTACGGCAATGTGGGTAGCCTGGAGCCTACGGGCTGCTTTGGACTGGTGCTGGTGGCTGCGGGGCACTGCTGGCAGCAGCAAGCACACTATTTGCCGCAACTGGTGCCCATGTCTCGTAGGACCTGGGTACATGTCCTGCTGGACTTTTGCTACCCTCCCTCTGCCATGATCCTGTAGGAGACCCGAGCAGCCAGCTCGGACTTGGCTGATCCTTCCAGATTCCCCCAGGGTCTCCCTAGCGAGGAGGTGCCGCTGCCATGTTGTGGGCCCCTGTGGTGCCTTGTCGGCGAAAGGAGCCTCACATCAGTCATCTGGATCTCTTCCTCTCTGCGGGCGATGAGGGGATGCCTGCAGCAGAGGGAAAGGCAGTAAATGAACAGGCCTGCAGGGAAACCAAACCATACCACAAATTGTTCACTCTATCCTGTGAGTGTTCCGATCACTGCTGGGGTGCCCTCCATTTTGAACTTGATTGCACCTCCTGGAACACTGATCTTTACAGTCTTGTCAATGTGAGCCCCGAGTCTGGCCCTCTGGAGTCTGGGCTGCGCTGTGTGCTTGTGCTGCTGGCGTCTGCCCTCGGCCACGACAGATAAACACCTCATTCACACAGCCACATCTGGCGCGCAGTTTCTCTGTATCCCGGTGCAAGGTTGGACCTATGGGCAAGGACAGGGCTCACGGGCACTGCAGAGCTCCAACTTGATGGTCCCTCATGCCTATGGACAGTGCACTTCCCTGCTAAGGACTTTCGTGATCTGCTTGTGGGGCTTTGCCCTCTCCTGTGTGCTGGGGGACTGCCTGATGCCCCTGGTTTGTCCCAGCTGCTGAGTGGCTTCCATGCTGGATTCTTGCAACCTAACACCTGTCTCCATAGACTGATAGAGGCCTCTCTGCCAGAAAGACTTCCTGTCCTGCCATGCAATTTGTCTTACTCGTCCTTCCTAGTGTCGTGCCTCAGCCCCTCTTGCCTGGCGTGTCTAAGCCTCGGGCCCTCTGGTGCTGAGGGCAGACGCCTACTGTGTTTCTCATCCCTTCATAGCTCCTGTGATCATCTGGACCAGCTCATAATGATGGTGAAACCCAAATCTATTAAGCCCGCATCAACTGCCGCTGGGGAGCTGACAATTACCCTGCAATCTACAGACAAGATCCTTGACTGCATGCCTCAAATGGAAGTAACCCTTTAAACTCACTCTACCCAATTCGACAGAGTGCTCCAAGCCATCATGGATTTAAAAAAAAAATGTTTTTATTAATATCATTCCGACCATGACAATAATGCACTCATGACAGCATTAAGGAAGCACATACTCTTGAGTCACAAATAATACACTTGGAGAAAAAGTAATACATCCTTGTCTGTTAAGGATTTGGTCACATTAAAAACCTGACGTGAAATCGCCTTATACATTGGTCGGATATAAACAGTTGCATTTCCCAACAACAACACCCAACAATTTAAACCATGTTCCCCCCCTCCCTCCACCCCCCCTGAGTCACATGCGAGAAACATCTCCCCATATCCTTTATCGAAGGGCACTGGATTCCATGTCCTATACTCCTAATATACTCAGTAACCGGAGGTTGTGCCTCCTCTATTCCCTCCCTGCTGATCCGCCACTATTATTCCTCATTCCCTCAATTGCTTGTGAAGTAGGGGTCTCACCACTAGGGATTTCTGAAATCATAGTATACCACAACCTCACATCTTCCTACAATTTTTCTTCATGTCTCACACGTTGCATGCAAATTAACTCTGCTGTGGCCCACTCTCTCAGGTCTTTAGCCCAATTTTCTACCTTGGGGGGCTGTGAGCTCATCCAACTAATCGCAGTCCTTCTTTTAGCCAACGCTAGTCCCAACTGGGTGAACCGTCGAGTGAGTTTCTTACCCTTGGGGCTGGGAAGAAGTCCCAGAAGTACTTCCCTAATGGAATGCGACAACAACCACCCTGAGATCTGTTTCAGGTGTTCCAGTACCAACCCCCAGAACAATCGCAATTCAGAACATTCCCATATCATGTGTAAGAACTGGGCTTCTAACTGACCACACCTGGGGCAACCTGCTGGACGGTCCGGGTATATTTTGTGCAGTACGTGTGGAGTGAGGTACGTTTGATGAACAATATTAAATTGGGTTAGCTTGAATCACACATTGGAACTAATTTGCTTAACCCCCTCATATACTCTTTTCCATTCTGAATCCGTCAGAGATGCCTCAAGCAGCCCATCCCATTAGGCCTCCACCGGGAGCGGGTCCGCACCGAGGTCTTCTCGTAGCTCCCTGTATATATGTGACACCAATCTACGGCCCCGCCAAAGACAGAAGGACCTGCAGAGTAGCTGCAATAGGCGGCTCCTCCGGAAACATTGGCCACAACTCTTGCGCTACCGCTGAGATCTTCGCATATTGGAGGTACTGTCCCCTGCCCAAGTCGAACATCGACTCAGCTTCCTCCCTTGTGAGGAACTGTTTGTAGTGATCATGACCACGCTTGTAGGATGAGGTTCAAGTAGGTTTATTCAGGTAAGTAAACAGGTAGCATAAATCCTCATCATCAGGTGTATAAGTGCTGTAGGTCAGCCCCACCAGGATCAGCCTGCTAGCTGCTCAGCCCCATCCACCAACTGTCATCACTCATCCAGTCACCCAAACATTCCACTCATGGCCCATTCACCAACATTCCATACAGAGCACACACACACAGGCTGAGCAACTAGGACAAGGTAACATAGGGCATGAATCATAACACCAGAATACTACATATCTCTTCCCTATTGAACAGAAGAATAACAAAAGCAAAACATTAAAACTATGAGCATGAAAGAAAAACTATAAACATGAAAGTACAGCAAACATAAACAGTCCACAACCCAAAGGTGAGGGAAACACCGCCCGCATCATAAAATGGATATCAACTATTACAATAAGAGTCAAAAGCCCAGACCCAGGGATGACGGGAACACCGCATCACGAGAGGATAAGGTACTAAAGACAAGAAGGAAAGATGGATACAGAATACCCATCCCCCTCCTCTAATAAGGAAAAAATGAATGTCAAAATGTATGTTCTCCATGTAAGGAGACTAGTCATGTGGATCAAAGGGACTGAAAACCTAATATCCTGCCCCCAACTTAAACAAGGGACAATGTGTAAATTCATACATACTCTCCATGTGAGAAAACACGACATGTGGACTAAAGGGACTGAAACCCAATGTCTTGCCCCCACTTTTACAAGGGACAACAATGTTACGTATATGCTCTCCATGTAAGGAGACAAACAAGACATGTGGACTAAAGGGACTGAACCCAATATCCTGCCCCCACTTTTACAAGGGACAACAACATTACGTATATGCTCTCCATGTAAGGAGGCAAACAAGGACAAAACCCTGCACAACAAATCAAACGTGCGGCACATGGTGTCTTACGCACACAGGAACCAAACCCTGCACCTAAAATAATACGTGCAGCACAAGGCGTCTTACGCACACAGGGAATAAAACCCTGTAACAAAATAGTACGTGCTGCACAAGGTGTCTTACGCACACAAGGTGAAAAACCCTTGCAACCAAAAAAATAGAAGGTAAACTGCGTACTATGATAATAAGAACAAAACCCTTAAGTCAACCCTAATGTAAAAGTTACTGTGTCAAAAAGTGAATACAGTGAGAACATGGGAAAACATGGCACCCTCCTGTAAGACTTATTACACCCATAAAACACATAAATATGGGCACAGTGAAATTCAAATTTGAAAATTCAGAACAGATACATTTTAAAACGCAAACAATTTTTTACACCAGCATGAAATGAACAACTAATCTGTTCCAAACACAGTAGCTTCTAACAACATTAAATGCATAGTCAGCTAACCATTAATTTAAGGTGCTACCAGTAAATGGCAGATGCACCTCACAATGTGTGTAACAAAAGTGCAGCAGTCTCTTCCACTAAATGTTTCAGGAATAAAATAGACAATTGCTTCAGTCCATACGATAGCTGACACACAACTTTGGAAGTCATTATCAAATGTGCTGCGTGTTGATAGCATTGCTTCAAACAAAATCAATATTCAAAACTGGCATCCTCAAACGTCGCATCGCTTGTGTAACTATGTCGAAATTCATAACTGTGCACTGAGTACTTCCATGTACATGCACAAGGAATTAAAAGGGAAAAGTACCTGTAATTCCTCGCTGCTCGACAAAACTATCCAAGAAGAAATAAAAAGAAGCTGATCTCGACAAAACAACATTCCCGGTCAGCTTCAACTTCAACTAAAACTTTATTCCACCTCAAGAAACGTGGTTGGAAGTGAACAATCAAAAGTTTTAGACACCAGCGAACTCAACAGGGATTCACAACATGTGTGGTGCTGCCAAACGCAAAATGGTGGCACGCAGGAGACGCCGTGCCGAGTGGCTCACGGCACGCTTGTGCAGCAGAGTGTCCATCACCAGCCAAAGACTTCGAAAATAAGACGTCGTCAGAGAAGATCCCACAAAAGAACTCCATGGAACAATGACGCAGGTAAGAGTGCATGCGCTCTCTGTGCACGCGCTGTTTGTGACTCGTGCCTCCGTTTTAAACTTGGAAATAGCGGTTAAACTGCCAATGTTAGAAAGATGGCTTAAGTGAAAAAAAACATAAAAGACAAAAATTTCCTCACCATACATGACCCGCTCAGGCCATGGTACAGAGGCTGTAGTCAAACACCCCAACGCAAACCAGGTCAAATTTCTTCAGAGTGAAGTGCAACAGCGACTCTAGGTTCCCATAACGTTAATCAAAAATAAAGTGCAGGTACCAGTCACATGACGTTAAGGCTGATTATCCCTGGGGCGTGGCTGAGCCGAGCTGCAAGATGGCCGCTCGATAGTGTGGCTCTGCCGGCCGAGAACAATATCTGCTAAATATCTGGGAATAAACTATCCATCCGTAACCCAAAAGCAACAAGAAATGTGCAGAAACTGAAGCGGAGCATACTGCTGGGGTTTAAACTGCGGTGAGCCCAGAAACGCGGGAGAAAACCGTGACGGAGCTGGCGAGCGGGCCCCTGGCTGGGGACGGAAAGATGGCGCAGAATGAGTGAAGGCCGCACAGAGCTGTACTCACTGGGACTGACGGGGCTGATACCCAACATTGATCGCGGTACAGCGAAAGCACGCCGGCGATAGCAAGCGACGAAGACAGGCAGATGGGTTGGTGACCGGAGTCGCATACAGAGCCTGCAGGCGGCGATCGGGTGAGTGTGCGTCCGCTGCGGTCCCCGCCTGTGCTCCCCGCCTGTGCTCCCTGGCGATCCTCGGGGAAGCTACTGTGGCCTGCGGTGACGCGCGATAACCCGCACCTGAAGCAGGGGCAAGGGAGACCCCCCCGCCCCATAAGCAAGACACAGAGCCCAAGGGACCGGCAGTGGTGACAGCAAACGACCCGTGACGCGGCTCGGGGCCCCGCGAGGCAGCCGTGGGGAGGAGGTGGGATCAGCAAGCACCCGCGCCTGCAGCAGAGAACGCACAGCAGACGTCCGGTGAGTGGACCTCCTGTGGAGGCAAGTGGGGCCGACGGGGACAGAACGAGATAAGGGCAACGCAGCGCAATAGAGGAAAGTGCGGCAACAGGCAAGGCTCACGCGGGAACACAGCAGAAGGCAAAGCTGGCTGGTGCAGCCCAAGAGATAGCATATCAGCCGACAATGAGAAAAATAAACTGAACATGGCATAGATCCAAAAAAGAGGAAGGCAGGAGGCATTAACAAAGATCTGGCAGCAACGGCAGTTTGACGGGTCTGAGATCAAGCCTGGCACTGAGTTGGGCACTGGCAGCAGAACTATCGGGTGGGTCATTCTCACTGGCTGCAAGGTCTGGGCCTCATTAGAAGCACAACGCTGGGGAGAGAAGGCCCCCTGCCATTGCAGCAACAGCATCTCCCGGGAAAGGGGCCACGCAACACGTATGCTCCTAAACATATAAATCGCACACCCCCTACTCGTGAGGACCAGAGGCTGCACCCACGCTGCCGTGGCTCAATTTAGGCCGTGACCCCATAGAAAAGGCCCTGAGCCCCACATAACTTGTGAAGACCTGAGACGGCAGGGTGCACTGTGGCAGATATATACAGAAGATGGGCGCGCACCGGCACAGCGCGACGAGAAGGCCTGGGTCTAGTCCCCCAGGTGGTGAGGTATCCCCTTGGTACAGGATAAGAGCACCTCTTGATATAAACGGCTGACCCGTAAGATCAGAATCTCCTCCTTGAGACGTGGAGAAATACCCTTGAAGGACTTTGGTGCTGGACGACCTGGCGGGGCTTGGCCCAGTGCCTTTACACACTGTGGACAGGCGCTACAGGAGAAGAACAGCAATGGGGAAAACGGATAACTAGCAGGCTAAAATCACCTTCGAGAAACGCTCCTCCAGAATGCACGACATCGACTCGACACCGATAACGGTGGTGCCTGAAACACAGTTAGAGCCGGAGCAAGAGGACGACATAAAAACTATGCTCCGTGAGGTAAAGGTCAGCCTAAGAGCGATAAACGCCAAACTGGATTCCCTAGCGCTGAGGATGGACCCTGTCTCACAAAAAGTAGCTAAGCACGAAGCCAGAATAGACACCCTGGAGACCAGAGTCTCGGATTCGGACGATCGCCAAGTGGAGGCACAGGAGCAACTACTCCGCATGGATAAAGTGCTGGAAGTCATCAAGGCATGCAATGAAGACCTTGAAGCCAGGTCGAGAAGGAACAATGTTCGAATAACGGGAATACCAGAGTCCACGAATATAACAAATATGGAAAAATTTGTGGAGGGCCTTCTGAGAGATCTGTTTGACTCTGATCTGTCGTCGATGTTTTTGGTGGAGGGGGCACACCGAACATTGAGGCCCAGACCCCCCCCTGGTGCTCAACCCCGAACAATTCTGGCTCGTCGACTCAACTACAGTGACAGGATACCATATTAAGAGTAGCGAGAGAGAAAGGAGACATGAAACATCAAGGAAATGGCGTTGCATTGTATCCGGACTTTACCCAAGCAGTGCAAGCTGCGCGGCGAGAATTTATTCCAGCAAAGAAACTATTTTAAAAAACTGGCATGAAGTATGCAATGCTGTACCCCGCGAAGCTGAGAGTGCAGACTGGGGGCAAACCTATGCTGTTCACCGACGCCAGCGTGGCACTAAAGTTCGCCAAGCAGACGGCAAGAAAGCAACACAGCAAGGACCCCGGGGCTGCAGGGTCCCCAAGTAGCCAGCTAAGTGATAATGACTAATGTCTGTTTCAGAATTGACTGGCCCTTCAGTGTGCGGCGCGCAGCCCGCGGCAGCATGCCCAGGGGTGCTATAAGAGTGTCACATACTGGTTGGAGCTCCAGGTTTGATACGAAATGTTCTTTAAGTAGTTATAATGTTCGGCCACCCCGTAGCTGCGGCGACGGGGCAGTATGCCGGCAACCCCATGCCCCTCTGGGATGATTCCCATCAATCCTATGTTTCACTGGCCAATGTATGAAGTGGGTGGGTTATTGCGGGATGCACAACCTGATTGGGGGGTTGGTGTGGGTGGGGGGTGGGTAGGGATTGTTCATGTTTTGTGTTGGCAAATACAGCACGTTTCAGATTTGTCGGTAAGAATTTCCAAGATGGGAAGCACAGCACACCTCCAGGACATAAACGGGACATCTTACAGGAATATATTGAGTGACATGCAGGGAACGGAATCTAGCGCTGGGAGACTCCGAGATTGGGACCACACTATGCATATAGCACTGAGGCGCTATACTTCCAAATGTCCAAGTAAACCTGCATCACCTGGAACGTCCGTGGTCTTAATGACCATCGGAAGACGAGATTGGTACAGGCATATCTAGTCAGACAGTCGGCAGACATATGTCTCCTACAGGAGACCCACCTGAAGGACACTGCTTGGGCACGGCTGGCCAACCAGAGATGGGGAGAAGTGCACACATCCAGTTACTCAAGCTACTCCCGTGGGGTGGCTATAATGATCAGGAAAGGTGTACCCTGGCAGACACAAAAAACAATAAGCGATCCCGAAGGCCAATATTTAATATTAAGGGGGATATTATACAACCAGCCGGTCATACTAGCTAACACATATGGGCCCAACACGGATGAGCCCTCTTTCTTTCAACAAGTGTGGCACACAATACAGTCACTGGGAAACGCTGCACTATTGTGGGGGGGAGATTTTAATATTGTCCTGTCGCTCTCCAAGGATAGGGAGGGAGCGTCCCGCACACACCACCCACGGGCCACTGCGGTCTTGCAGGGCATAATGCAGGACCACCACCTGGTTGACTCGTGGGGCATGCTCCACCCTACGGCTCGTGAAGGCACGTGCATAACACAGCAGTATCAAGCGTGGTCCAGACTTGACTTCTGGCTAGCGACTAAAGACTTACACGCATGGGTTATTGACGCAAAACACCAAGCCCGCACACTATCGGACCACGCCCCGATGGCGCTGACTCTCTCTGTGCCAAAACCCTATATACAGCCATTCGCGTGGCGGCTCCCTCCCAATGCACTTTCAGACGCAGCATTTAGGGAAAGCCTCAGAACGCAAATCACAGAATACTTCGAACTAAACACAGGTTCGGTGGACACAATGGGAACATTGTGGGAGGCGTTCAAAGTAGTGATACGGGGGTTTTGCATAGCTGGACAATCTGGGGTGCTCCGCGACATCCGGGGATGCTTGAGCAGATTGGAAGCTGAGATACAAACACTGGAGGTACAGTACTTTCATTCGCCCACTCCCACGACCCTCGCTGACATTCGCGCAAAACTGACTGACTATCAGGAGGAGGCAGACTGTGAGACTAAATTCCTACACAAGCACGCAAATGCGCGCCGATATGGGGAGGGGGACAGGCCGGGGAAGACACTCGCAAACCTGCTCCGAAATCCTCGAGGGTCCACATTTATCACCGAATTGCTCACCCCGGAAGACACCACAGCATGCTCCCCGCCTGCCATTCTTGCCACCATGAAAGAGTTTTATGAACAGCTGTACACCTCCCGGTCCAACCCACCGGACGAGGTCCTGCAGGACTATTTCAACTCGGTGGAGCTACTTTGGTTTAGTAGGGCCCATCGAGAATATATGGACATCCCATTTACTGTGGAAGACGTGCGACGAGCTATAGGCAGCCTGCCAACCGACAAGGCACCCGGGGCAGACGCCCTAACGGCAAAATTCTACAAAGAATACTCCGATCTCCTGGCGCCACAGCTCTTGACCGTTTACCAAGAGGCCGCGGAATCGGGCATTTTGCCCGGCTCTATGCGTGAGGCTATAATTATCACAGTATTAAAACCCGATAAAAACCCCGCACAGTGTGACTCTTATCGACCACTCTCACTGATCAACCTAGATGCAAACAATTTTGCCAAATTACTGGCTGCCCATCTCCAGCCGCTGTTGCCCCTGATAAAAAGGCTGATTATCCCACTCCAGTGCCAGATGAAAACTTTTCTTCGTGGTGACACAACGTGGTGACTCTCCATTTCTGCTCCAATGCAGAAAAACAAATCAGCTTGAAGACACATCCTTTTGAAGGTGCAGTTTTTATCAATGTGTGCCAGATGAACAAAGTACAGCACGCCTTGGCTGGGCTGTCCGATGTCAATGGACACTAGTGGGGCTGCTTGGCGTGCTCTTTATGTTCTCTTTGTGGCTCCTTAAGTTTCTGTGTTGCATCTTGTGGCTCCTGCTTGTTGCATCTTGTTTCTGTTGTCTGCGCCTGTCGTCTTCTCCCTGTTGTAGCTTCTTCCCAACATGTTATAGACGACATCATGAGGTCTCTTTAAGGTCAATTGAACCAAGCGTGGGGACGTCTTCAACTTGTCGCCAAAATTAATGTAGTGATCATGACCACACTTGTAGGATGAGGTTCAAGTAGGTGTATTTCAGTAAGTAAACAGGTAGCATAAATCCTCATCATCAGGTGTATAAGTGCTGTAGGGCAGCCCCACCAGGAGCAGCCTGCTAGCTCCTCAGCCCCATCCACCAACTGTCATCATTCATCCAGTCACCCAAACATTCCACTCATGGCCCATTCACCAACATTCCATACAGAGCACACACATACAGGCTGAGCAGCTAGGACAAGGTAACATAGGGCATGAATCATAACACCAGAATACTACACCGTTGTCCCAAATACAGGTCGCCCATCATACAGCAGCCCCCTTCTGTCCACCTAGTGATTGCCATAGTACGACTTATCAGACCCCCCAGGATATTGCGGCATGAACTCATAAATTTTGCGGCACAAATCTGGAAATTTAGCGGCACAAATCTGGAAATTTAGCTGCATTTTGCGGCACTTTAGTTTTCAATTTTTCCTACAACAAACACAGATATCTTAGTTTTTCAGAGTGAAGCTATGTATATTTGGTTTATTTACAATTTTGGTTTATTTACAATTTAGACAATTTGTTTTGCTTCAAGGCTACAAATAGGACATAAACATGTTATTGAATAAATGTCCACGGAACCTGTCTGCTTGTCATGTTAATCTTGGCCATGTATGTGCAGTTCTTCTGAGCAGTCCAAATCTAGCCCTATATTGTGCTGCTGATTATAATGCAAAAACAATAATGCCCAGATGGATTGCTCTGAGAGGGACCGTCGTCTGGCTGACACAATAATTTTGTAGATGCTGTTGCTCCTTTCAGCATCTGCAGAACTGGTCACACAGTCCTTGTACACAGCTGCAAGCTGTGAAAGGACTGGAATGCGGTCAGCCATCCCACCCCAAAAGAGGTCAATGTCAATCACCCCAGAAACAGATGCCTGTACTGCTTCTGGGCCTACATGTTCAAAGTAGAGGAGAAGCTCCTGATCGGGAACTTCGCTCAAACCAGGGATGGCTGAATATGCACTCTTGTCCTTTGGCAGGATGCAGAGTCTTGCAGGATTGAAAAGGCGCACTTGTTTCAAGAATCCAATGCCTGGTTGGGCCTCCCCCATGTATTTGCCCACCTTTTCCAGAGAATTTTCAAAAGCTTCATTAAGCTGGGCTGTCATCTTTTTTTTCTGTGTCAGAGATAATTTAGCCCCTGCAGTGGTCTGTAGGAATGGTTGTAGTGACTCCACAGTGAGGACTAAATTGTTTGTTAGGTTCATGTGGAGGTCCTCCAAATAATCATACACCTTCATTGTCACTGGTGTCTGACTCTGGAATATATCCATCAGATGTAAAATGTTTTGGCATTTTTCTGCCACAATGTCCATTTGAACTTTAATGCAGTTTCTTTGGTCGCTGTTCAAAATCCTTTGCATATTTTCAAGGGAATCTGGGGGAGACTTGCTGAGTTGCATCTCCGACTCAACAAACCCAGCATAGGCCTCAAAGTGCTTGCAGTGGTACTGAACAGCAGCAAACCAAGAATTCCACCGGGTACTGCAAGGGTCAGGTGCCATCCGTGGTTTCATCCCATGGTTCTCAGCAAGATGGTGCAGGTACCTTCTCTTTCTGCTACCGGCCAGTTAAAAGATGCGCGAGAAGTACAGAAGGAAAGCATTTAGCTCCACAAAAGGCTTCCTAAACGACTCTCCAATAAGGTTCATTATGTGTGCCAAGCAGGTGATATGTATGGAGTTTGTATACAGATTTCTCAACACAGTATTGTATGCCTTGAGTAGGCCTGGGCAGTAAATTCCGTTCCGCTCGTGGAATTTGCGGAATTTGGTTAATTTCGCGTTCCGCGGAGAACGCGAAATTGCCAAAAATTCCACGATCCGCGACTTCGCGGAGTTTTTTGCTTGTTCGCGCTTTCAAAATGCGTGTTCAGGAGATATTTCTCCCCGAGCACGCAAACAGCGTTTGCGAACAGGAAAAAAGCATCGCGAACAGGCGGAACAAGCAATTCCGCGTGTTCGCGGAACTTTTGCGTGCTCGCAGAGATTTTTTACCGTTTTGCGGAGCTTTGCGTAGCGCGACTACGCAAATTCCGCCCACCCCTAGCCTTGAGCATGTGTGCCGCATTTTCAGTGTTAAAGGAAATAACGTTCTGAAAGGCTATGCTGTACTCTGTGAGCACCTTCACAACTGCTTGCGCTACAGTCCCATGGTTGCACTGTGAGAGGAACACTGTGTCTGCTAGGTGGGTGTGGATCTGACGGCCACCCTGCGCAGAGACCACTGCAAATAACACATTCAATACACACCGCCCTTCGACATCAGGTGTTTCATCAAATATAACACTGATCTTTTGATCTTGCAAGTGTTCTTTCAGCTTGTTCTTGGCTCCTATATATCTCTCTGGGAGATAACGTTCTTGAAGCTGATGACTTCCAGGTATCGCTCCACCATTTCGTACTCGCTCGTGGAGAAACTTGCGCAGCACAGGGTGGTCGGTTTTGCTCAGCGGAATGTTCAGCGCTGTGCAGACATTGACCCACTCACTTATAATTTCCTGGTTTGAGGCACCGGCAGCAGTACTCTTTGTGAAAAGTGAGTTCACAGTCATCTGACGGGCACGTTTTGGCAAAGAGTGAGGGTCTGGATCATCTGCACAGCGCTTCATGTGTTTTTGGGACCGCACATGCATATCCACTGTGTGTGTTTCCGGATGTGGTCCACTGCCACATTGCACACACTGCAAAACAGCACGCCACCATCAGCATGCATCACGGTGCTGTACTCTCTGGCCCGATCTGCAGCGGTTATTTGGGTAGGTAGGTGTGATCGGTGCTTCACAGCCTTCACAGGCTGCAGAAATTTCTCCATTGTGCTTTTGTTGTGGCGGCTTGTTGCTCCCTTGGAATCCAAAAGATCTCGGGCTTGTGGCGCAGTCACGTAACTCACCTACAAATATATTTGGTGTTACTATATGTGTTTCAAAGGGGAAAAAGGCATTGCAATTGTTGAATGGAAAGTTAAGAAAGCGTCGGGAAGCAATGATTAAAAATGCATGTAACTCTGAAGCACCTGCAAATGGCAAAAAAATTGAAAACTTGTTGGGACAGATCCGCAATGGGAAACGGCACTCCACAAACGGCGTTTAGCAAACAGTCTTAAAACAGCATGGTCAGTTGCAAAGAAAGGAGAATGTGATACCTTTTGAAGCAAAGTTGCATACACGGAGCGTTAATACATACAGGTAGGCAGAGGTCCTTCGAAGTGGAATGGCACACTTGTCTTATAGGTTCCTTTAGGCAAGTCTGAGTACTCTTTATGGGGTGTGGTGCAGTCACGTAACTCACCTACAAATATATTTGGTGTTACTAGATGTAATCCAAAGGGGAAAAGGTATTGCAATTGTTGAATGGAAAGTTAAGAAAGCGTCGGGAAGCAATGATTAAAAATGCATGTAACTCTGAAGCACCTGCAAATGGCAAAAAAATTGAAAACTTGTTGAGACAGATCCGCAATGGGAAACGGCACTCCACAAACGGCGTTGAGCAAACAGTCTTAAAACAGCATGGTCAGTTGCAAAGAAAGGAGAACGTGAAACCTTTTGAAGCAAAGTTGCATACACGGAGCGTTAATACATACAGGTAGGCAGAGGTCCTTCGAAGTGGAATGGCACACTTGTGTGGTACCGCTAGGCAACTTTGAGTCATCTGTGCAGGGCAGTGGGGGTGCGAGGTAAACATAAAAACATAAGGCAAAAGTGTTTCCCCCCAAAAAATAACCCTACCCCAAAATGCCTGCAAATAAAAAATAACATTACAAAGGTTGCATGGGTGGAGAAAAAAATTTAAAAAAAGGGGAAGGATGAGCCACCTGCAAAGAAAGTAAAACCTAACCGTTCAAAACAAATTTGTACAAGTGTACTTGTAGGAGCACATAAGCCAGGCGTTTACACTCGGGGGGGGGGCAACAGTGCTTAACGGGTGTGTAGGGAAAATCCCAAGACAGCCCCAAACCACCCCCAAGAAAAAACAAAAACAAAATAACAATTATGAAACCCACATGATCACACAGAATCCCATCACCAAACCATGCACAGCACTCCCACCCATCCCAAGTAGGACTTCACAAATATGGGTGGCGGCCTCAAGGTTCTGCGCTTTAGCATATGTAGTATTCATCTCCCCGTAAGAGTACAGAAACCTAAACTTACCCGTGCTGTGCAGCAGCAAGCATATATTAGTTGCCGGATGGCCCGATGGCTCTTCAACCAGCAGATTCTTTCCTCCGAGACTCTACAAAAAGAAGAAAAAAGAGTTAGAGAAGGCTCAGTTAGCCCTTCCCAAGGCACCTGTCCCACGACACTGCCACCTACCCCACTACTCCTCTTTAAAAACCACAGCCCCCCATATGCCCCCCTGGGCCCGCGTGCCCAGCGGACCCAAAAACAATACCCCCAGGTACCGCCGCACACTGGGCATGCGGCGGGCCTAAAACTTACCTGTGCTGTGCAGCAGCAAGCATATATTAGTTGCCAGACGGGCCAACGGCTCTTGAACCAGCACATTCTTCCCTACGAGACTCTACAAAAGTAGAAAAAATGAATTAGAGCAGGCTAGGCTTTCCATTTGAATTTTTTTTTTTAGCTGCGTGCCCTATGTGTGGCAGGCCCCAAAAACGCAATGCCCCCGGGGCCTGCCGCACACTGTGCACGCGGAAGGCCCAAACAACAATACAAAAAAAAAATGCAAGAGGGGCCCGCCGCGTGCCCAGTGTGCGGCGGGCCCCTAAAACACAATGCCCCGGGGCCCGCCGCACACTGTGCACGCAGCGGGCCCAAACAACAATTAAAAAAAAAAAATGCCAGGAGGGGTCCGCCGCGTGCCTAGTGTGCGGTGGGCCCCAAAAACACAATGCCCCGGGGCCCGCCGCACACTGTGCACGCGGCGGGCCCAAACAACAATTAAAAAAACAAATGCCAGGAGGGGCCCGCCGCGTGCCCGGTGTGCGGCGGGACCCAAAAACACAATGCCCCCGGGGCCCGCCGCACACTGTGCATGCGGCGGGCCCAAACAACAATTAAAAAAAAATGCGAAGAGGGGCCTGCTGCGTGCCCAGTGTGCGGCGGGCCCCAAAAACACAATGCCCCGGGGCCCGCCGCACACTGTGCATGCGGCGGGCCCAAACAACAATAAAAAAAATGCCAGGAGGGGCCCGCCGCGTGCCCAGTGTGCGGCGGGCCCCAAAAACACAATGCCCCGGGGCCCGCCGCACACTGTGCACGCGGCGGGCCCAAACAACAATTAAAAAAACAAATGCCAGGAGGGTCCCGCCGCGTGCCCAGTGTGCGGCGGGCCCCAAAACACAATGCCCCTGGGGCCCGCCGCACACTGTGCACGCGGCGGGCCCAAACAACAATTTTAAAAAAAATGCCAAGAGGGGCCCGCCACGTGCCCAGTGTGCGGCGGGCCCCAAAAACGCAATGCACCCGGGGCCCGCCGCACACTGTGCACGCGGCGGGCCCAAACAACAATTAAAAGAAAAAAATGCCAAGAGGGGCCCGCAGCGTGCCCAGTGTGCGGCGGGCCCCAAAAACACAATGCCCCTGGGGCCCGCCACACACTGGGCACGCGGCGGGCCCAAACAACAATTTTGATTAAAAAAGCAATGCCAGGAGGGGCACGCCACGTGCCCAGTGTGCAGCGGGCCCCAAAAACGCAATGCCCCTGGGGCCCGCCGCACACTGGGCATGCGGCAGGCCCAACAAACAATTTTTGGGGAAAAAATGCCAGGAGGGCCCGCTGCATGCCCAGTGTGCGGCGGGCCCTGGGGCAATTGCTTTTGGGACCCACCGCACACTGGGCACGCGGTGGGCCAAACCAACAATTAAAAAAACATGCCAGGAGGGGCCCGCCGCATGCCCAGTGTGCGGCGGGCCACAAAAGCAATTCCTCCAGGGCCTGCCGCACCATAGGCACGCGGCGGGTCCCCCCAACACAGTTACCTTCCAAATCCCTACCTGGGCCGACGGTGAGGTGATAACAGCAGTCCTAGAGAATGTGAGGGAACAGCACAGCAGGGTAGGTGAGGAGTGTAAATATACACCACCTCGCCTGCCTGCTGTGAGGACCCTCCTTCTATTGGACCCTTGGCGAGAGCCACCGGGCCAATAGAAGGGGGGTCTGGAGACACCACCTCCCCTGCCTGCTGTGAGGACCCTCCTTCTATTGGACCCGTGGCGAGAGCCACCGGGCCAATAGAAGGGGGGTCTGGAGAAGTCTGGATTTCGTGGGCAATTTTGTAAAAAGCGCTGCATTTTTACAAAATTGCCGATTTCACGATTTTTTTGCAAATCGCAAAATCTTGAAGGGTCTGACTTATGCGGGGCTTCCGGGGCATATGGTGCTCGTTTCACCACAGTTTTAATTGCGATCTCCCAGACTGCGGCCACATGTCTAATAATATAGGGGAATCTTATGGGCACTCCCGCTCCCATCATGAGAAGGTCAGGTAAAGGGGACCCCCGGTGAGTACCATCCAGTAACCGTTTCTCACAGTTGTCCTGCTCATCTAGCCACTGCACTGCGTGTTGAAGCTGCGTTGCTATATAATAAAAACTCAACCAAGGGACCTCCAACCCCCCCGCTCCCACTTCCTCTGTAGTGTGTCCAGTTTCACCCTCTTTCTTTTCGAGCCCCACAGGAGGTCCACTATCAGACGGTCCAGCCTGCGGAAATACGCCAATGGGATGCGGTAGAGGGAGGTTTGTCAAACGTATAAGCAGCGTGGGAGGATGACCATTTTTATGAGGGCCACCCGTCCCATCAAGGATAAAGGGAGATCCCGCCAAAACTCAATTGATTTAGAAATACCTTCCACGCACCTCCCCACATTATGTTCCAGATAGGCTTCCTGTGTGTGCACCAATCTGACCCCCAGGTAGCGGACCGTATCAGTGACCCAACTCATCCCCACCCCCGGCAGCTCGCTCTCTTCCACATCCCGCAGACTACCCATCGGGAACAGCTTAGATTTCCCTGGGTTGAGGCAAAGACCCGAGATTTCACCAAAACTAGTCAGCTCCCGAAGGAGCTCCGGAACTGCCGTCCTGGGGTGTCGGAGGTACACCATTGTGTCCTCGACATACATAGACACCACATGCACTGTCGTCCCCAGCCGAACACCCCAGCGCTCCATCCGAGTTCTAAGAGTGATTGCCAAGGGCTCCATTGTAAGGGCAAAAAGTAGCGGTGACAGGGGGCAGCCCTTTCCAGTACCCCGTTGAAGCTCTAAACTGTCCGATACCTGATTCCGGAGGCGGATACGAGCCGTTGGCCTACAGTAAAGCAGCTTCAGCCATCTCAGATAGTCTTCCCCCACTCCCATTCGAGCAAGTGCCGTCCACATGTAATCCCACTCGACAGAGTCAAAGGCCTGCCTTATATCTAGGAAACAGAGAGCCCACTCCGATTGCTCAAACTCCGGCGCATGCCATACATGTGCGAGTCTGCGCAAGTTATGCGTATTATTCCGCCCTGGGATAAACCCAGACTGATCTGGGTGGACCAGTTGGGTCATGTATGGCAATAGATGCGCCGCTAATACCCCACTTAATATTTTCTCGTCTATATTCAGGAGAGAGATGGGCCTATAGGAGCTCGGGAAAAGGGGATCCCTGTCTGGTTTAAGAATCATGGAGACCAACACCTCCATCATAGTATTGGGAAGTGTCCCCCTGGCTAGAGCTTCCGTGTATACCTCAAGCTGCGGGGCAAACGTCTTATAAAATTCAGCCGGAAGACCGTCGCTCCCAGGGCACTTCCCGGGCTTTAGCTGCTTAATGGAGGTTAGTATTTCTTCCCTAGTAATTGGGGCCCCAAGGGCTTCCGCCTCATCCTCCCCAAGGGTGGGAAGTGTTATATCTTTAAAGAAGTCCTGAAATGTGATAGGGTTAGTCTGAGCAATAGTCGAGCAAGTCTGGCGCAGGTGGGTTGCAAATTCTTTAATGATCACGTCCTGCGTGTGCATCACGTTCCCCAAACTATCACAAAGCTGTAACAAACCCTGGGCGGAGTTCGCGGAGTTGCGCTACGCGACACTCCGTAAAGTGGAAAAAAAAACTCTGCAACGCTACGCGGAGCTCCGCAAGCGGCGGAGTGCGATAGAAAAATGACGTTCGCTGTGATTTTCAGTGCCGGATGCTTGTCCGCACTGTGCAATCATCGCGAACGGCACCATGCACAGCGCAAGTGGGCACTGCTTTCCTTTCTGCCGCTCGATTAGATTTTTACTTGAGCAGCAGCTTTCTCAACGCAAACGGGCAGTTTCTCAACGCGAGCGGTCGTGAGCATACGCGACCACTCGCAATGAGAAACCTGACCTCCGGGTTGAGAAATCTCGCTGGGAGGTTTATTTTCCATGCTCGCGCTCGCCAACTTGATGTTGACGATCGCGAACGAGGAAAAATCTCGCCGGGAGGTGGATTTTCCTCTCTCGCCAACTTGTCTTTGACGAACGCAAGCGAGAAAAAAACTCCTCTACACTACGCGGGCGGAATTTTTCGGATCTCCGCGAGCTCCGCGTAACGTGGAGTTCCGAAAACTCCGCAAACTCCGCGAGCGGAGCGGAGTTCACCGCCGAGGCCTAGCTGTAATACTGGTTTGTGCTCCGTCTCCGTCCTGATAAGTCGAGCTAATAACGCTCCTGATCTATCGCCCTCCATATGAAGCCTCTGCCTATAAGTAGTGTATTTGTGTTTCTCCAAACGCGACCAGGCCTCCAGCAACTCTCCCTGCACCTTCGTCCATGCCTTCTATCAGTGGGGTTCTGATATAGTGCGGTCTCTAGGGTTCGTAAGCATTGTTCTAGAGAATCGATATCTGCATTAAGCTGGTGGGGGACCCCATAAGTGGTCTTCATACAAACTCCCTGATAACGACCTTCATAGCCTCCCACTCTGTAGATCTAGTGGCAGTGGACCCCCAATTCTCCCCAAAGTAATGTTGGAGAGCCTCTGTAACAGTCTGTACATATGGAGGGTCAGTAAGGGCCTCAGCCCGAAGCCGCCACAGTGGAATGGGTGGTCGCCTCGGTCCAGTGGACAGTGTCAGCAACAAAGGCGCATGGTCAGATGAGTACCTCAGCAAATAAGAGATGGCCTGTGTCATAGCTGAGTGACCTGGAGTAAGGCAACAATGATCAATCCGCGAAAAGGTGTTGGCTGCCGGAGTAAAGCAAGAAAACTCCCTCTTACTAGGTTTTCGCGCTCTCCACTCATCGCGTAACTGCTTGCCCTGTAGAATACCCACGAGGGACCTCACCATAAGGGGCTTAGTGTTATCTCTGGGGGGCTCCCGATCCAACGCCCCATCAAAGATACAATTAAAATCCCCAAAGAGAAGGATTTCAGCACCCATATAGGGTGTTGCTGCTTTCAGGACTACCGGATAGAACTCAGAGCAATCCAGGTTGGGTGCATAGACATTAATAATACACAGCTCCCTCCCTTCCAATCGTCCAAACAGGATGACATACCTCCCTTTGGGATCGAGAACATGTTGAAGGTGCTGGAACGGGACCCCGGGGCCACCCACACCAATGCCCCCTGTGCAAAACCAGAGTAGGATGTAGCGTAGATTTGTCCCCTCCAACGCTTACAAAGGCTTTTTATAGTGTTTCCCCAAATGTGTGTCTCCTGCAACCCCGCAATCGCTATTCTATATCTCTTCAGGAAAGCGTGCACTCTACGGCGCTTGTCCTGACCGGCTATCCCATGGACATTCCAGTTAAGAAACTTCAATGTCTGTGATGTCATGGCAATGCAGTGATAATGGAGATGTCCTCTCCCCTGCCCTAGTTGTTCCTCCCTTCCCCTCTATTGTCCATACGTTGCGATGTACTCTCCATGTGACTCCATAAGTTCCCCAACAAACAGATAAACTCCCACGAACTGAACTTTCACAAACCCTACCCCCTCCCTTGGGCAGCAGTACAAGTTTGAGTATACATTCCCATATAACCAGGCATACATACTGCCCCATACCTCCCCCCCTTTCAAATAACAACCAAGCGCTGTGCAAGAGATTTATGTACACCGGGGCGCGAGATTCCTCTCAAGCTACCCCGATGGACCCAGTCTCTGTCGGGGACGTCGCTACTCCGGCGGCAGCCCAAGTCCCTAATGTATTAAGTGAATCAACAGGACCCCCAGCCCGTACCACGTTCAGAATGAAATAAAGCAAGACTAAACATACCAACCCAGGGGTCAATAGGCCACCTCCCGAGCCTCAGAACACCCACGTCCCAGAGAGTACTCCCATAACTACTGCCAACCAGTCCTTCCAAGACCCCCAGGAGTTCAAAGCTCCCCGTAGACTTATCTGCGCAGTTCATCAGCTGCAGCGTGACTCATAGGATTCAGTCATGATTACTCTCTGGGCCCTCTGCTCCATGCTGAAGGTCCGGTGTGGCCTCCATCGAATCCGGAACAACCTCCGGATCTGATGCCTGCAGTGTACCATCTCGGAGGACGGTGATTCGGCCCAAGCTCATCGTTCTCTTTTTTGGCACCTGTCATGTAGGCTGTCTATGGCCCTTCAAGGGAGATTGTGAGATATGCGTCCCTGCTGAACTCATAGAGGGGACCAAGCGCCTCCCCTCTGGGTCCCTGGCATCCAACCAGTCTCTCGCCTCCTCCACCAAGAAGAAAAACAGGGCCCTTCCTTCTCTCTCCACTCGTAGTTTCGCAGGGAACATAAGACTATATTTAAGGTTCAAGTCCCTGAGCCGTCGTTTGATAGCGATGAATGTCTTTCTCTATTCCTGCACTCTTTGGGTGTAGTCCAGATACATGGCTATGGAGTGACCCTTGTAGAAGAACCGCCGTCCACTGCGAGAGAGCTGAAGCAAAAGGTCTCTATCTTTGAAGTTAAATAGTTTTGCAATTATGGCATGGGGGTGCTCCGCACCTAGGGGGGCCACCAGCGCCCTATGCGCCCGCTCAATACTGAAGAATTTCGACAGCTGCTTGGGAGCCATTTCGTGAGTGATCCAATCCTCCAAGAACAGGTCTGCCGCAGGGCCCTCCACCTTTTCGGGGAACCCCACGAATCTTAGATTCCCCCTTCGGGACTGACCTTCCGAATCTTCAGCCCGGTCTTCAAGCCTGTTCACTTGGTGCTTCAGCTCTACCACCGTAGCGGTAAGGCCCTTGACCTCCTCCTTTAGGACCTCTGTGTCTTTTTCCGTAACCGTCACTCTTTCTGAGACTTTCCTGAGGTCACACCTCAACAGATTAACGTCTATAGCCACAGCATCGATCTACAGGACCATGTCATCCCTGGTCGATTGAACCGCTCTGATAATGTCCATCAGTGTCGGAGAATCTTCTCCAGCCCCCTCAAGTGCTCCCTGTTCCGGTGGTCCATCCTCATTTCTGTCCCCCGGGCCGTGGGGTATGGGCTGGGCGTAGTTTGATATTTTATTGAATTGGGATTTCGCCATTTTGTCCTTCCCCATCGTGGCCGTGCAGGTGCTCAAGCTGTATCATATGCCACCCTCCCGGACCGTGGAGGGGCACGTGTCACTGTGCACTAATTACTCGCCTTCGGGCCCTAGTATCCACGTGAGTTCAAAGGTGGCCCAAGGACTCTCACCATATGCAGACTCTCCCCCACAACTTGGTGCGTCAGACCCCCTCCGGCCTCAGGATATCCTTCTCTTCTCAGCCTGCTGAGCCAACTCGCCGTCCGGGCGTCTTCAATGCCATACAGTATCAGCAGGACGGCCAGGGCAATGGGTCGGCATCTCACACCATAGGTACGCTGCTCACGAGCGTCTCAGGGCCTGTCCATGCTCATGCAGCCTGCTGGTCACTATACCCTTGGCCGCCCAGCTCTTGTGGACCACGTCTCAACTGGCAAGGGCTTGTCTCGTCGCCCGAGGCACGCACCGGGGGTGAAGGAATGCTGCCACCCCAGGCAGCCCATGGGCCCGCAGATCGATCTTTTGAGTCTGGTCTCCCCCCCAGCTGTCCTCGCCTTCAATTTGTCGGCACTCCGCAGGCCCGGGGGATGCACGCGGGCGTGTATTCGTTGTGTCTCTGCTGCCAGGGGGGCCCGCCCAACCCCCACAGGGGACACAAACCACTTAGGCAGGAAGGAATCGGCGCTCGGCCCCCAGAGTAACTGTCCTCCCCCGGCGAACGCAGGGTCGTCCCGCGGTGGTATTTGCGGCACTCCACCACTTCCCAGGACCGCCTTGCGCGCCTCTCCCGACCAACAAGTCTCCACAGATCCGCGGGCTGGACTGCTCCGTCCGATCCCGTCTTTCCGTCTTCAAGATGGCGGCCGTACCTCCGATCACTCGGGACTCCAGGCTCCGAGACAATTCCCGGAGCTCCAAACCTCTTGTCTGTTCCGTGATGCGGGCGGAGGCCCCAGGTTACCCAGGTGACTTGTCTCTCAGTCGCTAGGGATCAGGATATCTCAGGATGTTGGTTCAGCAAAGGGTGCTGCATGGCGGAGCTCTGTTCGAGCACGTCTAAGCGGCCATGCTAGCAAGCCACGCCCCCCCATCATGGATACTAAAACGTCTCAGGAGACCCGTATTGCTGCTGTCTCCCAGGACGTCCCCCTGTAGCGGGCGGATCACATCAAGTTGGCAGATAGAGAGGAAGAGGCGGAGTCTACCTTGGGCACAGTCCAGCCGTGGGTACAAGTCTTACAAGAGCAGCTTAAACATTTGGAAGTGGAGGTTGCCAAATTACACCGCAGATTGGAAGACGTGGAGGGCAGGCCGAGATACAATAATATTTGTCTGAAAGGGCGTACCACACACCGAGCTAGCCGCCGCCCCCTAGTGCCACACTGCGACCCATCATTGCTCGACTCCTCAATTATCGAGACCGTGACCTGCTGTTGCAATGCTTCTGCAAAAAAGGCCTGAGGTGCTATGAAAATGCCTCAATCACGGCATATCCTGACTTCACCATGGAGGTGCAATGCCACCGGAGTTCTTACTCCAAAGTTAACACCGCCTCCATGAACTGGAACTTAAGTATGCTCTGTTGTTTCCTGCGAAACTCAGAGTGATTGACAGTGACAGCACCCACATATTGTACTCGCCAGAGGATGTGTAGACCTGGCTCCCGGCTAAGACCCTAGGGCTTCCCTCAGCTGAGAAATCTGGTGCAGGAAACTGGCTGGTGCCTAAGACAAAATGATGCGAATGCAAGTCCCCCAAGAGAAAGCCCACAAAGGACCAGGATGCTGCTGAGCAAGCACGGGTGGTGATGGAGGTTTCCCTTCACAGCTTGAACTCCTTCGCTCCTCTACATTCAGAACACCCATCGGAGCAGGGATCAGACTCAGGTGGTTCTCGTCATCACCTGCTGGGGTCCATCGGGCCTGAAGATTACCCCCAGATCAGCAGATGATCTTTGAAATTGGTCATTCTGTCTCTGGGAGGCCACACCTGACATGGCAGGATATTGCCCAGGAATGGTTCCCCTGAAGCAGGTAGGCGGACTTGCCTGAGGGGTTGGTTGATCTACTATATCTTAAGGGTCTACACCACGAACACGCTGACCATAGTCACTCCCTTGGTGATGGTGAGAAGGGACTCTCACCGCAACACCACGTTCCACCAGCGTTACCAAGTGGACTTATGTAATTGCTGTTTATTTTCTCACACTGTTTTCATTACTTAGTTAAGGGGTTTTGGAGCATCTGTCCTGAGGGAAACCCGGTTCCCAGGGTTGTTTATGTCTATTTATAATTGTAGGAATGCTCTGCTGCCACCAATATGTGGGATAGTTTCCTGTGCACTTGGCTTCTGGATGTGTGGTAGCATGTGGGGTGGGATCCTGGGGGGGATTGCCAATTGTTGTGTGGGTGTCAGCAGGGCCTTCTTCACCTCCTTTGCTATCATGACCAATGCCCTTCATGTCGGTTGTGTCACTTGATACGCAAGTCCTGCACTACCATGTTATCACATGGAATGTGTGGGGCATAGCCACCCCGAACAAAAGATACAGTGTACATGCTTACCTTAAGCACCACAATGCATATATCGCATTACTCGAGGAAACACATGTCATTGCCCCGGAATTACCTAAGATCCGTGCGAGGAGGAGGCTACAAGTGTATGGCACGTCCACCTCAAGCTTTGCACAAGGGGTTCTTATCTGGAATGCACCTGGAGTCCCTTTTGTTGTGGGCACGCAGAGAGTGGATACTGATGGACGCTATGTAATCCTAGGGGGCCACTTAGATGGTGATCCCCTCACACTGGTAGCATTATATGCACCAAACACTAATCAGATGGGATTCCTGGATACTGTCACGCCCGCACTGTTTCGGGACCCATTGTCCCCAAGCTTATGGGGCGTGATTTCAACTATGTTCCCGATGTAAATCTTGATCGCTCTACCCCCCCCCCCTCGCTCAGCTCCCAGTGTCCGCACTTCTCAACATTTTGGTCGTTGGTTAACAAAATTGCATCTGCGTGACATGAAGGATGGTGCACCCAATGGGGTGTGAACACTTCTATTACACCCCAGTGCATGATGTGCACACAGGGATTGATCTTTTCCTATGCACTGACCACCTTGGCGCCCAACTCAAACAGACAGAACACTTACCAAGCATGCTCTCAGATCACTGCCCACTGCTGCTCAACATGCGCTGGAACCGAGCCTGTTCCTTTGTGCCTACCTGGTGGCTGCAGTTGGAGGTGCTCACAGACCCTCCGTTTCGCACGGACCTGGCGCAATGCTTTTTAGCACTACTTCGAGAGCAATGAAGACTCCACGTTGCTTCGGGCGATTGAATGGGATGTGCCATGGTGGTGGTGCGGGGGCATTGCCCGGCAGCCACTAAGGGGATATGCCGGCACTTGCTAGGATAGCTCTCCGACATTGAGCATGACCTTTGCTCATTGGAGGTGCGGGTTGCGATCGCGGGCCAAGGCTGCCCAGCCCCAGTGACTCGTAAGCGGCGCGGTGAGGCAGCGGCATTATTGAGTAGACACGATTACAAAAGACGCACAGCCCTGCAGCATGCCAAAGGTGATCGTTTGAGTAGGCTCCAAGCATGGCCCACTTATAAAAACTGACAGGGTGCAGCTATTGGCGCGATCTGACGGGAAGCTGTTCACCTCGCAAGTGGCCTTAAACACGGCCTTTCGGGCATACTATCTAGCGTTAATCGCTGTGCTCCCTGCCCCCTCTCCTGGACAGACTCAGGCTTTCTTTCGCAATCTGCAGATGCCAATGCTGAATCAGCTGTAGCGCAGCGAGCTAGACGAACCCTTCCAATTGGAGAAACTAAGGATGGCGAAGTCTCAGATAGCCCGTAATAAGACCCCGGGCACTGATGGCCTCCCAATTGAATATTATGCCACATTTTCCATTCAGACTATGAAAAGGATGCTAGATTTGTTAAATGAGGCCAAGGCACGGGTTCGCCTTCTGGATTCGCTCCGTGAGGCGTTAATTGTGTTCTTCCTAAACCCGGAAGAGATCCCCTGGATGTTCGTTCCTACCGCCCCTCTCCTTACTTAAACTTGATTGCAAGATCCAGGGCAGAATGCTGGGCAACAGCTTACTACCCTTGATTTGCTTGCTGGTTCACACCAATCATTCTGCGTTTATACCGGGTTGCAGCACATTTCTATATATCCGTCAGCTTCTCCACATACTACATAACACACCGGCGGACATCCTCATGCATGTGGCAGTCTTGCTGGACATAGAGAAGGAGTTTGACACCCTGGGCTGGGATTTCCTTCCATCAACTCCTGCATGGGGTTTGGCCTGGGATTCCTTGGCTCTATGCTGATTCCCTGGTGTGAGTGATGAACCAGGCAGGTGATCTCTGACAGCTTCACCATCAGGAGGGACACAAGGCAGGGCTGTCCCCACTTATCTTTGGACTGTCCATGGAACTGCTGGCTTGTAAGTTCCTATGATGAGCATTGCATTGGGGCATCCCAGAAAGGGGTATACACGTGATTTCATTATATGCGGATGACACCGTGGTCTATCACCGTGGCGTGCGATCTGCACTTCCCGATCTAAGGCGTCTACTCGATGACTTTGGGGCTGTATCTGGACTAAGTGTGAATTGGCAAAAATCCTGCATGTGTTGTTTAAATGTCAAATAGCCATGGCCTGGAAGGCCTCTACCCCTCCCAATCTCAGACTTTGGCTTGGTGGGCTGCTGACATGGACCCACATTTTAAAACTACTTTGCATGGGGGGGGACTCACACATGGGTGGGGAGTGATGGGAGACCTTCTTACTTAGAGTAGAGGCGAAGAATGATGAGTGCCCACCATGAACCACATATAGTGTTCTCTATCACTGACACACACTTATCATGAAAACACTCTCACTGTGGGCTGCTGAGGGGCGTGGAGTTCCGCACTCGGAGCTCGCACCTGCCTCTTTGCCTTGTTAATGACATGTAAGGGGTCACGTCTATCTCTCATTGGCACATTAGACACGAACGGCTGTCACTCATGGCAATGGCCTTCTCCCCTTCCCCGAGATTGCCAGGGGGCAATTGCTCACAACACTCTCCTGCTCTCAGCCTTCCCCAGGCGTCTTTGCCTCCCGCCCTGCATGTGACTCCTCATTCACATGCACTGCTGGCACCAGAGCTATAGCTGTTTGGTTTAACCTTATTTGTCCCCCTTCTAGTATAAGATGTGTTTAATGAGGCCAATTCCATCATGACTTAATCCTGCAATGCCTTCCTGATAATTGTACATATGATGCTTTTTCCCAAGGCATGTCTTTGTTATGTCAAAATCGAAAGCATTTTTGTCAAAAATGTATCATGCTATGCATAACTCTAATAAACATGTTTGCAAAATAAACAAAGGACATGACCCAGCCCAGCTTCCTCCGGGCTCAGACGGGCGCAGATGGGCCCACTCTTGGCCCGGTCTTTGCCAGGAAAATTCCTGCGCGCTTCCTACGTTGAGGGGAAAAAAGTCACGCTACATGGCACTTCACCCCTCCTGCAAAGAATGGGATTCTGGAGATTGTAGAGCAGTGCCCCCAGCAGCAACACAATTCCAGGCAAAGTCATAGAGATGCATCCCACACTGTGGGGAAAATAGCTGCGCTATGTGGCGCGTCATTCCTCCTGCTGAGCATACTATTCTGGGGCTTGTAGTGCAGTGCCCCTAGCAGCCACCAAAATGCTAGGCTGGCAAAGTCATTGATTCCAAGTGGAACAGAGAGTACAATTCAAAATTTGCTCTATCATTAAGAAATTGTTTTGATGCTATGGCACAAAATATCTACAGAATCTGTTTATCAGATTGCATCACCAGCTACAACTTTAGGTCAGTTGCTGAGAAAAGTAAGCATCCAATTCTGATTTGACTGGAGGAGGCAGGGGAGCAGCCCTGCCAGCATATGGGGCCACAAATGTAGGATGCTTTTAGCAGTGTTCTGAAAAATTAAACACGTTTAGTGTCTGTAAGAGGAAACCTGAAGTTGTCTCTGCACGAAGGATTATTCGTTAGATCATGACCCCAACAGTACCAGTCCAACTAGAAGAATATAACCGGCCACATAACAATCAAAGTCAGCACCCTAATTAAACTCTCACTCAACATGGCAGGAGCAAGATTTCCAGATAATGATTGTGTCTTACCCCATGGACAAATGTATGTCCTAATGTAATGAGTGTCACACATTTAAGAACTTCACAGTGCTGCAAAGTATAAATACTCATGTAAAATTCCATTTAATAATATAGTCCTATACAGAATTTAATGCCACAATTATTTTTGCTGTTTCCAAACACGGCTAATTACTTGTGTTTCTATCACTCTTTTTAATGATACCCAGTTACTCAACCTTGGAAGGACAAAAGACTGAGTTTGCCTTGCCAGTGAAATGTAAAAAGCAGAATAAATCGTGTGAACTTGCATTTTCCCGAAATGCATTTATAACCAATGGCTTTGTATACAATTTCTAATTAAATTATGCTGAAAATGCATATTTTTACCAACATTTCTTTTAAGTTAGTTGCAGTAGGTAAACCTCCTTTCTTTTGCACAGTCAGATTTGAAAGACCTAGCATAAAAAGGCTGGATAATTTGATGATTGTCCTATTAGAACTTATGGTTTTTTACCTCATGTATGTAAATAAATTAGGGCCAAGTGAACTTTTTAGGTTCATTTTTCACATTTTTCTCTTGAGAGGGGAACATCTGAAGACCCCTGGAAGAAAATGTGCTTGCTTCATTCGCTCATAGAGTGGAATACAGTGGAGATACGTGCATCCCGTCACTTCCAGTGTTACGTGCCACAGCTGTACATGCTCTTCAGGTCAAATACCAAAATCCAAATTAAAATAGGTTGGGGGGCGTGGCTTGATGCGTCACAAGATGGCTGCGGCTCGGTGAGGCTCCGCGACACGACCGAGACCTTCGTCTCTCTCGAGCGGCAGTTCTTCTACATTGTCGTCATTCGGCGGGGAGCTTGAACGCGCGGACCCGGGGGCTCCGGTAGCGTGCTTTTTGGCCTCAATTAAGCCTTTCTTTTAACCTGTTTCCCCCGCGTCGTGCTCACCTCACAATTGCGGCCGCCATCTTGAGCTCTCTGGAATTTGGTGAATTTTACTAATTGGCACGAGCGCGCCCTAATGTCCAATTCTTTTGGCATAAATATTCTTTTTAAGTGAACTCTCACAATCCATTTAAAGGCGCCTTGGTTACATTAACCCCTGCATTTCCTATTCTGGTATTTCTGCAACCAGTGGCTCCGTTAGGTGTGTTCTCCTCATGGGCTTCGTCTGCTTTTGAATTTTTCCCTGCTGCATGGGCTTTCAAATATATTGTTTCTCTTCAGGAGTTGCTGGAATGGCTTTTGGCTGCTTTCTCCTTGGATTTTAGATATTTTTTGGTCCTGTGACACGCACCGGAACTCTGGTTTTCCTCTGCGACTGTGGTACTTTACCCATCATACCTTTTGTTAACTCTACATGGAGTCTCCCTCCATCCCCACTCATAAGGGAACCTCAGCGATCATGTCTTCCCTTCGCAAAGACTCCACCAATATTGCCTCCAAAAGACAAAAGAAGGACCCTTGCTCCCCCACAAAGTCTCCTTTACATTTAACGTTAGAGGACCTCATGGAGGAAATAAAACTTTTGAAAAATTTTGTCGTTGACACTAATTCCGCTCTTCAGAGGCTAGAGCAGAAATGGTCTAGTCTTGAGGCTAGAGTGTCAACAAACGGAGGACTTGGAAAATCGCAATAGGCGTAATAACCTTAGAATTTATGTTATCCCTGAAGGGGAGGAGGGCTCTGACATGCTCGCTTTCCTCAAAATTCATATTCCTAAATTGGTTGGTCTCAAGGAAAGCACTACTCTTAACCTGTGACGTGCTCATCGCATTGGACCCAAACCTGGAGGATCCTGTTCTGCTTCGTCATCTAGCCGCTCCAGAGGGATAATTGTCCTTTTTTTGGAATATACTGAGCTGTTAATGGTTCTCTCAGCGGCCAAGCAGAGAAAACAGATGCTATGGTCTGGCCAAAGGTTTTCTTTCCTCAAGATGTGGCTCGCGCCTCCGCCGCTCACCGTAAGGAGTTCCTTTCCTTTCGTCCTGCTCTTCGCACCATGAATGCCAGATATAGTCTAGTACATCCCTGCTTCTTTAAAGTCACCTATAGAGAAAGGTCTTATTCTTTCGACCGCCCTGAGGATTTAAGTTTAAGACAGTTAATTTTTCGTCACAAGGGCGAAGACATGGAATTCGGAAAATCCTGAATATGGACTCGTTTAACATGTTTTAGTCTCTTCTCACATAATTTTCCTGTCTCATATGTAATTGTTGTGGATCTGCTCTGTTAGATTGCATTCTCGTAACTAATTGTTGTTCTCTTTTTTTGTCTTTGCAATCTCTTTTTTTTTCTTTCAGGTGTCTCTTGTCTAGCACAGATACCCTTCCTTGATGCTTCCCACCTCCCTGAGCCTCCCTTCCTAGCCCTAATGTTCATAGTTCCTCTCCATATGTTGCTAAGTGTTATTCCCTTTATTAAATTTGCCTGTCTCTCTGTGTTTGTCTTCTGTGCTATTTATTCATCCGATTTAACTCCGCTCTTTATTTCTTCTTAATTGTCGCTCCATATTCTACTTCAATCATATTCTTTTTTCCTTATAGTGGTCTCTGTCGTGTTTCCTTGACTTCGCTGTTTCTGTCATCTGTCTTCCTTTCCGCGTGTCCCTACCTCTCCATGTTGTCTCTTTTCTACTGTTATGGTATTTTGTCTACTTTGACTGAAGTCTTTTGGCTTCCTGTCAACTTATCTTCTTCTATCACTTTCACTTCCTCTTCTCCCCTCTCTCCTTCCCTTCTATATCTTTGGTTTTTTATTTCTCATACTTCTTATTTTTTGAATTGTATCTCCTTTTTCTTTTTCTTCTCCTTTTCCTTTTTTTTATCTTCCTTTTCTTTGACTTGTGGCTACTCTCTCCTATCTTCTTCTCCTAATATATCTTTTTTGACTATTTTTGTCCCTTTCTCTTTTCTTGATTTACTCTTTTAACATCCTTTTTCTTTATTTTCTCTTACTGCACATTTTCTTACTTGTTGGCTCAAAATTTTTCTCATGTCGAATTCTCAGTTTTACCAATTTTAGAATGCTCATGGTGTTGCTTACTGTTTCTCCCTTTTCATTATGACTGATAATGTTCGCATAATATCCTGGAATGTGAAGGGTTTGCGTAATCCCGTCAAGAAACAGAGGGGCATATTCTCAAGAACGTGTGATAACCACCGCAAGTTTAGCTTAACGCAACTTCTCACATCGCAGTCCATCGCGGGAAAACAACGCCGTGTTAACGTAGCATTCTCAACCTGGCGGCACTATGCGATAGTCCCACGATAATGCACCAAATGACCGCGTAAAAAACAACGCGGCGCCCAAAAAATGTGACACACCAACGCGAATAAAGTTGCGATGAGGCCAACCTCGAAAAAAAAAACTGCGAAAACCAGCGACAGGCCTGCAATTCCCACGCGCCTGGCGGGAAAATGCACCATAAAAGCCGAACAAGAAAAACACACCATAAACAAAATAAAATGCGTAGCAACATGGACGCACCCGGAACGAGTGCGCAGGTGAACGCGAACCCCACAAGCCCCACAGACCACCAGCAAGGAAACTCGGGGTCGGGGAAGGCCAAGGAGAAGAGGAAGAGGAAGACGGGGTACAGTCCGCATGACAACCTGATCGTCGTCACGGAGGTGAGAGAGCACTAACAACAACTGTCCGTCTCCACCACCGTGTCATTGGCAACACAGATGGAAAATGGCATTCCATTGTGAATGCAGTCGGACTGCCGAGGAGGCCAAGATGCGCTGGCACGAAGTCAAAAGCCAAACCAAGCAGAAACCCGCTGCCACCCGGAAGGCAGCAACGGCGAATGGAGGTGGGAGTCCTGCGCCACAGGAGGAGCTGGAGCAAATGGTGGACACAGTCATGAGTGTGGAGACGGTGCAAGGAGTCGGGACTCCGGACACTGCTCGACATGACTTGACAAAACATCAACAGGGTGAGTAACTAACAGGGACTGGGGGGACGGGCACAATGTCACACATGCACAACGACATGTAGCTCATTGCACACCCACAACGACCCTGGGTCATGTCCCTGATCCCCGTGGCACACTGCAGCACACATACAAACACCAAGTAGGCCCCCGTCCACCATGTGCCCGAAGGGGTCCCACCCCACACAACACCGATTCCACTACACACACATGCACCAGTGCGAAACACAGCAAAGATGCGTATGCGAGAGCCACACTGACAATGCAAGTGACACCACATGACGAGCAGCATGGCCGGAGTACAATCACCATGACACTATGCACGCCACGAGACTGAGGTGGCTGAGTGTGGACTACATCCGGAAGGAGCAGGTCACACCCTGACACATCCACGTGCACAAACAACCACTGACGTCAACAATACATCTGCAGACAAACTATGCACAAGAGAACAAAATCCATCCAGGAGCACAAATGACCCCAGTCGCCAACATCACAGCACCTCAAAAGCACAAAAGCCAAAGGCACACCGCCTCCAAGGGATAAGGGGCAGCAAAATCACAGCAGCAGGTGCGACTCTCACACAATGCAGCACACACACATAGCAATCACAGCACATCCACATGGACGGCAATGTGGGACACAGTGCAACACTTACACTACAGAACAGAGGACACAACTGACTCCGCCTGTGCGAAGAAAATGGCCAATCACATCTGACATAGCAGGAAACTGTGAGATGAAAATGTACATGTACAACATCACCTACGTCATGTAGTCCAATTGTCCACTATCCCGCATCAAATAGTCCGCCAATCCAAAACAGTTACAATGTACATTGTCATGCAGTCTGTATGTAAACCCGAACAATGCGTCAACATACATGCCAACACAATGTCAACAAGCATCTCCCAGAGGGACAAACAACACCTCCAGCAGAGCAGACCAGACAACCCATCAGTGATGCTGAAGAGGACCTCCACACTTCCGACACCTACGCCCTACAACAGTCCATGGACATCTCAGGCAATAGAGCTCCAGGAGCAGGGCAGCCCACTCCACCGAGGACACACCACCCCCTGCACGGACAACACAGCTGGACGCACCCACCACCCCGGCTGGCTCACAGCAGCCCACCTAAGCACACATCCCATTACAAGGCCAGCTGTCAGACTGCCAGAAGGGGCTGGCCAAACATGTGCGGGTGGGGTACTACCTCATGGGAGACGAACTAGATCCCATACGTGGGTGTCAAAGTCCCATCATGGACCACCTACACACCCCAACGGAGACCCACACTGCGACAGGGACACATGCCTTTGCACATTTCCAGTACTGAACCACACCCAGAGCCACGTGATAATCACCCACACCCCCACGCCGGACTAGCGTACGCCGGCCAAGTTCACTCCTCTTACGTATTGGGTGGGGGACAACAAAGCTACATGTGCAATGTCCCACCCTCTGCCTGCGGTGACATGGCTGTGTCCTCTGCACACAGCACAATGTAAGGTTGTGGGGCCGGGGCCCTAATGCATACATCATGAGCACACGGACACACTCAGATAGTTTGTTGAACTGGCCACGAGCACGTGTGCTGAACACCTTTATTGGCATGGTCACATGTACAGTGACGCTTGTGCTGGATGTGTGTGTGGTGAGTGTAAGCCAGCCCGCAGGGAGTCGTTGGTGCTGGCAACAACTTGAACAGTGATCACAATTGAAGCAGAAACATAAAACATCAGCATAACAGAAACAACTGTGAAGCATCATGGTGGTTGCCGGAGAGAGTACAGTGTTCACCCTACATGCAAGCAGAACGGTCCTTGATTTGTGGTGCACTGAGTTAGTGGCACCTGAGGAGCTGAGCAGGGTATCAAGCTGATGATGGCACCCACGACTGGTGTGAGCTACTCTGAAAGTCTGGCAGTAAGACACTTCCGACTCTGGCACCTGTTGTCTGGAGTTGGTCCTGGCGGTGGTGGCGCATGCATCCTGCGGTGATGCGACGTCCAGGCAGGTCAGGACTCGATTTGATGTGTGAGCCCAGGTGGACCGCAGTTGAGGGTGGAGGCAGCGGGCAGCGCGGGCCAACCGCTGTTCAGCAGGCTCCTCCTCGAACACTAACACACGGCGTTGAAATGGCATGTGGTGATGACTCGTTGTTGACCGAGGCATTAGCGACAGAGCCGAGCGGGTGTTTAGCCAGCGACGATGCCGTGTCCTGCCTGGTACGGACTGGATTGGATTTGTGTGAGGCCTGCAGGCCCGCAGTGTAGTCCGAAGGCGTAGTCTTCAAGGGCCCACAAACACGTGTGGCTGGGATGCTATTCACAGAGTTGGTGGCACCACATCGAAGGGAGTACAGTGATATAAACTCTGCATTGTCGTGTGTACTCGGCCATGGGAAAATCAAGACTTAGTCCCATATGTGTGACCTCCTTGACCACAGTGTAGGCCCGGGGCAGCGGTCAGTAGGGGCCCACAGCCACGTGTCATTGGCCCGCGATGCACAGAGTTAGTGACACCAGGGCAGTTGTCGGCAGTGTTCGTACACCTCCGTAACGATGGTCCTTTTCTCCTCCGGACTGAACCGCGTCTTCCTCTTACTCGTCTCCTTGCATACAATGATATGTACTCGCCATGAGGGAATCACGACTCAGTTCCACATGTGTGTCCTACTCGACCGCAGTGTAGGCCGAAGGCGTAGTCATCAAGGGCCCACAGACACATGTGGTTGGGATGCCATGCACATACTTTGTGTCACTACATCGAAGGGAGTATAGTGATATAAACTCCGCCATAAAGTGTGTACTCTGCCATAGCATGATCAAGACTCAGTTCCAAATGTGTGACCTACTTTAGCGTAGTGTAGGCCGGAGGCAGCGGTGGTGTACGTCAACGAAAAAGGAGTAAAGCGGGCCTGTGTCGCGGAGGCCGTGATGGTCTGAGGAGGCTGCGAAGGTCGCGGGCCTCGGGCTTGGAGCTTGCGCCGGCACGTGGTGGGCCCTCTTTGACACACGCCGGTGTCGGCAGGTGAGCAGTGAGGCCTGGCTGCGCAGGGGTGGGCATGACGGCTCCGGGGACCAGCGGCCCGAGGTGCAGCAGGCGCACAGGGTCACACGCCACACCGCTCACGGCGTCAGCCTCGTGGCGGGGTGGGAGGCGTCGCCCTGGCAGATGCGTTGGGCATTCCGGAAGAGAACCACGGCTAGTGCTATGTGCTTTTTATTCACACCCCTGCGCTGGCCTGGCATACGCCGGGCCAGCCCACTCCGCACACGCTTACTGGGGGGACGTCACAGGCTACATTTCCACGATCTTCCCCACTGGCTGGGGTGACATGGTTGCGTCCACTGTCCACGACACTCCAGACACCAGCAGTGCATGTAGACATGGCTGTGTCTGTGGTCTGCATACTGCAGTCTGTCCAGCACATCTCCGCCACACTTGGCATTGTGTACATACTCATTCATGGGTCACTTGCCTCCTTGGCACATGCCTGGTTCCCACCTCTCCCCACATTCCGGTATTGTGTGGCTGAGGTGCCATGCCGTCGATGGCTCATGTACATGGCTGACCAAGGTTGCCACAGTAAGTTGTGCTGTAGTGTCTGGTGGGGGGGACATGTTGTTTGGCATGTTGTATGTGGTTTTGTGACGTGTGGAGTGCCAGAGTTGTGAGTTGCATGATTGTGGGGTTGAGGTGTATGGTGTGTTCATTTGGTACTTGCCAGCGGGCAGCGCATTCCCATGGGTGCCAACCTGGAAGCGCTGGTTGATGTTGGACTGTCGGAAGATGAAGGGGACATGCACACTGCCTGGGTAGTTGGCCATGACATTGGTGAGGAGTCCCCTGTGGTCCACTATTGCCTGCACGTTGATGGGATGCGTGTGCTTTTTGTTGGGGTATTGTGTGCGGTGTTGGCAGGGGGCACATGTGGGACAAGTGTGCAGTGGATTGCCCCCGACACGTGCGGGGCTCCAGCCATGGCGTATAGTCCTTGCTTGGTCTCCAGCTGTTCCTGCGCATTGTGGGGGACGTATGGGTGCTGGGGTCCCGAGCTGATGAGGGCATCCGGGACAGGTGTGAGGAACTTGGATGGGGCTGGCTGGGAGACTCCTCTGACTCGGGCGGTTGTTGTTTGGGAGGGTACCAGAGGCCAACAGGTGCAGCACATCCAGCAGCTTTGACTGTGGAGGGATGTTGGTTGTCCGCTGTGTTGGTACCGTCAGCCTGTGGGCAATGATGTTCAGGTTGCGGAGGATGGTTGTCCTTTTGGGCCTGTAGTGGGCATTGGCATTGTCTGGTGTTGAGTCTGTGGGGCTGGTGCATTTCCTGGTGGTCCGCTGTCTTTGTCTGCGCTGCCTCTGTGGTGGTCCGTTGGGGGGGTGGCGGTCCTGGGGGTGGTGGCGGTGGGTGTTGTTGCCCTCTGGGGGCTCCGGGGTGCATGGTGAGTGGCTCCATGGCATCTGTTGTTCTTCAGGTGTGGCTGTGGGCCGGGCTCCCTTTTCTTGTGCAGGTTGACGTCCGACTTTGCACCAGGTCAGAGCAGGTGTTAATTTCCTGCTCGTAATGCGCCGTATCGCCTGTTTTGTGTTCCTATCGCAGATGTGGCTGGTCGTTGAGAATGTTGCGTTGTGGTGTTGTCGCTGCTTTTTGCTCGGGAATGCCTACTCTGCATCTCATTAGCGATAGTTGACGGGGTCCTCTGTGGCGATGTTTTTTGCAACTGCTTTCGCAGGGAAACTGGTGTTATGGGATGAATGGGGCGATAACCTTATCGCGACGTTGGCTGCGTTAAAGTGCCGTTAACTCGGCGATAGCTCCTTGAGAATATGCCCCAAAGGATATTTACTCATTTATCTAGATTACATTGTAAAATTGCGATGTTACAAGACACACATCTTAATGAAAATGATATTAGCTCTCTTAAAAAACAATGGGTAGGTCATGTGTATTGTTCCCCAGCTAAAGACAGAAAAAATGGAGTGGTGACATTATTTCATAAGTCCCTTTCCCTTACTATAGAAAAGGAGGAGAAAGATGCTGATGGCAGATGGCTTCTTCTTCATCTAGTTATAAATGGTTCCCCTATCTCTCTCCTTAACATTTATGGTCCCACTGGTATTGATTCACAGTTTTGGCAGTCCATGTCACATACCCTCCACTCCTGTTCTAACTCCAACCTCTTAGTGGGTGGGGACTGCAATCAGGTCATGGATCCCTTTACTGACAGGAAATCAACCTCTAGATATATCCCTAATAAAATGCAAAAAACCTTTACGAGCATTATTCGTTCGCGAGGTTTGGTAGATGCTTGGAGGATATATAATCCAGATTGTTTGGAATACACCTTCCATTCTCCAACACATAATTCTACATCCAGAATTGACTACATTTTTTGAGTCCTCATCTTCTCCCTAATCTAACCCATGCTGAAATTGGATCCATACTTATTTCAGATCACGCTCCTGTTTTTATTAATTTAGATCTCCCTTCTGAGCCCTCCAAACCCCGTAGATGGTGCTTTAATAATTATCTACTCAAAGATCCCACTTTCATTGGGCGCTTTAAGGACTTTTTGACAGAGTTTTTTCTTTTTAATGCTAGTCCGGGCATACCCTTTCACACCATTTGGGACGCTTTTAATGCGACAGCCAGAGGATTTATCATCGGGTATGTGGCTGCTAGGAAGAAACAACTTCTCAAGGAAACAGCTTCCTTGCTATCTTCCATTAAGCAACTTGAGCATACCTATTTCTCTTCTAATGATAATGATACTCTTAATAAATTAGTCCAAGCAAAATTGAATTTTAATAGGAAGTCGACGGAGGAAGCCTCCGGGACGTTACTAAGAATTAATTCCAAATTCTACGGTGGTCGTAATAAAGCTGGCAAATTGCTAGCGAACTATTTGAAAGTCAAATCTCAAAGATCCAAAATAGTTAATATCATTGATGACAATGGTGTTAATCACTTCAAAGATGAGGAGATATTAAAATGTTTTACTGATTTCTATAAGACCTTATATACTCCTGAATCTTCTCCTTCTGACACTGCTTTGGAGGCATTTTTCGAATCTTTGCCTCCACGCCCCTCCTCCCCTCCTGATTGCTCCTTATTAGACAAAGATCTGTCCCTTTCTGAAATTAAACTAGCCTTAGCCCAATTACCTAAAGATAAGGCCCCCGGCCCGATGGTTTTAAAGCTGAATTCCACTCCTGCTTTTCACAGACTCTTCTCCCCTATCTTTTATCCCTTTTTCAGCACTTTATTTCTCATAATGAGGCTCGTGGCTCATTTCTTGAAGCCATGATTTGTTTAATCCCAAAGAAGGATAAAGATCCCTCATCCTGTGCCAACTATCATCCTATTTCTTTAATCAATTTAGATTGCAAAATGTTTGCTAAGGTATTGGCCCTTCGTATCAATCAGGTTATTCCTGATTTGATTGGCTCTGAACAGTCAGGGTTTGTTAAAGGAAGATCGCTGGCAGACAATTCAAGAACCTTTTTAAATATCATTCATCTTGCGTCTAAGAGTTCCTCCCCCGTTGCAGCCATCACCCTAAACGCTGAGAAAGCTTTTGATCGCATTCATTGGCTTCTTATGATGCGCACACTTAAGTGGCATGGTTCTGGTCCCAGTATCTTGTCTCTTATAAGTTTGTTATATTCCTCCCCAACCACTTTAGTCTTTGTTAATGGGTTTCAATCTCCTTATTTTACCCTCCAACGAGGCACACGTCAAGGTTGCCCTCTTTCACCTTTGCTCTTTATCCTATCTCTTGAACCCTTTCTTCATTCTCTACGACACTCTTCCGCATTTCGGGGTTTTTCACACAAATCAATTGAAATCAAGTTCACGGCTTATGCGGATGACATTCTGCCTGCTTTTACGGATCTTCTATCTTCATATGCTGCTCTGTCAGGATATAAATTAAATTTCTTTAATTCCGAAGTCTTTCCATTAAACAGATATTGCTTAAAAAGTATGTTCGATGGAACAGATTTCAAATGGAACACTAATTATATTACATGCTTGGGGATCAAATACTCTTCTTCAATTGCTAGAACGGTTCAGCTTAATTTGGAAGATGTTTTATTAAAGGTATCTGGCATGGCAGAAAAATGGTCTCCCTTATTTTTGTCATGGTGGGGCAGATTGGACACAATCAAAATGATGATGCTCCTGGTATTAATTTTTATTTGTCCATGTTACCAGTGAGGCTTCCATTAAAAAAAATGTAAAATCTTAATGGTGTTTTAAGTCAATTCCTCTGGAATAACAGGAAAGCTCATATATCTTTATCTTCTTTGTCTGCTAAGGATCAAGGAGGTGTCAATTTTCCTATCTTTCGCCAGTACCACTCCTCCTTTTTAATTCGTCAAGTTTTACCTTATCTGTCTCCTTTGGATGAACCCCTCATATCGGTATGGCATAGGTTGGAGGAATCTGTGATTCACCCGTATCCCTTCTCTTCGTTAGCCAATTTCACACATCCTCCTCGCGCATTTAAGTCCCCAACCATCTCAAAATTTATATCGACCTTTAACCTGGTCCTAAACAAATCCCTTTCATCTCTGCAAATGTTCCTGGATTCCCCCATATGACATAACAAGTCCATTAAACTCTCCAACCGTACCATTTTTTGGAGAGATTGGGCAGCCAAAGGGATCATCCAGGTTAAACACTTATTACGGGGTACGCATTTTCTATCCTCTCAGGAAGTACTATCTAAATTTTGCCTGCCTGCCACTTCCTTTCTTAAGTATGATTCTTTAAGATTGTTTTTAACTCAACAGTTTTCTCTTCTTTCTGGCTCATCCCCCTCCTAATCAGACCCCCATTAGAACCGCTATCTACTTCCCTTTTCGTTCGGGCCCCTCATATCTATAAATATCTTCATTTTTCTCGGCCCAATCGGCCCAAGTGCAAAACTGAACTTTTATGGGAATCAGATTTGCAGCGTACTCTCTCTGTACACACATGGAATTCTATCTGGACATGGATACACCACACTTCCTGTAATGCTAGCACCACTCAAACTCTTTATTATTTTTATCAGAGGTTGTTTTTCACCCCATTGTCTATCTCCAAATTCAGTTCCGACCTATCCCCCAACTGTTGGACCTGTAAAAGCACTCCTGGCACATACTTACACTCCTTTGTCCTAGCATTTCTCTTTTTTTTGGACAAAGGTATGTAAATTAATCTCCTCCATTTCTTCTATCAATTTTCCTTTTGATATCTACTCCATATTTTTGGGCAGTAACTCAGTAAATTGGTCTGGTGCTCACAAGATGGGCACTTTTGTGGATTTGTTACTTGCTATTGCCTTTCAGGTTATTACCTCCAACTGGAAGGATGCAACTAGGGTCACTTTTTTGGCTTGGTGGAATCTTATCTGTTATCATCATAGGCTAGATAGAGCTTCTGCCACTACCTCTCAGCAACTCCTTTGAAAAGAAGCCCTTTGGTCTCCACTCACCAACTATTTATCCTCCTCTGCATTATGCAGCAAGGACAATACCTTTGTCTTCCAGCCGCCATGCGTATTGTGATACATTTTTCTTATATTGTTCATATAAGACAATGTATGGTTATCATTTTGTTATATGAAATTGTATAGTGCTCGTTATCGGATATTCCTACTTAGTATATTGGTAAGGATGTTGATTCTCTGTTGATTCCTTTTTCTTTCTTCTTTTCTTTCTTCTTCTCTCTATGTATCTTTTCTTCCTTTCCCTAAAAAACTTAAAACGCCACTTGCTATGGTACATAATTCTTCAATAGTGCCCTTAGCCTTTGGTTTTAGTTTTTGATAAAGGCAGTTGTACTAAGTTTCCATTTTACCATGCTTGTATACTCTATTTGATATATTATGCAATTCTTTTATAATTGTTGATATAATACTGTTTCTTTGTTTCTATTTGCTTCAATAAAGCTCTTTAAACTCAAATTAAAATAAGTTAAATTGCCTCAATTGCATACATTATGGATGTTCTTAAACCTTAAACAAATGAAGCAATATGGTGGCTTGTTAGTGAGTTATTAAATTCTGAATAAAATAAACTAATATTTTCCGCAACGGAAAGCAGGGGAATGCAAACAGATCCGAGCTAGCTCTTGCTTGTAATGCAAGCGTCCTCCATACAAACACTATCCTATAGAGTGTACGTCATGACTGTAGTGCTCAATTACTATTCCGCTAATCTTTATGACAGTAGAAACTGGCAAAAGTCTCATTTCCGAAGTACAATTTGAAATGTGCAATGTATGACAGTCAAGTTTTATAAACAAGATAAAAGCACATTTTCGCGAATATCCCCTTTTCTGAAGGGTCTTGAGGGTTTATTCGCAGCCATTTGCTCTAATCTACTTGAAGTATATTTTAGTGTAAAATTAAATCCTCAAAAAAAGCCCATAAAATATAAAAGTAAACTAAAACCCAAAACATTCTTTGAGCCCTCAGTATCAATGTTACATCTACACTTCATATTTTGCTTTATTATTCGAACAGAAGGGGATCCCCTGGGGCCATCCTGTTTATCATTTCTATGTTTGTGATGAAGGCAGGTCATAACATTATTTTTCCATTTTTCCCAGAGCTGTGATACAACAAATCACAAAGAAATCAGCGGTGCTGGCAGGACACCTGTCCGTGGGCGCTCAGATACATCGATGTTATTAAATATGGGCGATCAGGGTAGGAGATGGGCCAGCAGAAAAAAAGCACTGCATTTATGAAATCGGACGATCCTGTTTCGGTAGTTTGCCAGCAAAACAAAGGCAGGTTCATGGTAAATCCTTCTATAATGAAAGGAAGTTAATAATGCACTATTCGTTTAGATATGATAATTGCTGAGACTTCTTGAAGGACTATACCTTTCTGTTCATGGTATATTTTTCTGGAATCGATTGCATTGGCACCACATTCACTTCATATGAGCCATTTATAATTCCCCATATGTTAAAACGCGTTTTTTCTTTTTTTATTCAGCAGGGCAGCAACAGGGCAGCCTAGGCAACACGTATATGACAGACGTACATTAATGCGTAAAGTCGTGAGTCTTTATAGGTATTATTTCGTCGATTTCTGAAGTTTTCCCAATCACTCAATAAAATATGGTGGCAGGAGTAAGGGTCTGAGGCGCTTTTAGGCAGTACACCAAAAATGGTTACACATTGTGCACTGATTTTTATCAACCTGTCCCTGATTTTTTGATGCAACGTACATATAAGTAGGTAATGCCACAAATATCCAGTATTAGAATTATCAATATTATGTGGTCAGGTCATATGTTTGCAACCCCCTGTAATTGCCTACAAAAATGAGACTGGTGGCCTGCAAGTAATAGCACCATCCCTGTGATGGCATACCCAATCAGGATTTTTTATTTTTAAAACTGCCCACGTTCCTTGAAGGGACTGGTGCTGCTTTAGAAGAAAAAAAATCTGTTTGGGTATACATCATGAGAGGAAGAAGCGATGTCTTGGATTACTACCTGCTCCATCACCCGCCACCATTCACAAAGGGAATGGTGTTCCAAGGTGTCCGCTAAAGGGAAGGTGTATCAAGGGGACATCTTCTTCTGTGTGAATCAGTTACCACTTTCTTTAAGGGGTTGGTAACTGATCAATCTTTTTGACTCAATTACAATCACAAACCATTGATATACGCCATTGCAACTCCCAATCAGGATTGCCTGTTCCTTTACCAACCCTTACTTTCTGCAAATTAAAACGGTTTAGTAAACTGCATCTGTAGGGTTTGCAAATAAAAACTGTTTATAACATTGGGAAGTTATATTTATTTTATTTCAATATACTTTAATCTTTGTACTGAAGATTATGTAACTTAAAATGGATACATGAAAACAAGGACACATTTCAATGGAACATCCAGGATACAGCTCATATGGAAAAGCTGAAATGATTCCAAAATTCTGGGACATACTTCCTAAACATTTTATGCACTTTTGTGATCAGCACAACCCAACTGGTACATCCACAGGAGCAAAGAAAGATAGGAACACATGTGAGGCTCTTCTAATGTTCTGCTCGGTAAACATCGTTTACCACATATCCTTTTCCCCGCAGGCAATTACAACGTGGTCGTTACAATGAAGGGGTTGTAACAACGCATACCATTACTCCACAAGTCGTAACAACGACTTGCGGAGGGGTCAGAAGGTGTTGGTTTTAAAATCCAACACCTTCCCTACTGTTGCACAAACTGGAGTTGGAATAGTAAATTGTACTATTCCAACATCCAGCGCCCCCCCAGAGCAAGTCATTGTTACGACTTGAGGAGTAATGGTATGCGTTGTTACAACGCGGTCATTGTAACGACTGCATTGTAATTGTTTGCGGGGAAAAAGAATGCGTAGTAAGGTGGCATATTCGTTCCGCACTGATGATTAAGTTGGCAGGCATGCACTCTCTACAGAGTGCCAGCAAACGAATGTATGACATTACTACGCCATCCATTACCCCGCAGTAGGTTACAACATGGACGTTACATCGTCCGCGTTGTTACCACGCATGGCTTTACATCGCAAGTCGTTTCTACGACTTGCACTAGATGGCACGCTGGACTTAGGAATAGTATAAATTACTATTCCTACTCCAGTTAGCGCAACAGCAGGGAATGTGTTGGATTTAAAATCCAACACATTCCCTGGTGTTGCGCGCCATCTAGCGCAAGTCGTAGAAATGACTTGCGATGTAATGCCATGCGAGGTAACAACATGGACGATGTAACGTCCGCGTTGTAACCTACCCGCGTGGTATTACCAGCGTTGTAAACGCTGTTTCCCCCAGCAAACATATTCAAAATTGCTGCTCATAGATTTGGGCGTGGCATTGCGGGTTGTTCCAATGAGTGTGTGTAATATTCACTCATTTCGCATATGTGGGAAGACCAGATGTTATTTTGAGGCTTATACATTACTTGGAAAGGATTCCTATTTTTTCTTTTGGTGCATACTCTATTTTACGAGCTTAGATATCAGTCTTTTTATAACACTGGGATTTCGATACTATGTTCTCCAATATGCATAATGGAAAAGTAATATTGAAATAAAATATAAATAAAGATTGCAAAATGAAAGAATTCCTGGATGACTTATTTCAGAAACATCAAGAAAGCCTTCAAGGTCAATTCTATCTAACCCCTCATTTTAAAGACTCACAGAAGCCACAGAAATCTTTTTATCCTGCTTGAAGAAAACCCTCAAAAAACTCTCAAATTCTCTCTGAGGCACCCAGAGAATTCTATGCAGTTGTTGGGTGGGTGTGGGAACAGTGGATTTGCACTATGAAAACGATCCCCTCACTCACAAATGAGGGCACTATATCACTTCAATGTATGAAGTGCACCAGGTGATTGTATCAATGTGATAACACTCTTATCCCAAAAAATAAAATGTCTGATTTCCAACAGATTTGGTGTAACTTAGAGCCTGATTTAGATCTTGGCTACACTGTCACATCGGTGACGGATATCCCTTCCGCCGAAATATAATTCCCATTATATCCTATTGGATATAATATACAGGCCCTTAGTCTTGTAGTACTTCTGGCTGATTTCTGAACTCCAGGAGCAAGCCAGAAGCACTCATGGAGTAATCCCAAGTTCAGAAGTAAGCTTTCTACAAGAGAAAGTCATATTTTCTTCTACTAGAAATTTTTTGAAACAGGCCCAGCGATTTTTCTATGAATAGGTGCGTCTTTCTCTTTTACTACTCCTGTAGTTCTGCAATAAACTAGTACTACTGGTTTACCCCTCTAACAAATGAGTAAGCTATGATTTTTTAAAGAGCAATTTACAACATATTCTTTGTGAATCAGGCACCAGGAGTAAGCCAGAAGTTGGCCTCTTCTGCGAAGGTGTTTCTTACTCTTTTAGGGGCATATTATCAAGAACGGCGTAAAAATTATCGCCGGTTTAGCGGCAGAAAACTGCCGCTAAAGCGGCGATAATGGGCTTGATAATATGCCCTGGAGAATTCCAATAGAAGCCCATGTTCACACCAGAACATGGACTTCTATTGAATTCTCAAGGGCATATTATCAAGCCATTATCGCCGCTTTAGCGGCAGTTTTCTGCCGCTAAACCGGCGATAATTTTTAACGCCGTTCTTGATAATATGCCCCTTAGTACTCTAAGATTACTCTTGAATTCCAGGAGTAGCCACGAGTACTCATGTGGAATTCAAGAGGAAGTCAGGAGTATTACAGAAATAAGCCACTCCAACTCATAGCAAAATCTTTGTGAATCAGGCCAATTCGACTAACTTACCAATAACTGCGGAAGTTGAAATATGAGTTGCAGTTTTTTCATTTGAATATGTGTATTTGTTTCAAGTTATTAGTTGCTATTAGCTCTAGATATCTCGGGAAGGAGTTCTAACCCAATATCACTTCAGCTGAGCAACCATCAATCTAGATTGATCATTCTGTGCTTAGCAACGGTAGTGCATTATGCCACAAATCAAATGGTTTTACTTTTTAAGACCATAGATTGTCTCTGTTCTCAGATATTTGCAGCTTCCGAAGCCACACTTTTTATGTAGATAACCGTACAATACTTTAAGTGTGAGATCACTGCATCTTGTATCCATTTTTTCTTTGTTTCTCAGCCAAAGGTGGCCAGGCATCTTGCCCTATTCTGTTAGGTGCTTTGTGTATCATTCTATCTTCTGATAAATCCTTTCATTGGAATGCATGGGATACTATTTTACATCTGAAAAGCGCACTCAATTATCTCACGGGTTGGCAAACTCAATTATTAGTCTGCTAAATGCATTCTAGACAGAAAACAATTATTTTGCTCCGATTTCCTGGTACTGGTAAAGCCAATAAGGCTGGCTTAATGTGATAAACTGAATTTGTGCAGGCAGCACATATAAATATAATTTGCCCATGCTCCTACTTGTATTTTGTGAGAGCAATCCTTGGAGACAGACTGTTAGAAATGGGGTTTCTGGTTGACTAGGGTATGCACCTTAGCCAGGCAGAACCCACCACTCTAGTCATGGTATGGGTGTTACACACCTAAGTTAACCCCTGCTCACTCCCTTAGTAGTTTGGCATGAGCAGTCAGGCTTATCCCAAAGGCAATATGTAAAGCATTTGTGCAGCATACACACACCACAGTGACACATTAAACACACCACAAAAGAGATTCCACACAGTAGTATATAAAAATATCTCATATATTGTATATAACACAGAGACCTAAATCACATAAACCATAAACAACTTTGACAACTAGACAATTGTCATAACATCACAGTGCAATAAAGTGAAGACTTATATGTTGCACACATCATCAATACACCATTACTGTGCATATTATGCAGGTCCTGAAATGATACTCATTATCCTGTTATTGCTAGGCATAAACGATAATAATAAACACATCACAACATGAAATGTAGTGACTGTCAAGATCACAGGAATCTCCCTATCACCATAAAGCAGTCATCACATAGATATAGCGCACTTGTGCTTCCACTAGACTCTATATGATACTGAGGGTTTCCAATGTAGAGCACAGGAGCAGCTGTGCGCCTATTTTCGGTAGTACGGTAATTGTTGTACCCTGTACATAGAGACACTGGTAGCCATGTAGTATATTCCAAGTCTTCTTTATTGGTTCCATGTCAAGGTAGCATCAATCTCTGTCCAGCCAGCTCTGGTCAGGTACTAGTCATGTACCAGCCCCACCAGGAGCAGTCTGCCTAGCTGCTCAGCCCATCTCTAACTGTCACCACTCATCCACTCAGGCACCCAAACATTCCACGCATCACAGTCACACCAACATTCCATAACCAACTCACACTCTGGCTGAGCAGCTAGGAGGACCTAGGCTGGTTTACATGTAAATGTAATACTGAGGATATAACATTATCCCTTTCCTTTAAATAAAAACAAAAATGAAAACATCAAGAGAAGAACTATGCACAAAAAGCAGTAAAGTTCGGAACCCAGGGATGCAACTTAAAGCAAAACATCACGGGAGAGTGAACAGTACAAGTCAAGAAAAGATGGGAAAAATATGACATCAAAAATATGAGCATCAATATCCCCCATCCTCCCCCATTAAAATTATCAAAACATATTGAAGCGTAAGCTTGCAGAGATTCAAGTACAAATTGTAATACTTTGCAATGTAAACTGTAAAATTATGTACTGTAAGGCAAAGAGTAAAGCACCCCACAACAATAATCTCAATAAACATAAAATAGAATAGAGCAAAGGGTAACAGACCCCGCAACCAATCCCAATGAAGATATGTGGAGTGACGCAAAGGGTAGAACACCCCGCAACACCAATCCCAACTACAAGGGAACTAACAAAAATATATGGGACAGCGACCCATGGTAACAGTGTAAGGGACAAACACCCATAACACACACCCTATGAAGGGTTGTACCTTAGTACTGCGCGCAACATGTAAATGGGGTCTAAACCCATAACCTAACCCTGTGTAAGGGTTAAACTATAAAACGATTATGTATGGGAACTAACCCATGACCCAAACCTCATGTAGAGGTCACTAACTGGGAGTCAAACCCAACCCAATCCCTGACAAAAGGAATCAATTGTGATGGGACCATTACCCAAACCCATCCCTCCTTTAAGGGATCACTGTGATGACCACCCACTAGAACACATGGACGACCCATCCTTTGATAAGCATAAAACTGTGGCATCACGACATACGATAACATTGCAAGGTTAATACAAGTACTATACCAAAAACTATAGAACACTAGTGAACTGTGCCCCACGCCGTTGAGCGATCTCTCACACGAGTTGACTCGGCAATTCCCTGCGCTCACAACAAAGTAAACCACAAATATGCTGTAAAAGATGACTTCTTGTAAAGCAATGAACATTAACATTTTCAAACAATGCTGTCATTAACCACACTGTAACTAAAAATGATGGATAAATTCCTCCTGTGAGTGATGTCTCCCAAAATTAGAAAAGGCAGACTCAATTCATAGTGTGATGACAGCAATCCAATAAAATATAGCACACGTTACAGCATAAAGCTAAAAAGAGCATTCGAAAGTCACTACAAAGACAGAACCATCAGCAAAGGCAAAACGGCAATGAAAGACTCCGGGGCAGTGTCATCAGTATGAGTTTGTATCAGCGAAAGTCACTTAAAAAACAGAACCTTCAGCAACGGCAAGACAGAAATGGAAAACTCCGGGGCATTGTCTCCAAGTAGAGTTTGTATTAGCCCCCCAACTGTGCAAAAACGCTCTGACGTGGACAAACCCAAAGAAAGTAAAGTACCTATATTGTCTTGTGGAAAAGAGACAAACCATGAGAGCAGGAGCCAATTTCACCGATCTTGATACTGCAAAGCTGCTGATGTTTGAACGAACTTACTGTAGAATGAACGATGTGATTGGCGAAGCAGAATAGACATAGCTTACAGCCTTGGTGAGATACACCAATCCCAATATGGCGGCATGCTGTGTCACGCTGGTGCAGAGTGGTTCACGGAGCGTGCATGCACCAAAACGTCCGGAGGAAAGAAAGAGTTGGGAGGAGACAGGCGTCACAGAGCTACATGAGGAGCTTGATGTCTGAAGTTCTACGTCACCATGCAGGTAGGAGTGCGCGTGCTGGTTGTGACACACGCCTCATTTTTTAACAGCAACACGGCAGTTGAAAAAAAAAAAAAAACGCTCACAGTCTCGATGTCTCAGTGGAGACCAACAATGAGCGACATTCAAAAAAAAAATAATGTCTGACCTCTCTTGACTCGCAGCTCATTTTTAGCAGACGCTGCCAAAACAAACTGTTGGCACAGTGCCCAGACGATCCAGTGTGGGCCAAAGTACAAACTCTCGATCGTAACATGCACATCTTCATCACAGAGCATGGAACAACTCATTACTGTGCACAGGCGAAAACACGCAAGACTTGCAAAGAGTCTATCATCCACAATGTAAGTAAAATCACCAAAACTAAATTCTTCTTTGCTGTTGCTCATAGCAGTACCCACAACTTCGTGTTCACATGGCAAAAAAAACAGAATGTGCTCAATTGTGCAACACTAGATGAGTGCTATACTGACTTTAGAGCTGTGGTTACTCCTCCAAAGCATCACACCTATGTGGTACAAGTGAAAATACTCCACTGAGATTGTTTGAAAAACTTGTTGAGCCACACCATTCATGTGTGGTACCCGTGAATTTCATTCACTGAGTTAAACTATAACTCACATATGTGCAGCCACAAGTCCATTAGACAATATAAGCATCCAAGTGGCATACACCATAGGATGTGGAAGGGTGAAACTAATCCAGACATCCACTATCATAACAGTCCATACCTGTAGTGAAATCCATGGAGCAGGTTCAGGCGTGGAAGGGGCCATCCGATGAAAAGGACACTGGTGGGGCTGGTGCTGGCTTGCCTGAAGCTCCAAACATGACGCTCTTACTTTTTTGCACTGGGTCTCTTTGTCTTGGTTCACTTGTTTCTTGTTCATGTAGTCACTTGGTTTTGTAGTTTCTTTTTGTTCATCTTGGTTTCTGTACCATCCTAAAGACGCTTGGGTAAGTCCGCTCGTCGCCAAAATAATGTTGTACCCTGTACATAGAGACACTGGTAGCCATGTAGTATATTCCAAGTCTTCTTTATTGGTTCCATGTCAAGGTAGCATCAATCTCTGTCCAGCCAGCTCTGGTCAGGTACTAGTCATGTACCAGCCCCACCAGGAGCAGTCTGCCTAGCTGCTCAGCCCATCTCTAACTGTCACCACTCATCCACTCAGGCACCCAGGCATTCCACGCATCACAGTCACACCAACATTCCGTAACCAACTCACACTCTGGCTGAGCAGCTAGGAGGACCTAGGCTGGTTTACATGTAAATGTAATACTGAGGATATAACAGTAATTTTGGGCATACACACACACCAGGAACCTCTGTCCTGGCGAGCTGAGGCTAGCAAAATGCCCTGTAAGGTCATCAGCAACAAAAATGCCCCCAAAGTATGTGTCCAGGCGGGGGGCAGCATACACCTACTGCCACCATCGGCGGGAAGACCACCCTAGGTCCCCTGCATGTGAAACAATCAAAAGGTAGCTGCCCATGAACGTGGGGTGCAGCGTCACACAATGAAGCTTAGCCCTAACTTAACAGTCACCTACTTTGGGGCTGAGCTGGTTAGGTTGCAGCGGTAGTGTGAAAAACCAAATATGTGCAGGCAACCCCCTCGGTTTACTTCATGTGGGGGAGAACACCTTCTTTGCAGCAGGCCAGGCGCGACACAAGGCAGAGTCTCCGTCACTCCACTCTCTGACAATGCGGGAGCCCTTGGGCAGATCGAGCTATGGTTCGGCCCCAATTTCAGGTGCACACGGCCCGGATGAACACAGTGGAAGGTGGGGCCCGGGAACACTCAATTCAGGGCCTCTCATGGTGGGGCTCCTCAGTGGACAGCGCGGCCCTGTCCTCACAGAAAATACACCACCCGCAGCTACCACTGTACATCTCCCCAGCCACTTCTCTTTGGGAAAATAACGCTATGCTCCCAATGCGGACGTTGAAGGGCGCAGGGCAATGGGGGGAAGCAGGATGGCTGCACAGCCTGTCTGGTGCCGGTTTTAAAAGTTAAAGCGCTCAACATGAGCTGGGAAGGAAAGAAGTGCTCCCCACTCGCTCTTCCCAGGCAAAGGATTGTGGTACAAGTTCTAGGGAATGACCTGGAGGAGTCCACAGTGCTCATATTGAGCTCCTGTGAGAGCACTGGGTGAGCACACAGGTTCAGGAAAGCAGGCAGCAGGTCAGCACACAGGGTCCTTGAGGCAAAGAGGTAGTCCTCCCAGCAGGTCAGCACAACAAAGCAAAGTCCAAGGGGCGGTTTTCCTTGCAGGACAGCAATCCTCTGGTGCAGCATGTAGCAACAGCAGCGTCTGGTTACAAGTTCCACACAGTGTCTAAAACACGGGTTTAGAGCCTCTGTACTTATACTCATAATGTCTTTGATGTGGGGGTAACTTAAATACAAACTTTAGAAGTGCACAACACCTCCATTCAATCCCAAATGTGGGTCCAGACACACTACAGGGGGATCACTGACATAACATCGACGCTTAAAATATCGACCTACAAAATTATCGACACACAAATATCGATAACATAAATATCGATACTCTATACTTATTTAAAGAAGTACACAAATATCGACACAAAATTATCGACAAACATTAACATCGATATCACTAATATCAATCAAAAAAATATTGTCATAACTAATATCGAAAACATTAAATAAACATACAAAATGACACAAATATCGATAACAAAAATATAGATCACACTATTATCGTCCCTAAATATCGACACCTTAAAAATATTTTTAATAACACAATATATCACAAAATAATATAAACAATATCACAAACACACACAACATATTAAATAAATTCATTTAACATTAAATACATTATAATTCAATAAAAGAACTTTAACATATTTAAGCTCACCAAATTTATTATACTTACAAACACTATATATAAAATAAATATTTTTTAATATAGATGCAATGCAAAATAATTTACAAATAATATACTACTACACTTTTAAATAAAGTACGAATAAAAAAAAGTTAAACTGAACATTAATTAGCATTTCCCATATAAGTAAAAAACTGCCAAATTAATTGAAAACATTAGTAACAACCAATGAAAAATACCTACAACTAAAATAACCCAATAAGATTGAAAGCACAACTAAACAAACACTATATAAACGAAAGAAAATTTTACATTATTTTATACTCCAACAACAAAACCAAGAATAAGTGGAATCTCTGCCGGATTGCTTCTGCAACACTGGACTTCATCATTGAAAGCTCTGAATACAACTTCAAAAAGTAAGTAAAATATCCATTTAATGTTACAACTGCATAAAATATTCGTAAAGCACTTTTTATAATAACTTATAATTAATGTACAGAAACTTCAGCACATACTCAACTACCTTCAAAAATCATCCAAAACCCACCTTGCCAAAAAAGTAAGTATAAATCTCAATTAAATTATTAAAACAAGTAAAATTCCCAACCCAAATCGCCCACTAACCACACGAACCCCAAAATGAAATAAATGCTGTTAAACACATTTATTAAAATTTACATTTTTCTTCCGCAGTTAATCAAAAGAAACACTAAAGGCAAGCATCAACAGAAACACCGCATCAAAAAAAGTTCAACATATTCAAACATGTAAGTATAATGTTGTATATAAAAACCTGTATTCAAATAAAAAAAATTACAATACATTTAATATTTTTTTATATACATTTTTCATAGCATTTAAAACGTCAGAATGACTGAAGGTGCCAAATTCATAACTTCCCAGAAAGGAACATTTTTATTATGTTATATGGGATATGTCTACACCCAAGAGAAACAGACAGGCGACACAATTAATTGGAAATGCAGCAAATATTATTCAAATGCATGTTATGCGAGGGCTACAACATAAGAAACTACAGTGTTACATGTTAAGGAACGCAAACACCCCCCAAACATAGCTGAAATAGAAGTGAGAGACACTTTAGACACTCTGAAAGAAGCTAGCACTAGCTCTCAAAAACCTACTGCTGAAATATTAAAAGATGTAATCCCCAGAGTTCCAGAACATGTAACTGGTCAATTACCCTCTGTCTCAACGTTGAAAAGGCTAATAGCTAGAACAACAAAAAGCAACTGCTACCACCCCACCTACCCCCAAAACCTTCTGTGAAATACAAATACCACCTGAACTCACTGTAAGTCATAATGAAGGGAAATTTCTACTTCATGACAATAAATCTAATGACAAAAGAATTATTATATATGCAACTCCCACAAACTTACTTAAACTTCAGAATTGTGAGACATGGATGATGGACAGAACATTTAAAATATGTCCCAAACCATTTTACCAATTATATACAATCAATGGACTGTATCACAATACCATCATCCCCTTTATATATGCCCTGTTACCAAACAAACAAACCACTACCTATGTAGAACTTTTAACAAAAGTAAAGCAAGAACCTAATAATTACTATCCTCAAAAAATTATCATAGACTTTGAACAGTCAATGATACAAGCCACCATGAAAAATTGCCCTCACACAGCAATACAAGGTAGCTATTACCACTTTAATCAATGCATTTGGAGACACCTTCAAAAATCTGCGCTCAGTGTAGAATATGTAACTAATAGCAATTTTGCATATGAAATTAAAAAACTAATTGCACTAGCATATGTCCAATAACTGATGTAGCAGAACACTACAATCTCTTCATAGAAAGCCCCTACTATCAAATAAATGAACATAAACTAAGGGGCCTATTATGATGGCGGGCGGATCGCCACCGCCGGGCCGGCGGTAGCGATCCGCCCGCCATCTGTACCTGATTTACCCCCTGCCATATTAGTATGGCGGGGGGTACCACGGCGGACAGAAAGACCGTCCGCTGCTTTTCCGCCGGGCATAACATGGTGGCGGTGCCGAGCAGGCACCACCATCCATATTATGACGTGCAAATGTAAAGGCCTTTCCATGGCGACGATGCCACCATGGAAAGGCTGGCGGCAATAGATTTGGGGGCCCGTTACGGGGGTTGGGGGGGTGGGGGGCTGCACTTGGAGGGTACCTATGGTACCCCCCTACATTGCCATACACAAAGTGGCAGGCACCGCGCGGTGCCTGTCACGTTGTGCATGGCAATGCAAACCATGCACTTTTAACATTGCGGACGGAGCTGCACCCAGCAGCACCGTCCGCAATGTTAAAGGTCAAAATGCGCCCGCCAGTGTGGCGGGCGCATCCTAATTTGCCTCATGGGACCGCTGCACCTCTGGCGGTTGGCCCCATTTTCCGTTATGGTGGCGGGCGGACAAAGTCCGCCCGCCATCGTAATGGGGCCCTAAGTCCCTACTCGACTATTTCGAGGACACCTGGGTGGGAAGGCTACACAGATCTGGACACAGGAGACAGCCCAAATACCACATTCCATGGTGGAATGTATATAACAGTACCCTAAACAAAGAAGCAAAAACTAATAACGCTGTGGAAGGATGGCATAATGCTTTCCAAGCCACAACAGGCAGAACCCCACCAACCCTACATAAATTACTACAATCATTTCAAAAAGAACAAACCTACCAACAGCTAAGGGGCCGATTCCGATTCCGGCCGGAAAACGTACCGACCGACTCGGAGCCGGAATTAATTCCGACCGACACGTACCGGTGCAGCCCGACCCGCAAAGTACGATGAAAAGCGTGCAAAACCCGACCGACTCATACGGAACACAAGCCGAACGACCGAGCCGCGCGGTAAACAGCAATCCGGCCGGAAAAACACGCAAATCTAACCGACCGACACGCACCCGGAACAATCCCGAACGAAACGTACCTGCGAACTCCCACCCGCCAAGTACGATGCAACGTGTGGAAAACACGACCGAGTCGCACGGAGGACAAGCCGTACGACCGACACGCATACAAAACTGCGAGCCGAAGCAACCCAAAACACCGCGACCGACGCGTCCGCAGCATAGAAAACAGCACAAACACAGCGTGAACGAATCGGAGAAGCCCGTACGAGACAACTGCAGGGTCAGACTCGGCCACAAGACCGTCTCCTACATGCACGAAAAGTACAAAGGAAAAATACACACAAAAAAGCCAAACAAGCAACTACAAAGCCAATAAATACTGGGGGGGGCAGGGAACAAAGACACACCCACAACTCCACAAATATAAAGGACACGAATCCCTACCATGATCCTTTGCAAATTCAAATTACCTGCCAGCACTCAACAGACAGCAACCATACACCCACAGCTCATCCATCACACAAGCCACACACCATCAGCATCTCAACAAATAGCAACCTCACATACACCCAGCAAAACACACACTCACACACCTTCACCTGCACACCAACACACACACCACTCACCATCACCACCCATCACCATGCCCCCAAAGAAGAATCATAAGTTCCTAGATAGTGAATTGGAAGTCCTGGTAGATGTGATCCTCAGGGTAGAGCCGCAGCTGTTTGGTACACTGGTCCAACAGACACCCAAGGCGCAGAAAACCAAGATGTGGGAGAGGATCGTCGACAGGGTGAACGCACAATCACCATGTTTGTGCACAAAGATAGACATCCAGAACAGGTGGTATGACGTGCGCAGGAGGGTCAGGGAGCTGTTGAAGAAGGACTACCTCGTGAGCCAACACACCGTCAGTGGCCCTCCTGCGAAGCCAGTCTACCTCAGGCCCTGGGAGGAGAAGGTGCGTGCCATCCTACCACCAGTGAGCGTATATGGACTAGAAAACATCCCAGAGCCTGGTGAGTACACAACAAATGTACACAAGATTGTGCCACAATACACACACATCACTGTCAAGGGGAGAGTCAAACCATGCACCCTTAGCAAATACACAGCAACCAGAACAGAATCATCCCAAAATGTGTATGTCAGTCAGATAAACACAACACATGCCATCTCATAGTGACATGTAACTGTCTCATCACATGTACAAACACAACTACAACTACAGCTAGGCAGTGGCACAAATACAACTAACAAACACATCCAGACATGTAGCCACCACTACAACACCACCACACAGTGAAGCCCACTGAAAGAAAGGTATACTGTGTATGCTGGGCAAGTCAGTGTAGCCAATAGCATCATGGGAGTCGTAGTCACAGATATTGCCCACCCTCACAATGCGCACATCAACACCACCATGAACCATGCTCACATCACAGGGAGTGGAAAACAACTGACAAGATGGCTGACACTGGCTACTGCTGTGGGGAGCACAAGGCCCTGCTGGCAACTGTGCACCAACCAACAGCAGGACACCACTGACTGACATCCTGAAAGACAACTTGCACTCCCTGCAATGGAAGCACCTTCCATGGTGGGATATCTGGCTGGGTGGGAAGGAGGACTCACAGCACTGACCATAGTTACAAGCACCTCCCCTCACACACACCCTCAACACTAACTCCACATATCCCACCTGGGAGAATGCAATGCCTCACATCCTAACTGAAGATCCCACAAAGAACCACCACCCTGGGTTATGCTGTGTGAAGCACAGGGACACTCTTGGGACTTTTAGCCAAACGACTGCCAGGACAACACTCCCAGCCATCCTGTCAGCACAGGCACCCCACCCCACAGGGAAGCAGAGTCAAAAGGAAGGAAGGATGGGCATGCTGGGAAGGGGGTGGAGGCAATAGCATGATGGGAGTTGTAGGCACAGATATTGGTCACCCTCACAATTGGCCCATCAACACCACTCTGAACCATGCTCACATCACAGGGAGTGGAAAAGGACT